>CM035443.1:28176590-28776590 GCA_020310875.1 Ceratopteris richardii | reverse complement strand
AGACAGATATTTTCAGTTTGCATTGCATATACATTCGTACGATTCTACATTGGTGCAGCTGCGTCTTCATCCTTGGAAGCTGTGGCAATCTCGTGAATTTGCAATCTTCTCGGTGTCAAGGGCTGGTGTGTTGACCTGAGCGCCTCCACGAACATTAGCAAGTAGGTGAACCTCCTCTCGCCACCCCTTTCATCAACAATTGAAGAACAAACGTTTGCACCCATTTTAGCAAAACATGTATTTAGGCTTTGATTACAATCAATAAATGTATTGAATTTCACAAAAGCACCATTTTGAGCCTCATCTTCGAGCAGTTGGTATAATTTCTTTACTCTTAACTTCTTGGGTGCAAAATTCTTTTTAAGGGTAAATTGTTGGTATAGGTTACAAGCAAAATTTTGGTTAAACGTTAATCATAGGTTAAGCGTTAATCATAGGTTTACTTACAACATATTGGCATATTTAACAACTTATCAAATTGGACTCTAATCGAATTTTAGAGTTAGTAGCTGAGCATAAGGAAAGAGTAACGAAAGAAGTTCACGATATTGTTAGGATCGTTCAAGCTAGATCAAATCAAACTACAAAAATGGATGAACTATTTCAAAATATGATGCATGAAATGCAGGGTCAGAAAGTAGTTGAAATGTTATTAAAAGATAAAGGGAAATTTACTGGTATGAATGTTACGAATTATTTGGACACATTTGAGGAATTAGCCAAGCTACATGGCTTGCCTGATACAAAATGGAAATCCTATCTTGGACGACTTGCTATAAGTACGGTTAAGGCTATTATGGAACTTCATGACAATAAGGAATGGGATGAGTTTCGAAAAGAGCTACATAAGGAATTTTACTTAGAAGACTATAGTCAACACAGTAGAGAGGGATTTATGAAATGGATTAATTCTCCTAAGCTTCACATTTCTTTAACTCAACTCCATAGCAAATTTACGAAAAGAATCTCTCAAATACCTAAACAGGATAGGGTTGCCCTTACCCGAGATATCGTTTTATATTTCCTTAAAATCTTGACTCCAGATATAAGGGTAGAAGTTGAGCATAGACTTGAAGAGCCAGGAAAAAAATATGGGCTTACAGATGATTGGGGTGTAGTGAAAACAGTGGTTGAGGCGGTTGTTCACATGAAGCAACCTAAAACACTTCTTTATCATTCAATGTCTCAACCATCTTCTAGTTTTCCTCCTATTCAGGCAACTAGGGATACACATATAAATTCAAAAGTTGAGCCTACAACATCCACATCTAGAGTACCAACCGAGTTAAAATTTGAGATTTTGTTTAACAAGTTGGACAATATGATGCATATGCACGAGAATATGTCTAAAGAGGTAGCGGCTTTGTAGAATGTGGTGTATGCTTTAAATTTACAAGATAAACCTGCAATGCAAGCTCATCCGATTATCTATCCTCAACCAGTAAGTGCTCCTAATCCGCCATTAGTAGCTCCGAATCATCCATTAGTATCTCCTAATCCACCTTTAGTACCTCCTTATCCTCCAATTATACCCCAACCAGTTCCTCAAGCATTTAACCAAAGGAATTTCAATGAGAGGAGAAATTCCAATGTAAGGAGATGTATCAGGTGTGATGCCACATATCATATTACCTATACATGTGAAGCTTTGAAAGATGCGAAAGAAAAAAGACTTGTAATCGATATTGATAAGCGATTGTGTGACTATAGAACACATTTACCCTTAGCTGCAAATTGGGGAAAAGGAGGGATGCAGAAGCTGTATGAAAACCTTTCTGAGTCTAAGAAAACTGCTTCTGCTGTTAAACTAGAATACGTAGATAGCGACTCTGATTCTGAGCAAACAAGAGAAACGAGGAACTACTCAATTGAAGCTTTAATAAAGGCTAGAGATGACATTATGCAAAAAACTGCATGGAACTCTCATGTCGATCAATTCTCGATATATTTGCATATTGCGAATGTTGAAGAGAAGAGAAAGAGGGATGATGAGCAAGAAACAAATAAATCAAGCAGACGAATGACTAGAAGTAAGATGAGAGATGAGCCGAAGCCTAAGAATGTTCAGTTTGAACAAGGTGAAAGTTCTAAATCAAATGAACAGTGAAGAAAAGAAATTAGGGAGGGTAAACAACCTGTGATTAATGAGCCAATTCAAACATCAGATAAAAGAGAGGAAATTCCTAGAACTGAATCAAAACTTGAAGAGAAACCAGAGAAGAAACCAAACTGAGTTCCAAAAGCTATTCTTATTTGAGAACTAGAACAAAAAGTTGATTCAAAGGAAACATTGTATGACATTTTATTAAAAAGTGGAGTAACAATGACATTAGAACAAATCTTTTCAATAGCAAAAATTGAATTTAAGGAAAATTTTATTAAACTAATTAAAAGGAAGAGATTCCCTCTGTCACAAGAGGTAGAGATGCAGGATGTTGCCGATGTAACTCATTTGATTCATGAATCTCTTTTTTCAGACTCAGAGGATGAAGAAGATAATACCTGTAATGTTAACAAAAATTTCTTAGGGCCGATTGTACCAGACGATGAAACAAAAAACTCTGAGAGTGATTTTAGGAAAAGTTTTTGGGCGAGAGGCACACCTCAGATTAAAATTAACTTAGGAGATCAGAAGATATCATATTCTGCTTTAGTCCTAATTGATTCTGGGTCAGAAATCAATGTGATTTTGAAAGAATTATATGATAAGTTTAAATGGCCTATTGATAAGAATCACGGCTGGATAATGAGAACTGCGGACAATGGTTGTGGATCACTCCTAGGAGCATGTGCCAACATACCTCTAATGATAGGTGGGATCTCTGAGACATTCCACGTTTTCATTCAAGACAATTGCTCCTATGAAATTATCTTAGGTCAACCATTTACATGCGAAGCTAGAATGAAGACTAAAGTAATGGATGACTGCTCAGCATACGCAAGAATTAGATCTAAAGATAATCTACAATCACTCCAAGTTATGATAGTCTGCCCAAACCATGTACAAAATAGGGAGCAAATTAGAAAGAAGCGCATCCGTTCTCATGAAAAGATACGCGAAGATCATATGCCTCTTCGTGAGTTCGGAACTTATTATGATCAAAATTTTGCCTAGATGCCACTGTTGAGCGAGACAACAGTGGCTCTTGGATTGATATCTCGCACCCATTTGTAGTTACTTTAGATAGTTTTGCTTTATATTTCCCTTCATCGTATTTGCAATTCAGTCATTATAAACAAATTCCTAAAAAAATTATAAAACATTATGAAAAATTTTATAAAGGTTTCATTTCTTCTGATGAACACATTGAAAACGTAATTGAAACTTTATCTTCAAACTCATTGTTTGAAGAACTTCAAAATATTTTGCATGAAAAAGAAACTTTTAGATTTGCACTTCTAAAATCTATTGAAGAATATGATATTAGTATTAAATTTGTTATGAGTATTGAAAGTAAGGAAGCGAAAGTAAATACAAAATATAAAACTGTTGATAAAAAAATTAAGCCGATTGCCTAGCCTTTACCAAGAGACAGTGAAGAGAAGTTTAGGCAAATTTCAAAAGATCCTTATTTAAGAGAGCGCACAAACATAGGTCATACCTTCACAGATGAAACTTTAAAACTAATCAAGATAGGGAATGAGGATAATTTTTTATTACCCGTGGAATGATAATTATTTCAAAGAGTGATTAGAAAGCATGGAAAGGCGTTTTCTTTACATTCCCATGAGATAGGCTGTGCAGATCCACAAATTGTTCCACCAATGATTATCTTTACGGGGCCTCACATTCCATGGAATCTTCATCCCATACCTGTTCTGAAAGCCCATTTACCAGAATTAATGAGGCTTCTCAAGGAAAAGATTCACATGCGAATTCTTGAGCCCTCGTCTGCACCCTACTCAAATAGGTGGTTTACTGTTCCAAAGAAAAATGGCAAGTTACGATTCATACAGGATTTACAGCCCGTGAATAAGGCCCCATTGTAGGAGAATTCACTGAAGCCTTCGCTGGTCATGCCATTTACTCAATGGGAGACTTGTATTCTGACTATGATTAGTTTCAGCTTGCTATTGAAAGTAGAGACATTACAACCATGAAAACTCCTTTAGGCTTGTTCGCATGTGCACTTTGCCACAGGGAGCTACTAATTCAGTAGCACATATGATGAATGCCATGAATTCTATACTACATGACTTCATTCCTAATATAGACATGCCGTTTATAGATGACATTCCTATTAAAGGATGTATTGAGAATGCGAAAGATGAAACTTTAGATTCTTCTGGTTGTAGGAAATTTGTGGTAGACCATATCTCATACTGTGAAAGGATTTTCCAGAGATTTGAAGAGGTTGGTTGTAATAAAGTAAGTTGGTGATCTAGCGATCCGATTGGTTCAGACAGATCTGAAATTGGATTCCGTTTGGTCATTCGTTTGTGTGGCCAAAGATCTCGAGTCTAGACTTACTGGTAGGTCATTTACTCTTGTAACCAAGTAATCCACTTAGCCTAATGGTTAAGACTCAAGGGTGTGAAGGACGAGGTCTTGGGTTCAATCCCCATGAGGTACATGGGAAGAGTATTTTGCCCAAAGAGCTCTAGAACCTTCTAGAAGCATCCACTGGACACTTGGCGCACATGTAGTTACATGGCTGACACTTGGATGATTAGCATTCACCTGCCCAAGAAGGTAGTCCCCTGGAGAGAGCTATATATAGAGGCATTTGGTTGGGAGGAGAGTCATCTCTCTAGCATGTGGTGGTCGTAATCTTCGATCTATTGCATTGGTATCAGAGCTTCATTCTCCATAGCTTTCTTCTTCTTCAACTTGCGTGTGTTTGGCTCCTTCTACGACATAGAAGCATCCTACTCGCAGATGATAAGAGAAGCTTGCCGATTCCCTCGCTTTGGCTTGGCTTAGGAGAAGCATAGCAAAAGGTTAGATCATCTCTGTGTGCTGCCGGCAGGATTCGAACTCCCGCCCCTCTGTTGGGAGCGCGTTGCTCTAACCACAAGAGCACATCGACCGCGTGAAGATATATATGCAGCAGATGTTAGTGATCAGAGTCGGCGCTGGAGAAGATCTCAATTTGTAGGTCCAAAAGTGTATATTCTCTGGTGAAGCAGAGGGGATTCGAACCCCCGCCCCCCCAACTAGAGGACACTCGCCTATCCATACATCAACGGGCATTCACGCTCAGAAGTCTGCTGAGATTCATCTTGTTTTCAAACCCAGCGTTGCAGAAGATCTCCGAAAGGAACAAAACAAAAAGTAGCTTTCTCTGCCCGCTGCGCCTCCTAGGGATCAAACCTAGACGGGCTCCTTGGGAGCATTCTCACGTAGCCACGTCGCCCACGAGTGTTCCTTGCCTGTGAGTACAGAGCAAAGTCTGCTAAACCAGTAAACAGAGCTGAAGTGCAAGCCCAACTCTCATCAATCCAAGGAGCCAAATTAGTTGTTGCTGGCCGAACCCGAGAAGTATTCTGCTTTTAGCCAAAGAAACAACCAAGGAGAATCAAAGATTGAGCAAAGCTTGAAGGAAGTGGAGCCGTGGAGTGAAGATCCGGAGGCCTAACTTCGTCGACCTTGACGGACCAAATCATCAAGAACTATTTCTTGATGAGGAAGCTTCAAGAATGGTGAATAGCTCTTGGCAAGGATCAAGGGATGGACGAAGCTATGATCAAAGCTAAGTATTTTCCAGTTTCTACTTGGCCTTAATGCTTGAATATCTTGTTTTCATTATTCTACACTTAATCCTAGATGCACATTGAAATAGCCAAGATTTCAATTGATTAAGTCTAGATTAGAATAATGAATTAATCCATTTCTCATTCCAAGCATTAGTTTGCATTAAGGAAAGACTTGATTTCAAAAAGATCCTTGTGCATCAAAGAATGTATTTTGGTAGTTTAAATACATATTTCCTTTCCATTGAGTAAGTTTTCTATTGCACTTCAAGGGTATGTTTTTATATCATAGTGCATTAGGACAAAGGAAAGGATATACATGCATCAGGATTGCATGATATACATTCTTAGTAGAAGGAAAGAATCGTGCATCAAGCTCATGCATGATTGTTGTATTATTTTTCGGGCATGCAAAGAACATGCATGCATACGCATGTGAGCATATGCTTTTGCATGTAGATACATGCATTTGCATGATAGAATGGAATGTTGTTTGCAAGTAGATATGAGAATGTACTCTCTTAGTATTTAGCTTACTTTATAAAGCTCGCAGTTTGACATTAGGGAAGACCAAGGACTAGTTAGTTGCAAAGACATACTAGTTCTAGTTTGCAACTCAAGTAATTAGTCGATTTCTTCCCAAGTCGATACTCCGCTATCTAAGACAAATACTTAATGATAATTAAGTATGATAGATGTCTTGCTAGGTATAAGTAGGCACTAGGAGAAAGTTAAGTAATAAATTTTCTTGATAACCAAGAAAATTTAATTACTTGCAAACTCTTTTATGATGTATGATGACTCTAAGTCCTGGATGTACTTAGAAAGTCATGCGGATAAGCTTTACTTGATTAGTTACATACTTTATGTAACTTCTCAAGCATCCCAAGGTTGGATGAGAACGTCAACTATATTTCCAAGTTCCTTGAGTACTCTTCTTTTTAGAAGATTTCGAAAGTTTAAAGAAGTTTCTTTGTGGTTTCAAGATTTGTATCTCATGATGAAACCTCGGTAAGTAACTTTTTGGAATTGAGATATGAAATAGTCAAGCCTTCTATTTCATGTGAGATCATTCTCCTACCATGTTTAAGATGAATTTATTTTTGGGAAGGTAGATGTTCCAAGTAGAGGATCTTAATTGATTCATGAACTCTTCCCAAAATACACATAAATTTATATTATATGATAGGTCCAAGGAATGATGAAAGCAAAACCTCTTTAGGATATAAATGTTTTGCCAAGATATAAAGGTACCAAGCTTTTATAAATTTTCATTTTATTTCATCCCAAGGGGTGATGGAAATTAAAGGTTAAACCTCAACATCAATTGATCCTTGACGTCAATAAAAGGATGTTAGGTTCTATAGTTGCATCTCTAGCAAATGATGCAACTAGCTAAGCAATCTTTAGGAAAATAATATAAGTCCCTAAGGACTTGAAGCAAGTGTGAACTTTTCATTTAGGAGTAGAAAGTTCCAAGAAATGGATCTTAAATCCATGAACTTCTCCTAAACAAGTTATAAAGTTCAAAGTTGTGTTCACAGTAACATTACTATTGGATCAATCATCAATAGATGCTTGGACTTTAAACATAATTTTGATTAGTGAAATATGATTAAAGGACTCTAGTAACATCTGAAGATTGACCAATAATAATGAGTCTAGTATCAAACTCAAGAATAGAAGTCGATATCACATAAACAAAAAGTCAACTCAAACTTTCATAGTGGCATGGGAATCCATATCCAAAATGTGATATTTTGTCTCTAGTTTGATACTCAGGAAATGAATACAATTGAATCAGTAAATTTTTTGGATATTATTTGAAAGAATTTCTTTCAAATGTTCTTTTAATATTGCAAAAGATTCCAAGATGAATCATTTGCTCAAGTTATTCCTTAGAAGGAATCTCAAGTCTTTGAAGAAATGGCATTCTTTCAAGTATTGAGAATGAAATTCTTCATACTCTTTAAGCAATAAGTAAGTAGTTCCCGGACATCCCAAACCACTAGAAGTGGTATTTCAAGTCCTATTTGTGATATAACCTAAAGGTATATCAAAGATTCTTGGCTTTGGAATCTGAGAGGCATAAGTGTATGCTTGGACTTGAGAAAGATCTCTAAAAATCCTGCAGGTAAGCAAAGAAGTTTAAAGATAGTTTAAAGAGATCTTAAAAGATAAAGATAAAGTCTTTATTATTATCGCATGATCAACAAGACTTGATCAAGCTTGGCCATGATTGTCCAAGAACATGCGATTGGAACTACCCTGTAGATTGCCCAAGTGATGGCAATGAAAATTTTCTTTAGGAATGATTCACTCAAGTTCCATTTATTCGATGGAAAACTCTGAAAAAGAGTAAGTTGTTTCAAGTCTGAACAGAGTAAAGAAATTCCAAGAATGTAGTCTGCAACCGTGAAAATGGTAATTAAGTCTGTGGAAGGTAAAACATAAGTGTTTACCTATCCTTAAAGGGATTTTGGTACAAATCCAGAAAGCATGAGCGGATGCTTAAGACTTAAGCAGTAAAGAGATTCCTAAATAAAGTCCCCGGGATAGGTACCTAAAGCAACAGTAAACAAAGGAATCTAAAGACAAGAAGTCAAAAGCTCTTGTCACTACAAAATTGGTCAAGAATAATCCAATTGAACTTGAATCTATGAAAATTCAAGTACTTGGAATTTTGATTGGTTTTCATTTGAAAACCCTAGCAAAGAAGAATTGATATTCTGTTAAGAGGTTTTCAAGTTCCCAAGGTAAAGCACATGATTGTGAGACGATCATGTGAAGGAATCAAAACCTAGAAAATCTAGTTAGAGGTAATACCTGGAACTTCTAAATTCTCGTAAAAGAATTGAAGAGATAAGGTACTCTATCAAGAGATGTTTAGACTTTAGGATAAGAATCACCCACACATTAATGTGAATATAAAATAGGGTGGTATGGGACACCAGATTTTATACTCAGATTGATATAGGAAAGATGGTATGGGACATCGGACCGTGGGATGATAATTATCTTTTAGTCCTAGTTTGGATTTTGAAGTTAGGTTTCATCCTCAAGGGAATTAAGACTTCAAGAAAAGTTTAATTCGTAAAGGATGAAAGTAGTATCTTACGATACTTCAAGATGACTTCAAGCTCAAGGAAATTGAAGATATGAAGTAAGGAACTTCCAAGATCTTCTTAGAACACTTCAAGCTTAAGTGTTATTGATCAGAAATATTTGATAAATTTCTGAAAGAAGTTGGACTTTTACTTTGAGTTGATCTTTTCAACTAAAGATTCAATTGACTAAGTCAAGTATCAAGTTCCTAGTGTAACTTGATAAATTCACTCTTTTAGACTCAAAGAAATGCACAAGAATTGCATTCACAATTAAGAGTCAAAAAGATTGAATGTGACCTGAACTTAGTCTCAAGTGAAGCATTATTTGAAAACTAAACTCATCGATAGAACCTCAGTGGGTCGAAACACTAGTATCTTGTGGTTGGATGATGTTTTTGATTTTCTTTGAATCTTTTTGAGAATCCAGCTTATTTCTCTTAAAGATAAAGAAAATGCTTCAATATCTTGTTGAAATAGATCTTTGAAAAGTTAAAGTCCTGAGTCAACTAGACTTTGACTCATAGCAAGTTTAAGTATATTCGAAGTTTGAATTGGTTGTACAAAGTCTTAGTTATTTCTTTCCGCTTTCCAAATCTTTTGAAATTGACTCAGATATAGTATCTGATTCCTTTTGCAAAAGACCAGGGTTAGCCGGTTAGAATAAAATAACTATTTTGAACATCCTAGATAGATGTTATGTACAAGAACCTTTTCAATCTTCAAAAGATGATAAGTCTAAGTGGACTTATTCATTTGAGTTTGCTTCAAGTTATAGCATAAATGATTTCCTAGAGTCCAGTATACTCTAGAATAGGGAAGTTAGGAATTGCTCATCAGATTGACAATTCCCAAGAACTTTCAGTTAAAAGTCTTTGAGAAAAGTGTCCTAAGTTGGACAAATTTTCATTTTTGAATTTGAATTGGTGAAGTTAGTATGGTTGATTCCATCGAAATGGTAAACTTTCTCCTACAGTTTACATAGGAGTTTTTCAACTCATTGGGACAAAGTAGTCCTCTAGTCGGGTGAAAAAATCAAGTAACTGTTAGATAAAAGTAAACCATTGTACAGACATCTAAAGTTAGATGTATGGAACAACCAAACTTCAAGTTCTCCAAAACAAATTCAAGTGAATCAAGAATTCTCAAAGTCTTGCGAGGGATAAGAATCCCACCTTCATTACTAAGCCCATGCACCAGTTATGCCTAGAAATGGACTAGTAATTTGAATCCACCTAGTTCACATGTTTGTGCCTAGATCGCACATCCAGAAACTGTGAATTAGCTAGGGATGTCATTAGATCCACCCTTATTATTCTTCACTAGTTTGTACTTTGTCCCGTTCATCAAAGTGCAAACCCAGATAGTGTTTTGAATCATTTGGGCAGGGATGCCACCACAGAGATGGGACATGTTCTTCCAGTTCTAGAACATGACCATGTTCTTCCAGTTTTAGAACATGAGGCTCGGGGGTTGCCTACAGTATATATAGCTCTAATTTTCGAGGACAAAAATATTTTCCAAGGGGGGAAGAATGTAATAAAGGAAGTTGGTGATCTAGGGATCCGATTGGTTCAGACAGATATGAAATCGGATTCCGTTTGGTCATTCGTTTGTGTGGCCAAAGATCTCGAGTCTAGACTTACTGGTAGGTCATTTACTCTTGTAACCAAGTAATCCACTTAGCCTAATGGTTAAGACTCAAGGGTGTGAAGGACGAGGTCTTGGGTTCAATCCCCATGAGGTACATGGGAAGAGTATTTTGCCCAAAGAGCTCTAGAACCTTCTAGAAGCATCCACTGGACACTTGGCGCACATGTAGTTACATGGCTGACACTTGGATGATTAGCATTCACCTGCCCAAGAAGGTAGTCCCCTGGAGAGAGCTATATATAGAGGCATTTGGTTGGGAGGAGAGTCATCTCTCTAGCATGTGGTGGTCGTAATCTTTGTTCTATTGCATTGGTCTCACATTCTCCATTGAGAAATCTATTTTGGTGTCAATGAGGTACTTATAGTTGGGCATTTATGTGGACATTAGGGTCGGAGGCCATATCCACCTAAGGTTGATGCCATAAACAAGATCTCGGAGACATGTAGCAATATTAGTGAGCTAAGATGATTCTTTGGTGCTTGTGTGTTTTACTCCATTTGGATTCCACACTATGCACATGTTGCTAACTGTCTTTATGCTTTGCTAAGGAAGAATCGAAAGTTTCTTTAGACTGAAGAACACTCAAAAGCTATGAAAACGTTAAAGAAATTACTTCTTGAGGCCCCTGTTTTAAAAGGAGTAGATTATACAGATCAAAAGCCTATTATTTCAACTGTTGATACAAGTCCTATAGGTATAGGATGGGTTATTGGTCAGGACGATGAAGAGGGCAAAAGGTATGCTATGACATTTGGAGCTAAGCTTTTACACGATACGCAAAGAAACTAGTCGCAAATTAAACGAGAACTCTGGGGTTTAGTTATGACATTAAAATCCGACAAAGAATACTTTATAGGTGCAAATGTAATTGTAGAGACAGATTGTTTACCTCTGATCGGAATGATTGCAAATTGTTCATCTCCCGACATTACCATGCTTAGATGGATTTCATACATCAAGTTTATAAATCCTATTTTGATACATATTGCAGGTAAATCTAATCTTGTTGCTGATATGCTTTCTCGAGCTAGATTTGATAATGAGAAAGAAACAGAATTAGATATAAATGCAATTAATTATGATTCTAAAGCATACGTATATGAGCAGTTTAATATTGAAGAATACAAAGGAGAGTGGCAGGATATTGGGAAGTATCTTAGTACTTTGGTTAGATCACCTACATGGTCTTCAAATAGATGTAGGAATATTAGGAAAAGAGCTTTCAACTTTTTCCTAAAAGATGGTCTAATTTGGAGACATGCAAGGGGAAAAATTAGATTGCCACAAAGACTACTAGGTACTAAGAATCTTCAGATGCAAGTCATGAAGAGCATGCATGATACTTTATGGGCTGGACATAAGGGATTCATAGCTACTTATGAAAAAATTAGAGAAGGATACTGGTGGCTAGACATCTATGTTACTGTAAAAAATTATGTGAATTCATGTGACATATGTCAAATTCATTCATCAGTTAAACATAGGGATCCGTTGTATCCTACCTATCCACCGTGTATCCATTATAAGTGGGTAGTAGTCTTAGTGACCATGCCCAAAGGTATCGATAAGATGAGATATATAGTTCTTGCATGAGAAGATCTTACTAATCATGTTGAAGGCCGAGCTTTAAGATCTAAGAAAACTTTTAATGTATGCAAATTTCTTCTTGAAGATGTCATTTCACGATTTGGTTATGTAGAAAAGGTAGTGGCTGATAGGGGAGAGTTAGATGTGCAAGAGGCTAGAGAATTCTTTGCTAGGCATGGAATTTGTTTAGCTCTTACTACTGCCTATAACCGTGAGGCTAACGGAAAGATAGAACGAGGGCATTCTCCTATTATTAAAGCAATTTCTAAAGCTTGTAATGGAGAACTTAAGAATTGGCCAAAGTTTTTGCCATTTGCATTGTGGGCTGATAGAATGACATGCACTAGAACGACGGGATATATGCCGGCAGAGTTAATGTACTGCTAGAAACGGATTTTCCTTGTGCATACTCAAATCCTTACTTGGACTACTTTACCATGGGAAGATAATCTGTCTACTAGAGATTTATTAGCTCTAAGAATTCAGCAATTGGAGCAAGGGAATGAGAGAATAGAAGAAGCTATAGTTAAATTAAAAGATTATCCTCTTAAGAACAAGAAATATTTTGACAAATCACATAGGTTAAGGCCAAAGCCGATACAAATTTATGATTGGGTTTTAGTTTATGATAGTACATTTGATTCTTAGTATGATGCCCGTAGAAAACTAAAAAGGCGTTGGTTTGGACCTTATGTGGTGGAAAAAGTTTATGATAATGGAACGTATGCCTTACGCGAATTAGATGGTACTCCTCTTAAGAACTTAATTGCAGGTAAAAGAATTAAATTATTTAAACAAAGAGATGATGAAACTTATGAAGTAATGTATGATGAAGAGCATGACTAATTTATGTATGGATGAATTTCTTTTATGTGGGTTTCTTTTGCAAGAAGAAGAAGAATAGTCGATTATGAAACTAAATAATTTTGTATATCTAGCTGTTGTTGTTTTATGGATGAATTTCTTTTATGTGGGTTTCTTTTGCAAGAAGAAGAAGAATAGTCGATTATGAAACTAAATAATTTTGTATATCTAGCTGTTGTTGTTTTATTTTAACAGCTCTTTGAAGAACAAATTAAGATGCATTTAAAAAACATGAAGATGGAGTAGATTGAAGATGAAATTTATTTTAGGTCGTATTTTTCTTTGCTTTAAAATTTTAATTCATGTATTTTATTTGCATTCATATAAAACTAATTTATAAAGTCTGGGATGAAAAATATTATTTTATAAAGGACTCTATTTCACCATACTAGGAAAACAAACATAATTTCTATTTCTAAATTTATAAATTGAGTGAGATTTGTTAAGAATAGAAGGAGTTGTAGTTCATTTCAGATAACGAAAGTAGTTATATATGTGTAGGAGCATATTGTTGCATGAATCTTGTCTGTGAAAACCTAGGTCTTTCTTGTACATGCATCTAGATCCTTAGCTCGGAGTAAGGGGTTAAGCCTTTCCCCTTTAAAACAAAAAAGTAGCGAAAAAAAGGAAGAAGAAAAAAAAGAGAAGAAAAAAAAAGAAGAATATTGATATGGAAGTTATACCTTCTTTCACCCCAAAAAGGTATTTAAACTTATTATTGACATGAAGTTTACATCATATTTATATGAAGAAAACTAGTTGTGAAAAAACACATCTAGTGATTAAAATTGGGCATACAAGGCGGAAGTCTGTACAAGTAGATTTAGTAGATTTCTTTGGCATGCTTGATTGCTCATATGTGAATGCATATATATGACGAAACCTGCATTCGAGTGAATGAAAATGAATTCTGTTTCATACTAATCTTTACATAGTTTATAAATGGATGAAATGTAAATTAATGTTTGTTGACTGAACAGGTTAATAGTTTACCTTTATACTTTACTATGTTTTCATTGCCAGATTTAATTTAAATAAACTTCATGTGCATGTTGAAAAGATTAAAAGTTTGATAAGTTAAAATATGTTTATAAAAGAATTGATGATGTTCTATGATTTAATTTCAGGATAATCATTGAAAATGTTGCTTCCCTTAAACTGCAAGTTGGCCCATCGGGAGGATGTGCAGGTTTGGTGGCCGTGGATGTCGGAAAGATTTGCATATTCCAGTTGACGACCAGAGAAAATGAAAACAACTTTATTGGTGAACTCTAACCTTTTATATCACTGTTGATCAGTTGTGTTGATTGGAATTAACTACATTGAAAGTTTTTACAGGTACAAATGATGATGAAGAATGTATGTTCATATTAGGGTTTACCCTAATTACACATTTAATGAGTTGTTTATATTCCTACATTCAAGAACTATGCGTATAAAACCCTAGGGTTTCTTGAATTCATGTGTTCTTTATGATAGTTGGGTTAATGTTAAGGGTTCAAATGAATTATAATGGGTTAATGATGGGGTTCAGAAGGGTTTTAAGGGGTTTCCAAGATTGTTTCTAGTATTTAAGATGAGTGGGAATGAATATTAGCATTATTTTAAAGGTTTAGAACAATTAATATTTAATGAAATTGATCTATAATTGAACATTGATTAATGAAAAATTAAAATATGGTTTAATTAGTTACCTTAATAGTGTGTGTGAGTTTAAATATTAAGGTTCTACTTAATTAAATTCTTAAACTAAGCTTAAATTAAATGAAGTATTAATTATGAAAATTAGGGAAATTAAATTAAAAGGATAATTTAAATAGATAAATAATGAGTGGTGTATGTGAGTAACATTGAAAGTGTGGTGTGAACTAAGTGTGTAACTAAAGTGGTTAAAGTGAGTAGTTTAAAAGTGTGGTAGCTATGTGTGTAAGTCAAAAGGATGGATTAGATAATTTATGCAATTAAAGTAGAAAAAGTGAATGGTAGAAAGGATGGTGTGTGAGTGAGGGTATTAAAAGAGAGGTTGAGAGAGAAAAATTAAATAAAGTGTGATGGAGATGTGTGGACAAAAGTGTGGATGAGAACTTAAAGTAAAAACCAAAAGAGTGGTAAGCTCATGATTTTTGCGTGTATATAAATGTGTATGTTCATTGAGTTTTTTCTAATGTTTTTTTCAGGTAGTCGTCTTCTCCTATTTTTTTTGTCTTCTTCTCCCTGTTTTCTTGAATACGCAAATAGTGTATTGATTTTTCTTCATTCCCTTTTATCATTCTGCGTGAGCTTAGAGAGAGAAGGAATGTGAAAAAAAGAAAGAGAAATGATTTGAGAAGTCGACTGTGTTTTCCTTTCTTTTGTGTTTGATTAATTTGGTGCTCCTGGAGCTTCTATAGCTTTCTTCTACTGGAGCATTCATAATCTGATTGCATCACTCTCCTCCTAACGGTGCTCATGCGCGCACACACAGCGAGAGAGGAAGGGAGAGTTCATGGTAGTGAGTGAGAGGTGGCGGGCCACGGCTGTAGTATTCTGACAAGATTCTAGAATTTATTTCTGAATATGCAGCTGATGTCTCTGAAAGCAGCGCACGACATGGCAGGGGTGTGTACACGTGGAGAGACTCCTTCCCTAGCGGCACCTGAGCATGCAGAGCGTGCGTAGAGAAAGAAGAATGAGTGAACTGTGAGAATTAAACTTTTCCTTTTCCCTCCAACCACACATAGAGAGAGAAACAAGCCTGGCAACGGCCTGGAAGCTGTGCGTCGTAGAGAGGAGTATAACGTGTGAGAGAGACTCAACTGCGTCAGGCAAAGCGCTAGAGAGAGATTTGCAGAAAGAGCACTACTACTACGAGAGAGAGAGGGGAAGGGATTATTTCGGATTCCGTCTGATCAGGCAGCAAAGCGCCGAGAGAGAAGGGCGGACTGAGAGGTGCTGGCAGCGTGCTGGATAAAGAGAGAGAGAGAGAGAGAGAGAGAGAGAGAGAGAGAGAGAGAGAGAGAGAGAGAGAGAGAGAGAGAGAGAGAGAGAGAGAGAGAGAGAGAGAGAAAGAGAGAGAAAGAGAGATTGAGAGAGAGAGTTATGAGAGAGAGAGAGAAAAAGAAAGAGAGAGTTATGTTAGGTTAATTTTAATTAGATTCAATTTAATTTAAGATTGTATTATTTCAATTAAATAATACAATCTTAAATTAAATAATACAATTGTTATAGAACAAATAGATAGATTTAGATTTAATTTAATGTATTGTTAGATATAATTAAGATTAATGAAATATTTTGTTATTTTAATTGCTATTGATAAATATGAATGTGATTACTTTAGCATGAATTTGGATGCATGTATATGAGATACATTAGCATGGGTAAGAATGAATATTAACTTATGCATAAAGGTGTTAATTAATAAGTAACATAAATATAATCATGAGAAGTGTATTAACATATATATTTGAGTATATCTATATAAGGTAGATGCATAAAAGTATATGCACAAGTGTTTGCATGCATATTTATATAATCACAAGTGTGTGTTAGTATGCGTGTGTATTAGCATAGTAATATTGAAAACATTGAAACTAGAACTGAATCTATAGATTCAGTGACGGAAGAACTCATTAAAGATAATATTACTTCAGAATCCTTAACCTCTTACGAACATGGTTTACATAGATTTTTAACACTATTTTCCTTTGTAGCTCCTCAATCACAGGATAGTGAAAACTTATTTCCACCATCTCCAAATAGACGTATTCATCCAAAGCTCAGTGAAACCGAGGTAGAGGAAATAATTAAATATCTGATAACTCAAGAATCATTGACTTTACCATCCTATCAAGAAGCTATTGCTAGATTTAGAGCTGCATGTCCTTATGGTCCTTAGGCTGAGTCCGCTACAGACACCCTGTGTGTGCCGAACGATTTTGGTGGATGACTTGATCCACCATCCGAGCATCTCTCACGACGCGAGAGCGACAGGAGGGGGAGGGGGGAAGGGGGGGGGGGGAGAGGGGGCGAGGGGGGGGAGGGTGGGTGCAAGGGGGGAGGCGTGGCGAGGGGAGGGTTTCTTTTCGTAAATTTTTTTCTTTTTTTTGAATAAATTCCATGGGGGCCTTTTTTTTTATTTTTTTAAAATATCCAAAATTGGAGAAAAATCCCAAAAAGAATCCAAAAAGTTCCAAAAAATTCTCAAAAAAAATCTCAAAAAATTCTCAAAAAACTCCCTACAGGTCCTGGCCAATTTCCTCAGTCAAAATCACAGAGAGCTTCCTTTATTTCTCAAATTTGGCAAGACAAGGACATTTGAAAATAATAAAAAATGCTTGAAAAATTCCCAAAAAAATTCGGAAATTGTGCTTATGCAAAGGCTATGAAATGGTTTCTAAATTTGCTAAAAACTCAAGGAAAAAGTCATTAAAAAAGGATAAAAACTACTAAAACATAAACAAAAATGACATGAGAAGGCTATGCACAACATGGATAAATTTTGCAAGTTCTAGGTGATCCATAAATCTTCAGTTGTGCTGATGATAGGGCTTGAGCCTTGATATATTTACCAGTGGCAAGGTCTCTCCTTTTAGCATCTTTTACTCCACTCCACCCCAATTCAACATTGTCTTAACTCGATAAGGTCATTCCAAGTGTGGAAGCCATTTTCCCTTCAGTTGTGTTTGGATTTGAGGTCTATGGAGAAGAACTAACATGCCAGGTTGTATGTTGTTGTTCCACAAATTCCGATCATGGGTCTTTTTCCTCTTTATCTGAGTCTCTATCAATTGTTTTGCTGCATGTAGACGTATCTTTTCCACTTTATGCAATGCTCCAAGCCTCTAAGAGACACCACAATCTTTCTTTTCTAGCATAAATGCTATTTTTGGTAACCCATGCAAAAATTCAAAGGGTTGAATAGGAAATATCCCATAAACCAATCGGAATGGAGAATATCTAGTAGCTTCTTTGTAAGCTAACCTCTATGCCCATAGGGTACCTTGATAAGCAATGCCCCAGTAGCTGGGTTGCAACATACATTCCTTCCTTAACATGGCAATTAATACCTTCTTGGTGGATTCTGCCTGTCCATTAGCTCTTGAATAATAGGCAGAAGAGGTCCTATGTAGAATTTTCTACCTGTTAAAAATTTCCTGTAGGACCTTATTCACAAAATGAGTACCTTGACTTGTACAAATTTCAAGTGGACATCCAAACCTACAAATGATGCTACTGTAAATGAAATCAGCAATAGGTTGAGCGGTGCAGTCAGGGGAAGCAATAGCTTCAGCCCACTTGGTCGCATAGTCTATGGCGATCAATAGATAATTGCCTCTTTTTGGAATCGATGGAGGGTAGATGGGACCTACAAAATATAATCAAGGGGCTCTGCCTCTGCTTTGTTGGCTTGGGTCCACATCTCCAGCAAACATCACATGTCTTTCCCCATTCATCTGCATCTTTGAATAATGTAGGCCACCATAAGCTAGCATCAAGGATTTTCTGACTCATAATGTGTCCCAGAATGTGTCCACAACCTGTTCCTTCATGTGCCGATCTAAGGACTTCCCTCACTTCTTCTTCTTCTTCTTCCATGCACTTCCTAATCCTGTTATCTTTTCCCTATCTATATAATTTTCCTTCCATGAAGGAAAAAGTTTTGCTTTTGATTAGCAGTCTCTTTCTTTGCACAACACTTGCCTTCTCCGAATACAATCCTGTTTTAATAAAATTTTTGATTTCCTGATACCAACCTTGAGCTTGTACTGCAAAAAAGTTAGCATCTAGAAAATCATCATTTACTCCAATTGCTTGATCCATCATGTTGATCTTGGATAAGTGGTCTGCCATAACATTTTCTTTACCTTGTCTATGGACTATAGAAAAATCAAATTCCTAGAATAGCAGTAACCACCTCCACATCCTACTAGTTGCTTGTGGTTTGTTGAGTAAGTACTTGAGTGGTTGGTGATCAGTTATAATAACAAATTTCACTCCCATTAAGTAATGGTGAAACTTTTGGATAGCGAAAACCATGGCTAAGGCTTCCCTTTCTGTGGTGCTATAATTCCCTTCAGCCTTGGTCAAAATTTGAGTGGCATATTGAATTGGTCTGTCCACTTTGTATTCTTCACTATGTTGAGTCAAAACTGCCCCCATTGCATATGCACTAGCATCTACATGTATATGAAAAATTTTTGACCACTCACGTGTGATCAGAATGGGATCAGCTACTAACCTTGACCTTAATGTTTGATATGATTTTTCCTCTTCTTCCTCTGATTTAAAAGGTACTTCCTTTCCTGTAAGCCTAGCCAATGGCTAGGCTATTTTTGCATACATCTTAATAAACCTCCGGTGGTACAATGTATGCCCTACAAGACTCTGAATTTCTTTTGGAGATTTAGGTCTAGGTAACTTTAATATAGCTATAATTTTGTTTTGGTCAGGTGCCATACCTTTGGAGGACACCACATGTCCTAGTAGGGTACCTTCAGTCACCAGAAAATGGCATTTATTTGGGTTCAATTTCAACTTTGTTTCTCTAGACCTCTTAAAAACTTGTTGTAATTGAAACAAATGCTTTTCTAAACAACCCAATGGAGTCTGTGCAAGAGTACCTGAAAAGGATGAAAAATCATCCATGAAAATTCTGAGAGACTCTAGTAGCAATGGTCCAAAAATGAGATTAATTGTTCGATTGAAAGTAGCTGGGACATTTCTCAATCTAAATGACATCTTCAAATATACATAAGTTCCCCAAGGTGTAATGAATGCAGTCTTCTCTCGATCCTCACGGTGGATGGATATTTGATTATATCCATTGAATCCATCCATGAAGTTGTAAAGAGTATGCCTAGCTACTTGACCTATTCAGCAAATGGCATTGGAAATCCATCTAGGATGATGACCTTGTTCAATGCAATAAAATCCACATAGATTCTGATCTTCTTAGTGTTTTTCTTTGGAATAATGACCATAGGAAACAACCACTTTGAATGCTCTACAAGGATGATAATTCTTGCATCTTCCATTTTCTGAATCTCCAAGTAAAAAATAGCTTCAACATATTTAGGATTCAGCCTATAACTCTTACCTCTCACAGGTTTTGCTCCTTCAATGACAAGGATTCTGTGCTCTCCACAACTAGGTGGTACTCCTTCCAAATCCTTGTAGTGCTAAGCAAAGATGTCTGCAAATGACTTAATGAAATATTTACCTTTAAGAGTACCTCGGGATGATTCCCTATCCATGTGGCTAGTAAAATGGGATGCAGCTGATCCTCAATGCCCAAGTGAACCTCCTTCACTGGATGCCTATTTACAATTCTATCTGTAAGTCCTTCGTGAGTAGCATCCTTAGTTACATTGTCCCACCTAGCTTTGGTATCATACGTAGGAACATCTTGGATGTCTATTTGCACTTCTTCCTCTTGAATGCATCCTGGAGGGATCTCATGAAATGGTAATGAACTCTCTTCTATATTCTTATTCTTATCTTTTAAATCTCAACCTTCCTTTTGGTTGCAATCCACAGAATTAGCTTCCTCTATATGGTTGTATAATGGAGATTTCTTTCCCCTTCTATGGTCTTTCGCTGGCTCTCCCAGCCCAACTACTTGAATATTTTTCCTCTTTTTATTTATATGCTTCCTCTCTACTTGAGTTTGGAAAACTCCCATAGCAGGCAGATGTGTCCTCTGCATGGAGCCAAGCCAACATGTTTACTTCTTCATATAAATTTGCTTCTTCAAATAGATCTGCATCTGGTTTGTCCAACAATTCTTCTTCCATACAAATACCAATTGTCTACATCATGCTAGAATTTCTCTGATTGTCTCGTCCTTCTTCTAAAATTATCTGTTGCAACTCTTTTCCCTCTTGCTTTACCCACATTGTGTCCTTGTCTCAGTCATGCACCACATTGGTATGCCTTAACCAAGGTCTCCCAATTAACAGGGGGAAACTTCCTTCTACCTATGGCCGCCTTAAAACAACAAAATCCAAGTTAAATATGGTACTTTGTATCTTTACTAGGACTCTAGGGACCACTCGCATAGGTCTTACTATGCTTTGGTCTGCCAGTATTATAGTGAATTTTGCACGTCTTGAAGGGTGTAGTCCAATCTTTTTCATGGTATGTTCTTGCATCAAGTTAATGCGAGAACCACCATCCACAATAACTCCTTGAAACTCATCACCTTTGATATAGATTGTTAGCCGAGGGCTCTTGTAATCTGTGAGAGGTGTTTCCCCTACAATTTTATCTTTATGTGTAACAACAGCCTTTGCCACTAAACTTGTTGTGGAAGCCTCATCAATTATCTGTAAGAGTTCTTACCTGAATTTCCATCCATCTTTATTAAATAAAAAATACTAACCTCCTTTTTCATGGACTTGAGTATTCATGAAGCTTCTGATTCCTTAAGATCATGGGTTCCAATGGACTTATCAAACTCCTCATGAGCTCTGTTGAATGTATGCCCAATGGCATCACTGGTACATATGAGATCTCCTTTTTGCCTTGTATCTACACATGTGATGACTTTGTCTTTAGATGTCTCTTTGTCTTTATTCAATCCATTAGTCCTTGATTCTTGACCTATTTCTACTTGAGCCTTCGCCTTACTTCTTGTCTGCACTGTAAAAGATTCAATTTCTTCTAATTGCCTCACCCTGGTAGACGGTGATGGCGCATTGATTTGATCTATTATTTCTTCTTTGCACACAGAAATCATTTGAATGTGGGGCCCAGATGAGGATGCTTGGTTCTTAGGACAATAATTAGTATCTAGCCTCTGGGCTGTTTCTACAAGGAGGGGCATTTTCTAGTAGGGTGCACCTACTTTGGTAATGCCCACATTCTCCATGGCGAGTTACACTTTACAGAGGACATTCACTTACGACATGACCTTGCTTGCTGCACATAGCACACCATAGCCCACTTTTGACGTCATCCCCTTTGAGCTCCTGCAATGCCTCTCGAAGCTGAGCCAGCTCTTCTGCTTGGGCTTCCTCTTCCTTTTGTAGCTTCAATGCATCAATTTCCCTCCTCAACTGAGTCACAACATTCTCCTCCTCTTTATGGGGCTTATTCCTTTTTAAGCCCTCCAGCTCTTTCCTTAGCTGGATTACTAGATCCTCCATTTCTATAGAATAAGGTAGTTGAGAAGGGCTTGCTCCATATTGGTGCCTTACTTGTTCCAGTCGTCTATATTTATGAACTCCTCAATGGAGGCTGCTGGCAACACTAATTCCTTGATTTTACATTGTGTTGCTATGGGAAGTGGTTTAGCCAACCATTTTTTTATAAAAAAATCATGGGGAGGATCTGGTAGTTTGGCCATTAGTGCCTTAGCTCTGGTCACAAATTATGGGAAGGTCTCCCCAGGACCTAATTTTCACTTTTCTAATTCTTCAATAATGTTTTCAGTAGTGTTCCCTTGTTGGAACTGTGTTCTAAATTCTTCCTTCATCAAATCCCATGTGGTGAAATGGTTGTCAGCAAACTGACTAAACCATTTGTCTGGTAGCCCTTCTAATGTTGAAGGGAAAAGAATTAGAAATGCGTCCTCTCTTCCCATCAGACCCCCTTGTTTTACATAATGCTAAAAACCTCCTAATGTGCTCATCTAGGTCTTCTTGTGCTAGCCCTCTGAATGATGGAAATTTGATATTCAATATAGAAAGTAAGGTTTCTAGGTCTACTTGGGATGCCATATTCTTAATTGATGATGTTGATGATGATGGGCTAGTTGATCTTTGAATAACCTTCTGTCTTGTTGTTTTGTAGGGGACACTCAAGCCTTGGGACCGGGTTGCAGTCATGAGCTGTTCATATTGCTTAGTTTAAGAGAATTCCAATGGAAGAAGGATTACCTTCAATGCTGTTGGTATCCTTGACTCTTCTGCACTTTGCAATTTGCCTCTCCTATGCTCAAATCTCCTTGGAGTCCACTGGGCGTGCCAAATTTTGTTGGGGGATTCTTGTGCAAAAGGGATTTGAGTGTTTGTTGGAGAGAAAGGAAAGATAAGAAGAAAGATGCGCATTGGAAACCTCAATAAAGAGGTTTTTTGGAGATAGGAGACAACGCAGAGAGATACAAAAACTGGGAGATGTAAAGCTTGAAGGCAACCACAAATTAGGACGAGTATTTGAGGTATTTCATGTTCCTACTATCACAAAGAAATTAATCCCTATTGTACATATGGTCGAAAAGAGATACCAAGTAAAGTTCAACAACAAAGGATGATTTCTTGAAGACCCAAGGAATGGTTGTGAGCTGATAGCAAAAGGAAAGAAGGATGTTCACTCTTGACATTGGCAAAGGACAAAGCAACAAGGCAATGTTCATCACCTACGGACACAAGAAGTTTGGAGACTTGGACTTGTGTCACAAAAGGTGTGGTCCCATCAACATTCAAAGGTTTAAAGACATGGAGACTAAGAAATTGGTAAAACATTTACCACTTTTTTCATTACAAATATTGCTTGAGATGTGTGAAGCTTGTCAACTAGGCAAATGTAAAAGGCAACCCTTCAAGAAGAGTGGATATGTAGCACATGGTGTGTTATACCTTGTGCACACAGATGTGTGGGGGCCTCTCTTGCAGGTAACAAGTATTTTGTAACCTTCATTGATGACTACTCATGAAAATTATGGTTGTAATGTATAAAGCAAAAATCCCATGCATTTGATATGTTCAAAAGATTCAAGCACAACTTGAGAAGGAGAGAGGTTGCTACATCAAAAACCTAAGGTTAGATGGAGGGGGAGCATACTTCTCCCATGCTTTTTGTGATTTCTTGCAAGACCAAGGTATAAGGAGGCATATCGCTTGTAGGTATCCTCCCCAAAAAATGGGGTGGTAGAGAGGAAGAATATGTATGTTGCTAAAATTGCTAGGAGTATGCTAAATGAAATGAATGTGCCTTTAACATATTGGCCAGATACTGTATCTACAATTTGTACTTGATGAATAGGTGTCCCACATGAGGGTTACATGAAATGAAACCTGATGAGGCATGGAGTGGAAGGAAGTAAGACCTTTCACACATAAGAATCTTTGGGTGTGTATGCTACACACATGTGCCACAAGAGTTGAGAGGTAAGGTGAATGCGAATGCTAAAAGATGTATGTTTATTGGTTATGTTTTGGAGAAAAATGGTTACAGGTGTTACAACCCTCATACAAAGAACTTAAAGGTATTTGGAGATTTAGTGTTTGATGAACTCAAACCATGGTATGCTTCCAAAGTTCCATTGCAAGATGAAGATATTGAAGAGGTAGAGAGGAGATATGAAGCGAGGTTCAAAGATAGCTTGGAAATCAATTGTGCAAGCATACAAAGAATTTCAAGCATGGATTCAGCCCACCAATTAGTGAATAAAGAAAAAGCAACATTGGTAGAGATTGATGAAGATGGACATGAAGTTGAAGACTTTGAAGAACGTATGCTAGAAGAGGGAGCTACATCAAAAGCAGAGATCAAGGCACCAAGGCAAAGAAGGTGCATTCCATCAAAATGAGGAGAAAGAGGTTAGCAAAGGTAAACCATCAAATCTCAAGGCTTTTCTATGATAGTTATATTGCTAGGAATTATGCTTTCATGACTAAGGCTATCAAAGATCATGAACCTTCTTTCTATGAAGAGGCCAAAGACACAAAGGAGTGGCAAGAAGCTATGGAAGAAGAGTACAAAGTCCTTGAAGACAAAAACACATGGATTTTAGTTCCAAGACAAGAAGCGATGAAGGTTATTCGCTTTCTCTTGGCCATAGCCTATTACAACAAGACTAGCCTTATACCTATCAACTATTCAATCAAGCTTACATTTTAGCTTGTATGCACATTTAGTGCCAATGGCCTTTTTGGTGGAGGCACAATGAGAGCATGAATGAGTACGATATGAAAAACCCACATACAATTTTCTATCTCTCAAAGTCTCCACCAACCATTTAGCATACTTTTTGCCTCCTCTATATTAGTGGTCTCATCAATAAGTGCATCATGTAAATCTGGATCATAAATGGAATGATCTGCATCAACATATGGAACTTGAAAGATTGAGAAAGGCCTCATATGGACTAGTACTTAATTGTGAACCTATAAAAAGAAGTAGAAAAGTGTCATACAAATGTCTAGAGCTAACTAAAGTCTCCTTGGTACATGAAATTAATGGTTGAGTTGCATCTTCCACAAAAACAACATCACGACTAACCATAACGTGTTTAATCCATGGATGATACAAATGATATCTTTTGCTTTTCAAACTGTACCCAACAAAGATAGATTTCATTGCTTTATCATCCAATGTCTTGTGTTTTTCACACACTAATGCATATGCCAAAAAACCAAAGACACACCAATGAGTAGTAGATGGCATTTGACCATGAAGCCTCCTATGGAGTTATAGATTGTAGTGCTTTGGTGGGAAACTTGTTAAGTACATATGTTGCACACATAAGAGTCTCAAGCTAGAAGCTATGTGGTAAAGCTTGACTTTTGACCATACACCTAGCCATATGCAAGAGTGACATGTTCTTTCTATCAACAACTCCATTTTGTTAAGACATATAAAGCATTGTATAGTGATGTTTTATCCCATGTTCAACCAAAAATGCATTCAAAAATTCAAAGACATATATTCCCTCTCACAATTTGAATGGAGGGTGCCCAATTTACACGATGACATAATTTCAACCATAGCTAGAAATGATTTGAAGTAAATAAACACTTTGGACTTCCCTCTCAATGGATACACCCATGCATGCCTAGATAATTCATCAACAAAAGTTATGAAGCATAGATAGTTTCCAAAAGAAGGTGTTTGCATAGGTCTGTTAGGCCGCCTGATTGGAATATGTAAGTTTATTTTTCATACTCGCATGCATCGAAAAGGCGTAGTGAACAGATGTAACTTTCTATTGATTAATGAAAAGGCAAGCACGGTGTTCAGTGAGAGACGAGAATCGCCAAACTGTCTATCTGGGCAATTGCATTGGAGTGCTGTGTTGCAGAGTTGCAGAAAATCTTGAGTATTGTATTCTGTCTATTGAGTTACAGTACTTAAACATTAACACAATAATGCTACGATAACATTAATAAGACTTTTTGAATTCGTAGTTGTTAATTCGCATGATAAACCGACTACGTAGTGATAATCATAGAACTGAAAGATAGTTAACTGTTTAGTAGAATGTTAAATTGGGAAAATTAAACAAAGGGCCTCTGCACTGTCAGACCCCTATCCATTCCCAACAACCCAGAAATGAGATTAAAAGTGGCTTAAGGAGAAGCACTTTTAACATTGGCGCCATCTGTGGGAAGATGGAAACAGATTTGGAATAACCAGTAAGGGCAAAGTAGTACTCAAGATGAGCAATGGAGAATAGTAACCGCCAGTTGAAGAAGTAATATATGCCGATTACTCGCTCTGGTGAGTCCTATGCGAAGTATAGAAGCGATCAACATCCGTGGAAAATTCCTAGTGTATTAGGAACTCCCCTCGGTAGCAGATGTGAGGGACAAGCAAGTACAGAAGAAGACAGTGCACGAGACGAAACACGTACACCTATCGGTGCGATTCTGGTGTGTTCCGATACCACTCCGGTCTGTTCTGATGATACTTCCTTATGTTTAGAAGACAATTCACCAGTGACTGGGTGTACATCGACCTAGTGTGGAGATAGGCCAATACCTATTAGCGATCATTTGTAGCTTTTTGATGAGCATTCGGGTCTCTTCGATGGAAGTTCATTTCTTTCTGGTGCTTTACGGTGAAGGATCTATGCTCTTTGGTGCGGGACCCACGTTTGTTGTAAAGGATCTATGTTTTTTGGTGAAGGCTCTATGCTCCTGGGTAAGGGATCCACGTTTTTGGATGAAGAACAAGCGCTTTTCGGTGAAACCTCAATGTATTCCGATGGCACTTCGGTTGAATTGAGTGCCAGTTCGGGCATCTTTGACGAGCATTCGGCAGTGGAAAGTGGTCAACCACAAGGGATAGTACTTCCACAGACAGGAACCATGAGTACTTATGGCCAACAAGAAGATCAGCAACAACAACAATAGCAATAACAACAGAAGCCACAACCACCTTGACCGGTCCCAACCGGAGTGACTTATACGAAATTTGATGGATTTTCGGGGGATGACCTCGATTCACATGTTCGCACATTCGAAATCAGTTATGCACTGTTGAACCATCCACCAAATATGGCATATAAGGCCATCGTGCTTTAGGCCACGCTGGTTAATGAAGCATCAAGGTGGCTGAGAGAATATGATATTAATCATTTCGGTAATTACAACGATGTGAGGGACACGTTCCTGCTGAGGTTTCGCTTGAAGAAGAACCCTACAGATATTTTTGACTATTTGCAGAACAATCGGCAGAAACCACAGTATTGTCAATCCCCCTCGTCACGAATCGCTGTAGCTAAAGCACATGCAGTCATTACCGAAGCTACTGATAGAATGGAATGTCAATATCCTTCATCCCCAACCACTAAGGTCCAAGCAGAAGTAATCAAGGAAGTAAATAGCACTACTGAGGATGTTACTGAAGCTACTCAGGAGATAAACCAGCATGAGACCGGAATTCTTTTGGTTCCAAATGCCCTTACTCCTCTTCCTCCGCAGATTACCCATTCTGGGCATGTAGAAATTCTTCCTGGTGCAACCTCCACTGCCATTCGAGAGGCATCAGCAGCTCAATTATCTTCTCGTGATTACTCTCCACCACCCTCCCCTCATCTGCTCTTTGCTTCGTCGTCACAACCTCCTCCTTCTCTTCCTCCCCTGGCAGTAATGTTCACTGAATTAGAGTCTATGGGTCACCTCCTTATACAATTCTCCCAGCAATTACTCCTCCAGATGAAGCTAGCAACTCAGAATATTCGGCAAGAGTTGCAAGGTAAAGTTGATGTGCTCGAAGCACATATTGCTCCGCTCCAAGAAGAAGCCAATGCGGTCAAAGCAGAGAATCACGCACTGTAGATTAAGCTTCAACAACTTCACAAACGGTTAGCAGGGCAAGATAATCTGATTGCTCAACGAGACAATGCACTTGCTGAGTTGAAGGAGAAGACCGTTCTCCTAGCAGCTCCTGATGAAGAAATCACACAATTGGATGAAATGGTACATGATAAGGAAGATGCTCGGGTTGCTCTCGGCAATCTATTGGAGGAAACCCGTGCGGACCTTGATTTGGTGACACAGAAAGGACAAGAAATGGCCGACTTGGCTATGCAGAACACTGAAGAACTCAAGACAGTGTCCACCGAACTTCACCAGAAGAGTCGTGACTTGGATGCACAGACAATCCTACTTAGTTCATTTTGGGGAACTCTAATGAACTTAATAAGCTAATGATCACGAGTGATTTCATAAAAAATGATGGAGAATATGTTGAGAAAGATCTTTAGAAAATCATACTATCATCCCAACATTAATGGACTGTGACAATCAACAAACCAGTAAGTAAAGTGTTGGAACATCAAGCTTACACTATGCTTGAGGTGGATTTGATCTACATCAAAGGCTATCACGTCGAAAGTGTTGAGATATCAAGCTCAACATGTGTTGATCCAGGATGACACGTACCAGTTTTTCGTCTCTCTGACATGTATAGTGGTCACGCCGGTATATGTCAGGGATACTTCATTGAGCTTTATTAGATTTATCTACCGAGAGTGATGGCACATTTGTTTCTTGCCAGCTCACTCATTCGCGGACATTAGGTTTTTCCTTATGTACTGATCTTTATATATTGCACTGGTTGTATTCTTGTTTTTAGGTCATTCTTGTACATTCCTTTTAT
Organism: Ceratopteris richardii; assembly: GCA_020310875.1. NCBI lineage: Eukaryota > Viridiplantae > Streptophyta > Polypodiopsida > Polypodiales > Pteridaceae > Ceratopteris > Ceratopteris richardii. The sequence goes on along the minus strand of CM035443.1, from coordinate 28,747,880 downwards.
GTAATAGAAGAAGAAGAAGAAGATCATTCTTCCTTGCCTCAATCTGTGTGTGTGCTTCTCCTTGAGAGTGAGAGTGTGTGTGTGAGCTCTCTTCCTTATCTCCTTCCTCGTGACATGGTATCAGAGCCAGCGTGGCTGTAGAGAGCTCGTGGAGAAGGCGACGGTGAAGACTACGCGGCAAGGCGTGGAGAAAACGCGATTTCACAAACCGCCTCCGTTTCCTACGAAAATCGTCGTGAAGGTAGAATACCTCAAAATATTTTCGAGAGTTATCCCTTTAGGGACCCTTTAGGGTCACTTGTTTTTGTTAGATCGAAGTTTCGGAGCCATCTCGACCTTCGTTTCGAGCGCGCAAGGTGGGGCCCACAAAAAAACCAGGTCAGTTTCAGAAACTGTAACTTGCGTTGTGTTTGGCGACACTCATATATTCCAGATTCAGAAATTCAAGCGATTCCGTGTACTGTTGATACACGATAACTGTGTTTTTCTGAGATCAAACTGTCACGTCATAGTGCGATAGTGCTCAAGCAGAAGTGCTGCTTCTAGTGTGTTGCGGTGTTGTGAATTGTTGCAGAAATGGCAAACGCAGATGGAATGAGTCAGCTTATGAGCGATAAGCTGGACAAGAACAACTTCCATGCTTGGAGATTCAGAATGATAAATTTCCTGATGGGAAAAGGCTACTGGAAGTACATCGAGGGAGAGAATGAAAATGCTCCGCAGTTACCAGAAAGGAATCGGACTGCAGAGCAGTTAAGAGCATATGAGGAATGGAATCAAGGAGCACGAAAGGCAATGTATTGGCTATCTGTTAGCATACAAGATAGCATGATTGGACACATACAGGATGCCAAGACTCCAAAGAGGCTTGGAACTGTTTGGTCACTTTGTACGAGACCAATACAAAGGCACGGAAATTGCAACTCAAGAACGAGTTGCATACATTGGAGAAAAAGAGCATGTCGGTAAGTGACTACACTCTAAAAATCAAAAGCATATGTGAGTCACTTGCATCTATTGGCATGAATGTAGATGATGATGATAAGGTGGAAGTGTGCCTTCGTGTTTTAGGAGCTGCATATAAGCAGTTCAGAACTTCTATACAGACCAGGGAAAATATTCCGAATGTTGTTGATTTGGTCTTTATGCTGATCATTGAAGAAAAGAATTTTGGTGAGGATTCAAACTCCCAAGGAAAGCCCAGTTCTGAGCAGGTATTCTACTCTAGCAGAGGAAGCGGCAGAGGTAGAGGTTTTGGAAGTGGAAGAGGAAACAATAACCAAGACCAAGGTCAACAACAGAATCATGCAGGAGGAAGAGGACAGTTTCGAGGCAGGGGGAGCCAAAGAGGTCGCAAAAATTTCCAAAGAAGTGATTCAGGTAATGATAGTAAAGGATGTTGGAATTGTGGTAAACCTGGACACTTTGAACGTGATTGCAGGTTAAAGAATCAAAATAACAGAAGGCAGCAAAACAACTATGCATCCACAAGTGGAGATGATTTTGAGAAGTTGTTTATGGTTCAACATCACATGATGAATATGATGTCTGTTGGTGTTTCAAAATCGAATGATAAAGTCTGGTATGTTGATTCAGGTGCTTCAAATCACATGACCAGTCATGCAGAATGGTTTAGTAGTTTGCAAAAAATGCCTTCCTGGATATGTTGAAATAGGTGATGATACATCGCATCCTATTGAGCATACAGGAAACATAGCATTGTCTATGGATGAGGGAAAGGTAAAACATCTCGCTGATGTGCTGCATGTTCCAAATATAACGAAGAATCTGGTTTCTGTTGGACAAATGGTTGGCTAGGGATTACAAGTCAGGTTCAATGCTGATGGATTATATGTAGAAGAGTACAAGTAGGATGAACGATTGGTTGCCAAAGGAAACAAAGTGGGTAGGATGTTCACCTTAAATGTGAAGATTCCTGAAATGAATGCAGCCATGTTTGCGAAAGGTGCAGGAGTTATTGCACATATAGAGATATGGCACAAACGGATTGGAGATGCAAACTTGCAAAGGCTGAAACTGATGTAGTCAAAGGAGATTATCCATGGACTACCAAATTTCAAAGTTGCAGAAATGCAAAAGGTATGTGCATGACAAGCATGTTAGTGAGAATGTGCTAGAAGTAGTACATACAGATGTTTGGGGTCCAGCAAAGACCACATCTATGGGTAGTTGCAGGTTTTATGTTACTTTCATTGATGACTATACACGAAAAGTATGGGAAGTACATTCAAACATTAAGATCTGATGGAGGAGGTGAATACATGTCAAATGAGTTTAGCAGTTTTCTAAAAAATCATGGAATTCTGCGTCAGTTTTCATGCAGGTACACACCACAACAGAATGGTGTTGCTGAACGCAAAAATAGACATATTGCAGAAATAGCAAGAGCCTTGATGGCTGAGAAGAATATGCCTCATTGTTATTGGGAAGAAGCTGTGCATACTGCTGTATACATCATGAACAAAACTCTGACTGCTGCTGTAGATCAAGTTACACCTGAAGAGAAGTTTACAGGTAAAAAGCCAAACTTATCACATCTGAAAGTTTTTGGTTGTATTGCATATGTACATGTTCCAGATGAGTTGAGGACGAAGCTTGATCCGAAAGCAGAAAAATATGTCTTCATTGGATATTCCCTTGAGCAAAAGGAGTACAAATGTTATAACCCACTCACACGACAGGCGAAGGTGAGTAGAGATGTGGTATTTGATGAAATGTCAAGCTTCTATGCAGATGCCAAAGAAGGACTGAATCTTGAACCAAATGACAAAGAAAATGCTTAAAAATCTAGTGCAGAATCTCAAGTTTTGAGTGGACCGGATGCATCACCAAGCAATAGTTCCAACTCAAATCCATGGAGTGGAAGATTGCGTGGAAATTTCAGTCCAGCAAATTCATCAAATACATCTAAGAAAGGTAAAGAAAAGCTTTCTACTGGTAGTAAAAGAGGTGCAGGTTTTGAAGATGTTGATGGAGATTCAAGCGGCTCAGAAAAGAGTCTTGATGAGGAACTTGGATTGCCCTCTGTGAAGACTCCAGGAGTAAGAAGGGCACATGCAGATGATACAAGAAGAAGTGACCCATGACCAAGAAGATCTGGGAGGATGCGTAATTCAGTGCAACGATTGACATATGATAGTTACATGGCTCGCCATTGTGCCTACATGACAAAGGTAATACAAGATGCTGAACCTTCTTGTTTTGAAGAAGCAATTGGTAATGTAGATTGGGAAAAAGCTATGGATGAGGAGATGGCTGCACTTTATGGAAATGATACATGGAAGCTAGTTCCATTGCCGCAAGGAAAGAAATCCATAGGCTGCAAATGGGTTTACAAGGTAAAGCATAATGCTGATGGTAGCATAAGTAGGTATAAAGCACGATTGGTAGCTAAAGGTTATGCACAAACATATGGCATTGATTATGAGGAAACATTCAGCCCTGTAGCTAAAATGTCTACTGTCAGAACACTTGTTGCATTAGCTACAACAAAAGGATGGACTTTGCATCAGATGGATGTGAAGAATGCTTTCCTACATGGTGAGTTTTAGGAAGAAGTATATATGGACCAACCATAAGGATATGAAGATTCAAAGCATCCAGAATATGTTTGCAGGCTGCAAAAGGCTTTGTATGGGCTGAAGCAGGCTCCGCGTGCATGGCATGCAAGGATTGCTGATTACTTAACCAGCATTGGGTTCTCTATGTGTGATGCAGATCACTCACTATATGCAAGGAAGGTTGATGATGGCATCACTATTGTGGGTATTTATGTTGATGATCTAATTGTAGGTGGTGATAATGAAGAAAGCATCAAAGAGGTAAAGAAAATTCTTATGCAGGAATTTGACATGAAAGATCTTGGTGTGCTGCGTTATTTCTTGGGCATTGAGTTTATACATACAGAAACAGGTATATGGATGTCGCGAAGGCAATATGCCTTGAATATGCTGCAAAAGTATGGTATGGCTGATTGTAAGCCAATTTCTATGCCTTTAGATTAGAATTTGAAATTGGATACTACATCAGGTGAAGCATTGGAAAATGCTACTATGTATAGGAAAATTGTGGGAAGTCTTATATATCTTACAATTACAAGGCCTGATTTAAGCTACACTGTTGGACTTGAATGTCTGTTTATGCAGGTTCCCAGGAAGCCACATTTGGATGCTCTGAGGCGCACTCTATGTTATGTGAGTGCTACTTTGGATTATGCATTGTTTTATGAAGCTGGTGTAGATTTGCATGTTCATGGATACACCGATGCAAATTGGGCTGGTAGTACTCCAGATAGAAGGTCTACTAGTGGCTTTCTTTTCTCACTTGGAGGTGCAGCTATTACATGGAGCAGTAAGAAGCAACCCACTGTTGCTTTGTCGAGTACAGAGGCTGAGTATAGAGGTGCTGCAATGGCAGCATGTGAGGCATCATGGATGGAGATGTTACTTGCAGATTTAGGTGTGGAAGTGCAAAAGCCTATCACTATCTATTGTGATAATCTTAGCAGCATACAGTTAGCACAGAACCCTGTTTCCCATGCTAGAACAAAGCATAGCGAGGTACATTATCACTTCATCAGAGAGAAGGTATTAGCAGGTGATATTGATCTTCTTTATGTGAGAACATATGAGCAGGTTGCTGATATTTTCACCAAAGCACTTGGAGCTGAGAAGTTGAAGAAGTTTCGGAAGATGCTTGGATTACAGGATATGGCATTGAGCTTGAGGGGGAGTGTTGAGATATCAAGCTCAACATGTGTTGATCGAGGATGACACGTACTAATTTTTTGTTTCTCTAACATGTATAGTGGTCACGCCGGTATATGTCAGGGATAATTCATTGAGCTTTATTAGATTTATCTACCGAGAGTGATGGCACATTTGTTTCTTGCCAGCTCACTCATTCACGGACATTAGGTTTTTCCTTATGTACTGGTCTTTATATATTGCACTGGTTGTATTCTTCTTTTTAGGTCATTCTTATACATTCCTTTTATGTAATAGAAGAAGAAGAAGAAGAAGAAGATCATTCTTCCTTGCCTCAATCTGTGTGTGCGCTTCTCCTTGAGAGTGAGAGTGTGTGTGTGAGCTCTCTTCCTCATCTCCTTCCTCGTGACAGAAAGAATATCCGTTGGAGAGTTATTTTTCATATGCTCATTTATTGTATTTTTTTGAGAAATTTTTGATGGCTCATTTACCATTGTAAAAGCCTTGAGCTTTACACATGTAAAGGTAGAAAGATAGAGCCCAAATCCCACAAATTTGTGGTGGTTGAAGTTGCATTCAATCAATCAATCAATCACCTAAGAGTAGATCAAACTAGATCTTCACTTTTCCTAGATTGTAGGAAAGTGAATTGATTCCCTCCAACAACCATTCCCACCTTCATTTGAATTCAAATTCAACTTGTAAAAGTTTTGGAACACTCCTAGAGTCTATATAAAGACTTTAAGTCACTTGTACAATACATGGAAGCAATATACATACACTTGTGACCATCATTGTCTTGCTCCTTCAATTCTCTGCATCATCTTCTTCGCCAACAGTAATCTTGAAGAGGCTGCTGCTCTCTCTCCAAAGCTTCAAATTGAGTGCAAGATGACTCATTGCAAGGTAAGTGTCTAGTTTATGTCCGTAAATTTGCAAAGCCGTTGGTTCATCAAATTTGGAGAAATCTTAGTTTTTTTGTCTCGGGCTCAATCTCTATGTTTCCTGAAAAATAGGAAGTACCACTGATGAATGTCGCATTCATTCCTATAGCATATTTTGCTTATTCCTTATACTTTTGTGCATTCCATACACACAACCCTATGTGTATCACTCCCATAAAAGGGTGTTTTCTAATTGTAATCACGCTGGTCGCTATGGGCATTTGAATTTCATTGTCTCTTCCATAGATAGTAAGTTTTTTGAGCTAGTCGACCCGCGAACCTATCTGTTTTGTATCAACTCATTCTCTTTGATGCTCCAAAGTACATAGTGCATTTCTTTGCACTTATCATATGCTTATAAGGTCTATTTGAGTCTCCATAAGCTCAAGGGCTGGTCTTGTGCCGGTTGGCTTGACCAAACTTCGTTGCTTTGAAACACACTTTTCTACCTTCGAGAAGCTTCCCCAAGTTCTTTCAGTGGTATCAGAGCTAGATCAATATTGGTGACGGCTTTCCCTCAATGATCGAAAAGCTTGATCGACACAACTACGGGGCTTGGCAAATCAGAATGGAGGCCTATTTGCAAGGTAGAAATCTTTATGGAATTGTAGGAGGTGATGAAGCTATGCCTATTCCAAGATCCAAAGGAGGACCTACACAAGAGGAGACAGATAAGCTCACACTTTGGTGTGCAAAGGATGCTCAAGCAAGGTTGTACATACTAACCTCTATCTCTGACTTTCTATTACCACATATTAGAGGATGCAAGACATCTCAAGAGACTTGGGATGCCCTCGAGACTTTCTCTTCTGCTAGTACCAAAGCAAGAAAGAATCATCTTTTGAACGAGTTCAACCAAATGAAGAAGACACCTAAACAAACCATCACAGAGTTTGTTACCAAGGTCAAGGAGGTTGCGGATCAGTTAGCATCCATTGGAGAGCTGATTGAAAAAGAGGTCATCATGAGGCAAATTCTCAATGGCATTCGAAGTGATAAGCAATGGCAATCCTTCACGACGGCTTATGATCTCATCATGGATGTGCAAACTCTAGACTTCAACATCTTTCTTGGACAACTCTTCAATCAAGAAGCCAACAATAGCATAAAGGAAGGTAACTCTTATCATGGCGATTCAAGTAGTGATCTATATGCAGATAAGAAGGATAAGAAGCAGAAAGGCAAGAAGAAGGAAGAAGATGAAGAAGAGACTTCTCAAGCCAACTTTGGAAGCAAGAGCAAGTGGAAAGGGAAAAGAAAGGACCAAAGCAAGACAAAGCCAAAGGTCAGAATGTTCAACCTTGTGCCATATGCGATAAGACCAAACCACACCACTCATAGTTGTTGGTTCAATGTGAAGACGCAGAAAGGAAGTGGAAGAGGTGGATATGGCAACAATAGAGGCAGAGGTGGACACAACTTCAACAATAACAATAGAAGCTGTAATGGAAGGGACTACAACAATCATTCAAAAGATCAACCACATGAAGACTCATTGCTTCTTATGAATCTAAGCCACAAAGAAGGTAAAGAAGATGATCATTTGTTCTACATAGATTATAGATGTTCGAATCATGTTACAGGCAATATTGCTTTTCTATCTGATTTGGAAAGTCCAAAGCGTAGACATGAAGTGCCAATAGGGGATGACACAAAGCACAATGTGGAGAAGATTGGTAATGTCAAAGCTTCCAATGGCAGGACAAACATTCTAGGTAAGGTTCTCTATGTACCCACTATCACTAAAAACCTAATAAGTGTAGGCCAAATAGTTGAAAAAGGCTTGCAAGTTAGGTTCACCCAACATGGAGCCTTTGTGGAAGATCCATGTCAAGGCTTCAAGAAGATAGCCCGAGGTGAGAAGCATGGTAGGCTATTTACTTTTGAAGTAGGAGAAACAAGGAACATAGCTCTATTCAACTTTGGGTCTCAAACCCTAAGTGAGCTTGAAGTGTGGCATAAGAGACTTGCTCATGTGAATGAAAGAACCTTGAATGATATATGCAGGGATCAAAGTGTTCTAGGACTGCCAAACATATCAAAGCAACACATGATCAATAGGTGTGATGTATGTCAGATTGGGAAGGCACAAAGACAACCATTCAATCACAAAGGCTACATCCACAACAACTTATTGGACTTAGTACATACAGACGTATGGGGACCAAGTCAAGAACCTTCATTGGCAGGATCAAGGTATTATGTCTCATTTAGTGATGACCATAATAGATGGAATGTTCTATAATTTATCAAGCGTAAGAATGAAGTGTTTGATTACTTCAAGAAGTATCTTGCACATGTAGAGAATCATACAGGTAGATTACTAAAGAAGCTCATATGTGATGGAGGGGGAGAATACTTCTCCAAAGAGTTTGATGAGTTCTTGCACGACAAAGGTATCAAAAGGGAAGTGACTACTAGGTACTCTCCTCAACAGAAGGTATGCAAAATAGTTTGTATTACTTTGAGATATAACCCTCATATGTTTTATAAATATTGCACATGTAATGTATATTCTTATTTTCATTAAATAAACATAGGATATTGCCACGAAGAGAGTTGAATCATGTCATACATCATGCTTAGGTCAAATGGGGCATCACAACTTTGTTGTTACATTTTTAAGTATATGTATTATTGAAATTATATTTGTTATTTTATTTAAAACATTAATCATTAATCTTTTTTGTTTGTTTCAATACAACATTCGTATTTTGGTCATTGCAATTCCTGGTCGCCGCGCTAAATTTGCAAAAATGCACCTACGGTATATCTCAACCCTTTTATTCCATGATAAATACGGCTTCCTGCAAACCTGTGGTTTTTATGGCATTTTTCTATACAAATCACCTATACAAATCACCTGTGATTTTGTGGCATTTTTATGTCATTATCCTATACAAATCACCAATAATTTGAGAATAAGGAGTCCTCTTTATGCCAATTCATATGGCTACATACCTGAGAGTTTTTAGCTTGTATAGGCTTTATAAAAAATCCTATTACTCATCCATGCATCATCAAACATGTGCATATATTCTTTCTAACCCCATATGCATACATTTTATCATATAAGATATCATTCATCAACTATACATTCAACTTATATTCAGCCTAAGCATGGCTATCCAAAGTTGCTATACATCTTGAGCATAAACTTTACAAGATTGCATACATAAGCATCTCCAATGCATAAGCATATAATGCGATTATCAAGCTTACAAATAAACTTCAATATTCATCCATGTACATAATAGAAACTTGCACTTCATTTAATTGAGTGCAATATCAAAATCATCCATACAATGTTCATATACAACGATATGTTGTTGCTCATCCAAGACTCTTTGCTTGAATCTTCCTCTTCTAGTATAGGTTGCACATAGATTCTCAATCAAGTAATGAATGTCACTTATAGCATGATTCAATGCTAAAGATAGTAGTGGAGAGTAGGAAAAGGACGTGTATCACTTCAAATAACATAAAGCAACAACAAATTGTCTTACGTACAAGAACTTCACCTCCATAGCTTATGAGTGTTGCACACTCCATCGACTTATAGTGCCAACCTTTTGTTTGGAATCTCTACATCTTCTTCAAAATCAACACATGCTCACTAAAACCTAATTCAATCACAATTTAGAGATCCAATGGCTCTAAAATCTCATCCATAAATAGGAGACATAGACACTCTTAGCTTTCTAACAAGCTAAAGAACAGTCCACTAGGAGTTCATATGATTAGGCAACTAACTGTTCAAAGATAGACTACTTGTCAACTCAGGTTAAGCAGAAAATTGAGGTTCACAAGAAATATTCCCAATCAATACGAGAGAATTATCTTCACAAGGTGGCTTTGTATAGAAAAGTATGCAGCTAGAATACCTATGTGCCTTGTAGCATTTAAATGAGCATGCTTTTGATACCCATTGGTTAGAGAATGACTAGAAAATGCTTCTACACCATCTCCTTGTCATCTCCACAGATTTTTACATTCCAACAACTTCTCTCTCTCTCTCTCTCTCTCTCTATATATATATATATATATATATATATATATATATATATATATATATATATATATATATATATATATATATATATATATATATATATATATATATATATATATATAGATATATATATATATATATATATATATATATATATATATATATATATATATATATATATGTATATATATATATATATATGTGTGTGTGTGTGTGTGTGTGTGCATGGGATTTGTGTCTTTTCAGCTACCCTTGCATCGTCTCTCACCTCTTAACCTTTCACTTCATGTTCTTTGTCCTTCCATTTCCTTGGGTGACTTTTGGTGCTCCAAATCACTCCATATGGATAAGCTCATGAATTTTTTTGTATTCCATCTCTCTAATCAAATTTTGGCTTTTATCTAAGCCATAAGTACATTTTTATATTTAGTTCAAGACTCTCCTTTATGGTTATGAGTGTACTCTATATATTTTTTGGGCCTAACTTTCTTTTGAGCTTACAAGAAATACGTAAATGATGAAGAGGTAATTAATGAGAGGTGAGTATGTGTCAAGCCTCCCAATTGGAGCTTGGACAAGTACCATAAATTTCAACAATCAAGATTGTACTTTACCTTGTGGCAATAGAATCATCTTCCATTGTTTTCGTAAAGTGCAACCATATCCTCATCCATATCTTTCTCCCAATCTAGATTCCTGGTTGCATCTTCAAAACAAGACGGCTCAACATCTTCTATTACCTTTGTCATGTAGGCATAATGACAAGCCATGTAACTCTCATATGTCAATTGCTGCATTGACTTCCACATCCTCGGAGATCTTCTTGGTCCTAGGTCACTCCTCCTATCATCTGCATGTGCAGTTCTTACTCTTGGTGCCTTCACAAAGAAGAATCCAAGTTTCGCATCAAGAATCTTTTTTGAACTGCTTGAGTCTCCATCAATTTCTTCAAAACCTGTAGATGTTTTAGAACCAATAGAGAGCTTTTCTTTACCTTTCTTGGATGTATTTGATGAACTTTCTAGACTGAAATTTCCATGCAACCTTCCACTCCATGGATTTGAGTGGGAAATATTGATTTATAATGCATCTTGTCCACTCAAAAATTGAGATTCTACACTTGATTTTTCAGCATTTTCTTTTTCATTTGAGTCAAGATTAAGTCCCTCTTTGGCATCTGCATAGGAGCTTGGCAATTCATCAAACACCACATCTCTACTTACCTTCACCTATCCTGTGAGTGGGTTATAAGATTTGTATCCCTTTTGAAGGGAGTATCCAATGAAGATACATTTTTCTTCTTTTGGATCAAGCTTTCTCCTCAACTCATCTAGAACATGTAGATATGCAATACAACAAAAAACGTTCATATGTGATAAGATTGGTTTTTTACTTCTAAACTTCTCTTTAGGTGTAACTTGATGTACAATAGTAGTCAGAGTTTTGTTCATGATGTATACAACAGTGTGCATAACGTTTTCCAATTAACAATGAGGCATGTTCCTCTTAGCCATCAAGGCTCTTTCTATTTTTGCAATATGTCTATTTTTTCACTCACCAATACCATTATGTTGTGATGTGTACCTGCATGAAAACCGTTTTTGAATTCCATGACTTTTTAGATAGCCGTTGAACTCATTTGACATATATTCACCTCTTGCATTAGACCTTAATGTCTCAATATAATTTTTTGTCTACCTTTCCACCATAGCCTTGAAATTCTGGAAGTGAGTGAACACCTCACTCGTTTCTTTCATGAAATATACCCGTACTTTCTGGTATGATCATCAATGAAGGTAACATAAAACCTATAGCCACCCATAGATGTGGTCTTTCTAGGACCCCAAACATCTTCATGTACTATTTCTAGACCATTCTCAATAACATGCTTTGTTGGTGCATTTTACCCAAGCCTACATGCTTGATATAATTTGATTTATGTTCATTTGTAGTCATATGTGTAGACATATAAATACCTCTTGTAAAAGAGTACATTTTATCTCTTGTAGTTGTAAAAGAAAGAATGGCTTAATTCATCCATGATGTAAAAATCAAATTTGTGGCTCCAACTACCTAAAACCACGAATCCATCATCTGAGAGAATACTTGAAAGTAGCTTTAAAAAGAGCAAGAAGGAAGTCACCAAAGGAGAGGTTGATTCATGCCCACTTCATGCTCATTTCTAGAGATTGAATAGCTTACTCCATAGCTCTATCATTCTACTTCCATTGTGAAAATGTTCAGTGCCAATGTGGTTGTAATCATATTTGAATCTATACATTCATCTTGTACTCCTCTATTTTGTTCTCTGCTATACTTACTCATAATAGTAACTTCACAAGCTCATATCTTGGGCTATGAAGGGTATAAGTACCCTTTTTCCAAGTTTTAACATGCATTGGATAGCTACTTAAGTCTATTTTGTGCTCACAAAATTTCATGTTTATCGTTTGTGAGAAATCTACATTTTTCTGCTCACTATTCTATCTCTACAGTGATGGAGTATATCCACTCCTAGTTGCAGCAGAAGAATGATAGGCCCTTCCTAGGACCAAGGAGTTCACTACCACAGTCCACCAAAAATGGAATTGCTCTCTGGACCTGAAGACTGAACCTATGAACTTTTGCACAGTAGAAAGAGACTCTCTAAGATTTCCAACAAGCCATAGATCACTCAATTTGGAGAATGTGAGCTATGCCAAACTCCTTGCACAAGACAGACCAAAATCTGCCCAAACTGGTGCTTGCACCTATGTGTCCCTCCCAACACACATATATTTCGGAATATGCAGAGATCACTTTCAAGCTCAATATACTCAAGATTAATGAACACTTGATACTAAGATTACATCCAAAAGAAAGCTTACAATCATAGAAACAAAATGAGCTATCTTGCAAATGAATCGGACTACTACACAAAGAGATATGGGTGATCAAAGATCACTTCCTATGAGAAAACTTCAGCAAGCAAGGGGCTTGCTTAGCTAGGGGCTAGCTTAGACCTGGAGTAAACACTCCTAATGAGAGCCTACAAGTGCTCAAATGGTAGAGGATGATGGCCACGACTTTGCTCCATGTCTTTGCTTATATAATGCTCAAAAGGGTGGTTGTAAATTTGAATTCAAAAATGCTCTCCAAATGATCCCGACTTTTCTCCATCAATTAGGTGAGTAAAGGGCTGAGAAAACTCGTGGAAAAGTAGTTGTATATTCTACCAAAAAGTGTGAGTGATGTGGCACTTCAACTTAGCATGAGTTCCCACACTTGAGATTGCTAAAAGTCTAACACTCCCCCTCAAGCTCAAGTGTTAGTCTCCATTGATCTCCTTCAAGTTGACGTTGATTTTGAGCTTCTCCAACTTGCTTGCATCCATAAACTTGGTCATGATATCTGTTATCTGATCTTTGGTGTTGATGTACTTGATGTCCACTTCTTCTGCTAGTACCTTTTCTCTGATGAAGTGATAATGGATCTCTATGTGCTTGCTTCTTGCATGGAACATAGGGTTGCTTGCTAGATGAATGCTTGACATATTATCTCCAAATAGAGTGAACTCTTTGACCTCCACATCCAAGTCATTGAAGAGCTTCTTGAGCCACATGATCTCACATGTAGCAAGTGCTAAAGCTCTATACTCAGCCTCAGTAGATGATAATGCAACTGTAGGTTGCTTCTTGGACATCCATGAAATGACTCTTTGACCTAGCATGAAGACATAGCCAGATGTGCTCCTTCGATCCTCCTTTGAACCAGCCCAATCAGCATCACTAAAGCCTTGAGGTTGTAATCCATCTCCATAAGGGTAGTACAACCCTTGGTTGATAGTGTGCTTGATGTACCTAAGCACTCTCTTGGCTGCATTCATATGAACATCAGTTGGTGAATTTAGAAATTGAGAGAGAACTCCTACAACATAAGACAAGTCAGGTCTTGTGATGGTAGCATAATTAAGGCTTCCAATTATGCTTCTATATGCTGAAATATCTTCAAGAGGTTGTCCTTCACTTGCACATAGCTTAGTGTTTGGATCCACAGGTTGCATGAGTGGCTTACATCCACTCATACCATACTTATAAAGTACATCTAGCAAGTATTTCCTTTGAGCAAGGTAAATACCATTTTCTACATAAATAACTTCAATCCCAAGAAAGTATTTAAGAACTCCAAGATTTGAAATCTTGAATTCATTTCCAAGCTTGGCCTTGATCCATGTGATACCTACATCATCACTTCCTATTATAATCAAGTCATCCACATATATGCATACATAGACAACTAGTCCTCCCTCCTTCTTGAGGTATAAGGAAGGATCTCCATCACATGGCTTGTATCCACACCTGCACAAATACTCCACAAGCCTTTGATTCCATGCCCTAGGAGCTTGTTTTAAACCATACAATGCTTTTCTAAGTTTACAAATAAAATTTGAATATTTAGGGTTCTCAAACCCTAATGGTTGAGTCATGTAGACTGTCTCCTACAAATCACCATTAAGAAAAGCATTCTTTACATCCAATTGATAGATTGTCCACCTCCTAGATGTAGCAACCCCAATGATTGCCCTAATTGTTGTCATCTTTGCAACCGGGATGAATGTTTCTTCATAGTCAATCCCATAGGATTTAGCAAATCCTTTTGCCACAAGCCTTGCTTTGAACCTAGCAATTGAACCATCAGAATTTCTTTTCACTTTATAGACCCATTTGTTGCCAACTACCTTCATCTCTTCTTGTCTTGGAACAAGACTCCATGTGTTGTTGTCTTCAAGGGCTTTGTACTCTTCTTCCATAGCTTCTTGCCACTCCTTTGTGTCTTTGGCCTCTTCATAGGTAGAAGGTTCATGATCTTTGATAACCTTAGTCATGAAAGCATAATGCCTAGCAATATAACTATCATAAACAAGCCTTGAGATTGGATGTTTTACCCTTGTTGACCTCCTTTCTTCTCCTTTTGGTGGAATGAACCTTCTTTGCCTTGGTCCCTTGATTTCTGTTTTTGATGTAGCTCCCCCTTCTAACATAAGTTCTTCAAAGTCTTCAACTTCATGTCCATCTTCATCAAGCTCTACCAATCTTGCCTTTCCTTTATTCACTGATTGATGGGCTGAATCCATGCTTGAACTCCTTTGTATGCTTGGACCACTGATTTCCAAGCTATCTTGAAACCTAGCTTCATATCTTCTCTCTGCTTCTTCAATATCTTCATCCTACAATGGAGCTTTGGAAGCATACCATGGTTTGAGTTCATCAAACACTACATCTCTAGATACCTTTAACTCCTTTGTATTAGGATTGTAGCACCTGTAACCTTTTTGCTCCATAGCATAACCAATAAACATACATCTTTCAGCCCTTGCATCCATCTTACCTCTCAACTCTTGTGGCACATGTGTGTAGCATACACAACCAAAGATTCTAATGTGTGAAAGGTCTAGTTTCCTTCCACTCCATGCCTCCTAAGGTGTCATGTCATGTACCCCTGATGTGGGACACCTATTCATCAAGTAAACAGCAGTAGATACAACATCTGGCCAATATGTTAAAGGCACATTCATTTCATTTAACATACTCCTAGCAATTTCAGCAATATACCTATTCTTCCTCTCTGCCACCCCATTTTGTTGGGGAGTATACCTGCAAGTGATTTGCCTCTTTATACCTTAGTCCTGCAAGAAATCACAAAAAGCATGGGAGAAGTATTCTACCCCTCCATCGGACCTTAGGGTTTTGATGTAGCAACCTGTCTCCTTTTCAACTTTTGCCTTGAATCTTTTGAATACATCAAACACATCTGATTTTTGCTTTATACAATACAACCATACTTTTCCTGAGTAGTCATCTATGAAGGTTACAAAGTACCTATTACCTGCAAGAGAGGGCTCTTTGGTTGGCCCCCACACATCTCTGTGCACAAGGTCTAACACACCATGTGCTACATATCCACTCTTCTTGAAGGGCTGCCTAGTAGACTTGCCTAGTTGACAAGCTTCACACATCTCATGCAACATTTGTAATGAAAAATATGGTAAACCTCTTACCAATTGCCTCTTCTCCATGTCTTTCAACCTTTGAATGTTGATGTGACCACACCTTTTATGGCACAAATCCAAATCTCCAATCTTCTTGTCGCCATAGGTCATGAACATTGCCTTGTTGCTTTGTTCTTTGCCAATGTCAAGATTGAACATTCTTCCTTCCTTCTTTCCTTTGGCTATCAGCTCATAGCCATTCCTTGGGTCTTCAATAAAGCATCCTTTGTGGTTGAACTTGACTTGGTGTCCCTTTTCAACCATCTGTCCAACTGAGATTAAGTTCTTTGTAATAGTAGGAACATGCAATACCTCAGATAATCCTTTTGCTTTGTGATTGCCTTCAAGCTTCACATCTCCCATTTGTTGTATCTCATGCTCTGTGTTGTCTTCTGTCTCCACAAATCCTCTTTGCTTGGGTGCTTGAAGATTGTTGAAGTACTCCTCTTTACCTCACATGTGGTTACTACAACCACTATCTATATACCACACCTCATCATGTGGTTGACCTTCACTTTTATACTTCATAGCTAACAAATGCCCATTTTCTGAATTTGTTGAGGAGTTAGCATAATTACCTTGCCCTTTGTAATTTTTCCCACCTTGCTTTTGCCAACAATCCTTGGCATAGTGTCCTTGCTTCCCACAATTGAAGCATCCATTCGAGTTGGAGTATCCTCGACCTCCATATCTTCCTCCTCTACCTCTTCCTCTTCCTCTTCCTCTTGATGATTGACCTTCATCTTGGCTTGATTGATTCCCTTGATAGCTTTGGCTACCTTGTTGGTAGTTGCTTCTACCTCTTCCTCTTGAAGCACCTCTATTGCCTTTGCCTCTTCCTCCTTTGCCTGCATAGAAGAGTTGGTCTTGGCTGCCCTTTTGACTTGTTGCCTCCATGGTTGAGCTCCTCAGTCACCATAAGAGAAGTAAGTTGCTCAAAATCTGGTAATGAATCCCTTACATACACAGAGGTTGTGAATGCCTTCCATTTATCATCTTCTCTAAGCCCATTAAGTGTGTGGGCAACTAGGTCATCATCATCTACAACACATCCTATTGAACCAAGTGCATCCGAGATCTCTTTTACTTTGAGTATGAAGTCATTAATGCTCTGATTTGATGACTTCCTAAGGTTGTTGAGCTCATTCTTGAGCTGAATTTTTCTAGCCTTTGTAGAGGTAGAGTACAACCTTTCTAAACACTCCCAAACCTTCTTAGATGTATGTAGGTCTTGGATATGACCTATCATGGAGTTACTTATGTGTTGAGAAAGAATGAAGATCACTCTCCTATCCATTTCTTCCCATTCTCTAATGGCTCTCCTTTGATTCTCAGTAGGTGTATGTGGATCTATGTATGGCTTCACCTCAGTACCACTAACCAACCCCGAAAGACCCTTTCCCATGAGGAAGTTAGAGATTCTAAACTTCCAAGGTTGGTAATTTCTTTTTTCAAGCTTCTCAATATGAGTATTATAGTCTCCCATTGTGTATGAGACTATATGTGGATCCTAATGCCTCCTTGGATTGTGATAGATGTGAGAAAGAATTATATGTTACCTTCCCACAAGAGTCTGCACTTGTCGTGAACTTTCGATGATGATAGAAGCTCCCCCTTGCTTCAAATCCTTCTTAAAATCTTGCTGGTCTTTGCTTCAATCCTTGGCTCTCAAGAAACTTCAAGGCATCCTCTTGATGTCTTCAATGCTCAATGATGAGCTCTGATACCACTGATGGAGTATATCCACTCCTAGTTGCAGCAGAAGAATGATAGGCCCTTCCTAGGACCAAGCAGTTCACTACCACAGTCCACCAAAAATTGAATTGCTCTCTGGACCTGAAGACTGAACCTATGAAATTTTGCACAATAGAAATAGACTCTCTAAGCTTTCCAACAAGCCATAGATCACTCAATTTGGAGAATGTGAGGTATGCCAAAATCCTTGCACAAGACAGACCGAAATCTGCCCAAACTGGTGCTTGCATCTATGTGTACCTCCCAACACACATATATTTGGGAATATGTAGAGATCAGACCAGAAAACTTTCAAGCTCAATATACTCAAGATTAATGAACACTTGATACTAAGATTACATCCAAAAGAAAGCTTACAATCATAGAAACAAAATGAGCTATCTTGCAAATGAATCGGACTACTACACAAAGAGATATGGGTGATCAAAGATCACTTCCTATGAGAAAACTTCAGCAAGCAAGGGGCTTGCTTAGCTAGGGGCTAGCTTTGGAGTAAACACTCCTAATGAGAGCCTACAAGTGCTCAAATGGTAGAGGATGATGGCCATGACTTTGCTCCATGTCTTTGCTTATATAATGCTCAGAAAGGTGGTTGTAAATTTGAATTCAAAAATGCTCTCCAAATGATCCCGACTTTTTTCCATCAATTAGGTGAGTAAAGGGCTGCGAAAACGCGTGGAAAAGTAGTTGTATATTCTACCAAAAAGTGTGAGTGATATGGCACATCAACTTAGCATGAGTTCCCACACTTGAGATTGCTAAAATTCTAACATATAGGGCCCCAAGAATGGTGAGGGGTTATAGATTTTACTAAAACTTATTCTCATTGGTCAGTTGATGAATGGAAGTGTTTTAACTTGTACTAGCAAGATATCTAAGTCTACTCTCTATTTCCAAAAGCACTCTTTCTAATCCCTACCAGCTTGAGAGCAATGCTCATTGTTTTCAGCAAGTGTATGCACAAAAAGAGCAAGTTTTGGGAGCTATTCATTTTGCAACTAGTTTGCCTTGACTCAAACTTTTGAGATACTAATTCCAAAGCACTTGGGTGATTTTTTTGTGGATTTAGGAAGCACAAAGGATCTACTAACTAACTCTGAAGTCTCAGTTGGCTGGTGTGAGGCTGGTTGTAGCAGCACCAACTCATCTTTGGATTGCATCCACAATCTCTCTCCACAGTGGTATCAGAGCATAGTCAAACATGGGAGATGGATTTCCATCCACAATTAAAAAATTAGATAGAAAAAACTACCCATCATGGTCTCTAAGGATGTAGGCATATCTTCAAGTGGTAATCTATTTGGATACACATCTCGACATGAAGCTATGCCAACCATGAGGAACAAAGGGCAACCATCACATGAAGAAGAGGAAAGACTTTCAAATTGGTGTCCAAAGGATGCACTTGCAAGGTCCTATATTCTAAACTCAATCTCTAATTTTCTTTTACCTCATGTCAAGGGATGCAAGACATCAAGAGAGACTTGGAATGCACTTGCTTCTTTCTTCTTCTCTAACACTCAAGCAAGGAAGAACCAATTGTGGATGGATTTCACAACAATGAAGAAAAAACCCACGCAAAGTGCGACTAATTATGTCACAAAGATGAAGGATATTTCATATCAACTTGGAAGAATTGGAGAGGTGATTGAAGAGAAACAAATCACTAGACAAATCATAAGTGGATTCAAAGCAAATGACAAGTACGAGCCCTTCACAACAGCCATGGATTTGCACATGGATATGCATGTACCCAATGTCAACACACTCATGGGCCAACTCTTCACTCATGAAGCAAAGATTAGCAAAGGTGGTGAGCCTTGAAGAGGTAATCAAACTTTCATCTTATATTCTGATAAAGCTAAGGTCAAGGACAAGTCAAAGAATAAGAAAAATTAAGATGAAGGTAGCTCTTTCCAAACAAACTTTGTAGGTAGAGGAAGAGTTAGAGGAAGAGGTAGAGGTGGAAAGCAAGGCAGGGGGAGACTCCAACCATCTCAACCTTGCAATATATGTCGTTTATCTAATCATATTATTGAACAATGTTTCAAGAACCCGAGGAATGCAAGAGGAAGAGGATTCAATAGAGGTGGCTATGGATCAAATAGAGGTAGATAAATGGAGGCTACAACAACAACTAGAACAACAATTACAACAACAACTATCAAAGTGGCCATAGAGGAAGACGAGATTATAATAATTTCAATGAAGAAGGGTAAGGATGATGATCACATCTTTTACATTGATTCGGGATGCTCAAATCATGTAGCAGGAAATTTTGCTTTACTTTCTGATTTGGAAGATCCTCACAACAAACATGAAGTGCAAATACAAGATGATATAAATCACTCAGTGGTGAAGATAGCGAATGTGCAGATATCAGATGGGAATATGGAACTCTTAAGAAAAGTCTTGTATGTCCCTACAATTACCAAAATTTTAATAACTGTTGGGCAGATTGTTAAAAAAGGATTGCAGGTTAGATTCAAGCGATTTGGAGCATATGTTGAAGACCCAAGGCAAGGCTTTAGAGGGATTTCCAAAGGAGAAAAATACAAGAAGGCTTTTCACTTTTGAAGTGGATGATACAAAGGACATAGCCTTATTTAGATGTGGATCTCAAACTCTCACATAGTTGGAGATATGGCACAAAAGGCTTGCTCACATTGGTGAGAGGACACTCAAACAAATTTGTAGGGACCAAAGTGTACTTGGTGTGCCCAATATCACAAGGCAACACATGATTTATAAGTGTGAGGCTTGTCAATTAGGTAAGGCTCATAGAAAACCTTTCAATAGGAAGGGATATATGTATCAAAATCTTTTGGATCTAGTGCACACGGATGTGTGGGATCCTAGTAAGGGTCCATCTATATCAGGCTCAAGATATTATGTGTCTTTCATAGATGATTGTAGCAGGTGGAACATTTTGTTTTGCATGAAGCACAAGGATGAAGTTTTTAATTGCTTTAAGAAGTATATTGCTCTTGTTGAAAACCAAACATGTAGGAACTTGAAAAGACTGAGATCAGATGGTGGAGGAAAAGAACCTACCACATTTGAAGAAGCACAAAGCAAGAAAGCTTGGAGAGATGCAATGGATGCAGAAATGAAAGCCGTGAAGGAGAATGACACTTGGGAGCTTTTATCTAACAAGTAATCTATGAGGGTAATTGGATCTTGATGGATATACAAAATCAAGAGGAATCTAGATGGAAGTATAAATAAACATAAAGCAAGGTTACTTGCTAAATGGTTTGCTCAAACCCATGGTATTGATTATGAGGAGACTTTCCCTCCTATTGCAAAAATGCCTACAATTAGGGTTCTCATTAGTCTTGCTGCATCTAGAAATTGGAAGCTCTATCAACTTGATGTAAAGAATGCCTTCTTCAATGTATGGATTTCTAAGGAAATGTATATGGCACAACCTCCTGGATATAAGTTTTAACTATGCAACACTCACAAGTGTAGATATATGATATAGTGTTAGCATATTGAGTCAGTTTATGCATAAGCCAAGAAGACCACATATGGAAGCAGCCAAGAGAGTCCTCAAGTACCTAAAGGGGACCATGAAAGAAGGTTTTTTTTATCCATTTACTTCAAATAATGAGCTAGAGGCCTACTGAGATGCGGATTGGGCGGGATCTAGAGATGGTAGAAGAAGCATATCTGGGTATGTATCATTTGCAGGTTAAAAAATCATTTCTTGGTCATCAAGATGCAACCAATAGTGGCATTATCTTCTAATGAAGCTGAATATAGAGGTTTGGCTAATGCAACTCAAGAAATCATGTGGTTAAAATCTTTGTATACAAATCTTGGACTTCATTCTTCAACACCTCACATTTTTGGTGACAACACAAGCTCACTATATCTTGCAGCTAATCCGGTATACTATGCTAGAACTAATCATATTGAAGTCCACTACCATTATGTAAGGAAGAAGCTAATGAGCAAGGATATTAAATTATCCTATGTCCCTACAGATATGCAATGTGCAGACATGTTGACTAAAGCTCTTGATGGTACAAAATTTAGCAGATTCAAGTTGATGGTTCACTTGCAGGAAATCAAGGACAATTGAAGACTTACTCGGAGGCCAAGCTTGAGGGGGAGGTGTTAGTGCATTTTAGGTGTTAGTGCATTTTACCCAAGCCTACATGCTTGATATAATTTGATTTATGTTCATTTTTACTCATATGTGTAGACATATGAACACCTCTTGTAAAAGAGTACATTTTATCTCTTGTAATTGTAAAAGAAAGAATGGTTTAAGTAATTTATGACGAAAGCTATTTTAAATAGAGCAGTTAGAGTAGGGATAACAACTAAGGAAATTTGGGAGAAATGGGGAAGACCAGCTCTATGACCAATCAGAATGAAGCTATAGGTAGCCAATGGTCATGTAGAAAGAACTCTAGGACTACTTGAGAATATAATTCTAACAACCTTTGGTATAGAATTTGAACATAATTTAGCTATTTGTCAGTTTGGTAAGATAAGTAATTGTGAAATGATCCAAGGAAGACTCTTCATGTGACAGCTAAAGGTAGTTCAAGATCGGAGAAGAGATGCATTGTACCTTTAGCACTAGGGTACAAGGTTTGCATATAGATATGTCCCACCTCTATAATGGAATCCCATCCATAAAGATGAAGATGATGTATCAATCCATCGTACTAGATTGAGTGATCAATCAAGGATGAATGAGGACACCCATCTATGAATTTTCAAGGCTACTAAAAGAGGAGAGGAGAGATTAGATTCGTGGAAAGTAGGATATAGGGGCGAAAAATCAGTAGAAGACCTTGCCTACATGCCACAAATATTTTGAGATGAAGCATTCAAGCCACACTGATGGATGGAAATATTAGCCATCTTGGAGATTTGTGTAAATGAAGAGGCATTAACCATGAATCAATGTGCGGATGAAGAAGGATATGACTTAAGTTTGTGCATGGTAGTCCTTCAAGAGCTTGAGGAAGGTGAATCTGTAGAAAAAGAATGGAAGGAGGACTATGAGAGCATAGAAATGGAGCCTAGGTTTGACTAAGAAGAACAATACCTAGAAGAGGTATAAATGGAAGATATCAAAGAAAATTGAAAAGTATTGTCCATAGAAGAATATCAAGGAAACCCTAGAATGAAACAAATCAAACTCACAAAGTTTTATCTCATGAGTCATTTGAAATGTCCAAACATTTCAAAAGATATGAAGTGGAAGAAAGGAAAATAGCCATTCAAATGCCTAGGAGAGAGGCAGAGAAAGGAATAGAATATGACAACAAGGAATTAAAAAACAAAGCGATAGTGGAAAAGCATCTAAAAACGTTTTTAGATGCCTTGGGAAAATCCAATAGCATGGTCACCATCTACATTGGTTAGCCCAGTTAACCATTCCCCTCACGTGCTTAAGGACAACCACCCCTCATCACTTCTAGTGGACTGTCGAGTGTTAAGAGGACTTTGTATGACTTAAGCGACTTCTTACATAGGTTGTTATCTTGCAAGCTCCAGATTTAGACCTCCCCTTCCATGTTTTTGTGGTACCTCAGACATTGCTATTGGAAGCATCCTTATGTGACTCTAAGACAAGTGATATCGCCCCCTGTCTACTATCCTAGCTAACATTCTCCTACTGAACATAATTACTCTGTTACAAAACATGAATGCTTAGGAGTCATTAATTCTATTAACAAATTCTGGCATTATTTTCTTGATGGAAAATTTACCTTCCATGTGGACCAATCCACTTAACAAATATGGTTCAACAGTAGAATTAGGGCGGCTGAATTGCTAAATGGATCCTTCTCCTTCAAGAATCTGATTATGATATCATTCATCATCGTGGCTCCTCTTATGTGATTATTGATTTCTTGTCGTGGTTGGATTCCAATGAAGCAGTGATGAGAGCGGGTGATTCCTCCCCTGGTATCTACATAGTTGAACCTAGCTCCTCACTACTTCCATGGAAACTTGTACCCTCATATTATGATACTCTTATGACTTTTTTGACTTCTAGTTGTCCACTGGATTTCCTCTTTGCAACTAAAAGATAGAAGTTGGACCTGTATAGCTGATGTTTCTATATTATTTTTAATCAATTAAAAAATGTTGACCGCTCAAGACCTTGGCTCTAGTGTCTCCTCATGCATGAGGTGCTCTCCGTCCTAGAATTGGCTCATTTTGCACCTATTGTTGCTCACTTTTTGGTGTCCCAGGGGTTGAGACATAATGAAAATCCTCCAAACCGGTATGTGGTTGTAGACTATGCAACAAAATGTGCACGATTATGTCCCTTAGTGCGATCTCTTCCAATGCATTAGCCAACCCTAGGTAGGACAGTATTTTCCTTTAGAACTCGTCCTCTTGTTGAAACCTTTCCAAAAATGGGGCTTGGATTTCATTGGCCCGATTACTCCCCCAACTTCCCTTACTACAAATCATTACATTCTGACATGCATCAAGTATGCTACACACTAGGCTAAGCCCTAGGAAATCCATTATGACACTGCTATGGTAGTCGTGAAGTGCTTAATTCCTGAACTTTTTCCATGGTTTGGTCTTCATCTTCAAATTATGTCATATAGAGGCACCCATTTTGCCAATGTGCTAATTGAGGCTTTCACAAATTCCTTTCATATTATCCATAAGTTCAATATGCCGTACTACCCCTATGTGAATGATCTTGCTAAAAGCACAAAGAAAACATTCCTGACTTTGCTCGCGAAGTTAACTACTGACTCTTCGGGTCCCTTGAATTGGCCCCTGGCTTCTGTTGAAGGATAAGATGATCAGTCGGAAAGTTTTATCAAAATTCTGCTAACTCATAATTTTGGCTGAATCGGATGTAGCTGAATCAGATTTTCAGTTTACAGTCATAGTTCAGTTAGTTTTGGGCATCGCTTGAAGTATTTTTATGTTATATTTTGTTTGTAGGAAGGGGAGAGGAAGTGAAGCATTCCAAATAAGAAGACACAAGGAAAAAGAAGTACTTATCTGAAGCAACAGATTTTCAGGAGTTCATAGAGTGAATGAGACATTTTTGTATCAAAGAAGGAAGTCTTGACTTGGAAAATACTTGATTAAGTCCTAATTGTAAAACTTTGAAGTATTTTGGAAGACATAATGAAGTTGTTTTTCATACATCTCTCTTGCGCAAGCATGCTAGTGATTTATCTTTTTGAGTAGATGTTCTCTTTCATACTATATGGAGCAGAAGGCGGTCAATCTGATTCTTCAATATGTACATATGTTTGTTTGTTCATTCTATGTGAGGAAAAATCAGGGGCAAGTTTATTTTTTGCATGAGTATAATCGAAGTCAGTAGATATGTGTTGAACCCAAACTCCAACACATTTGGGGATCCTACTGTGTTGCTAATGAAGCAAGAGTTGAATGAAGAGAAGAAGAGGAAGGTTCAGTAAGGTTTATTATACGAGCACAAGCACAATCAGAGAATGTGGAGTCATTCTCTGATCAGTACGATTGGTACGAAGCATAAGAGGAATCAAATTTGGAAGTTGAAGAGGAGGAAGGAGGAACAGGTGCAGCATAGGCAAGGCTCTAAAGAAGATGCTGATGGTCACATTGCTCAATTTGAGATAAAGTGGATAACCAATGGATACCCAGCCATATATGGTGATGACATCAAACTCCAACAATTTGCCGCTATCTTGGAAGGAAAAACAATGCGCTAGTTTAGTCAATACGATACTACTCATTTAGCTACGTATGATGCATTAAAAACAGCATTTTTACATAGATTCAGAAAAGAAAAAACTCCCTCTAATGTCTTGAGGAAGTTGAGAGCAATTAGACAAAGGACCATGTTAGTAGAGGACTACGCTTAGAAGTTTAGAACCTTAATGAAAAGATAACAGGATAATAACAAGAGACCTATCGACGAGATGTTGGCGGGTTACTTTCTAAAAGGATTAAGGAGTAGCATCAGACATGTAGTTGCAAGTGTGGATATTGCGAGTTGTTTTGATGTATTAGTGTTAGCGGTTGCAAGAGTGGAAAGAAGATTTGGAAGATAAAAAAAGAGACATAGTGATTCAAGTTTAGAGGCTGAATTAGATTCAAAAATGGAATGAGAGAAACAGACAACTGATTCTGATTCGGATACTCAAGATGAAGAAGTGGTGGTGAGAAAACACCGCAAACATAAAGGTAAAAAAAGTAAAGAGGAAGCCTTGATTAGTAAGTTAAAGGAACATGGATATTCTATAATAGCTCCAAAAGAGAAAAGCTTTTGTGGCATTTGTGATAAATATGGACATATAACAAATCAATGTTGGTATAACCCCATGCATAGAGGGCAAAGTTCAAGGCAAGACAATAGAAATAATAATCAAGTGGCTGCCAATCAGGCTATTCTAGTTCAAGCATGAGGTAATTTTCAGAGGCAGCAACAAGGAGGGTCACGGTGGAGAGAAGAGGCAAAACAAAAAGGAAAAAATCAACAAGGAAATTAATAGGGTAGACCACCTAGGGTGATGCCTTGTGGATATTGTTCAACACCTGATCATTGGATAGGGCCTAATTGTCCTTTATGGGTGAAGCATAGATAAGAAAGGGGTATACGAGTCGTTCGCTATAATCAAAATAATCAACAAGGGTAGTAGCAACAATAGGTTTAGTAGGCTGGTCAGGCCAATGCTATAGTGATAGAATTATCAAATGAAGAGTGTCATAACGATGTATGTGCCAGTACATCAAGAAATCTACATCTGAATTAGGAAAATTAGTGAAATTACAATTGTAAGCAATATGGTAAGGCTAAAGAAGTGGATGTCTTGGCAGTTACAAGGTCTAAAAATAAAGGTCGCATCCATTGGCAGGAACAACAACATATAAGAGAGATGAAGAAAGAGATGGAAGGTATTATGAAAGAGAGAGATGCCTATTATAAAACTATCCAGTATCAAGTTCAGGAACTGGAACAAAGAGAGAAGCAATCAGGCGTTCAAGCTGATCAGCTTGCGAGAATTGATGCAGAGATCGCCGAAATCGAGCTGAGGAGAGATGCAACCATAGCCAACGACTTTTATCTATAGGAATCATTTTTGCAAACGCAGGCAAAATTGCTTATGAGTCAAGTAGTTGCTGCTACTTTGGTTGGAATAGATGTGCAGCTGGTCGAGCCGAATATTTTGAAGACTATGCTAGACTCATTAAAACAAAAGATTACTTGTACATTTAAATTAGCTAGAACCCTGTATATAAAAGGCACTATTGATGAGCCTTAGTTGTATTCTTCCTTTTTGGGTTCGAGTCCACCGTGCGTGCTAGTGTTAGGCGGCTAGATTGGAATATGTAATTTTATTTTTCATACTCGCACGCACCGAAAAGGCGTAGCGAACAGATGTAACTTTCTATTGATTAATGAAAAGGCAAGCACGACATTCAGCAAGAGACGAGAGTCATGAGACTGTCTATTTGGGCGATCACACTGGAGTGTTGTGTTGTAGAGTTGCAAAAAATCTTGAGTATTGTATTCTGTCTATTGAGTTACAATACTTAAACATTAACACAGTAATGCAATGATAACATTAATAAGACTGTGTGAATTCATAGTTGTTAATTCGTGTGATAAATGGACTGCGTAGTGATAATCATCGAACTAAAAGACAGTTAACTGTTTAGTTGAATGTTCAATTAGGAAAATTAAACAAAGGGCCTCTGCAATGTCAGACCCCTATCCATTCCCAAGAACCCAGAAACGAGATTAAAAGTGGCTTAACGAGAAGCACTTTTAATAGGGCCATAAACATCACTATGAACAAGCTATAATTTATGAGTAGGTCAAACTGAACCATCCTTTGGGAAGGCGAAATGCTGCATTTTGCATAAAATATAGCCTTCGTAGGCATGTTTACAAGGTGCCTCAAGTTTGGGTATATAAGAAACCATTTTAGATTTTTGCAGGTGGAGGAAACTTGCAAAATTCAGATGATGAAATCATGCATGCCGAAGCTTTGTGTCTGAGTAGCTTGATGATCTTGAATTATAGATGTTGATGCATGCACAATTTCTACGTATGCAATAATAAGATTTCCATTTGAGAGTTCATGAATGTACATTTGTCATCAAAAAACTCGACAACCAAACAAATCTTGGCTAATGATCAAACTAAAAATAGATTTTTCTTGATCCTTGCTACATGCAAAGCACCTGACAATGTGAAAAAACTACCATCACTAGTATTCAGAATGATCCTTACAACTCCCAATATAGGATAAGAGGATTTGTTCCCGCATGTGATAGCGTTTCCTACAGGGCAAGGCTTAAGTGAACTAAAGTAACTATGTTGTGAGGGAATATCTTTGGTTTCCTATTATCAAAGTACCAAACCTATGAGTCCACTGTAGACATACACTTATCATAAGAAAATGGTTCATAATTGCAGATAGTAGTAACTGATAAGAAAATGGTTCATAATTGCAGATAGTAGTAATTGCCCATTCTTTTTTCTAAAAAGGAGTCCTCTTAGGCTTATGGGCCTTCCAGGGTGGAAGGTTCTTCATATTCTTGCTCTTTTGTTCTCCCACTATTAGGTGAATTCTAAAGGCTTGGGCTTAATTTTCTCCCTATGAAAGAGTTGGAACAAGGTTAAATAATTTCTCAAAATCAATGAAGATTGGTAATGTGCTGCCGCTATTAGAAAAAATGATTCAATTTGGTTCACTATCAAGGGCATCTTAGGTTTTGAGTCTTGGAACCTCCAAAAAGCGACGAAGCTCTGGAACAAAAGTTTTCCTTCATGGAAACATCTCTAAAATGAAGAAACATGCCAATAGCAACTAGAAGAGTGGACTATGAAGAATAGTATTGTTGTGGAGTAGATTCAATGATTAGGATTGCTTGAGGACTTACCTCCTTATTAGGCCCGAATCCCCTCAACACGAGGGTCTTAGATGGCACAACAATAACAATCTTGATAAAAAATCTAAGATTCAAGAAGAATGTGGACTTTCATGTCACGCTTAATAGGAGATGGTGTCTGCATTGGTGTTATTTTTGGTGGGATTTTAAACTCCAATCCCTCTGACATCCCCTGATTGAGGTTAAAACATAGGTTCTTATGCAGAAAATCCTCTAAGAAGGTATTTTTACTAGTTTAAAAACTAAAACAAAAATTTGTGGAGTCCCTTTGTGGTGTAAATGATACCTTCATGGCAATGATGACTGGGGACACATGTTCTTTCCTTCCCCCAATTCAATGTCATTTTGGTGGGCCCTTTGGAGAATCATGTTGCTATACAAACAAATCAACTAGAACCAAGCATTATTGAGCAAAGAAATTGGATGTTGCTTAGCACTATGGAATGTTATAAGAGGTGAGACCCTCTAGAAGATGTGGCAAGAGAGGTGTGTTGCCAACTTTGGTAGCCCTCCTAAAGAATGGTGGATCAAGAAGTCTCCTCTCGTTTTAGGAAAATGAAATTTGAATCATAACAAGCCCCCACATTTTAGACATCATAGAGTTTTTATTCCTTGAGAGCAACAAAATTAAAAGCAAGTGGAGCTCCCATGAGGGGTACAAAAGTGCTATCAACCTTCTATGTAATGTTTTCTAGCATGTTTTAAGAAACCCTTGCTTTGTGTGATTTTAGGGGTCCCATGGATGCTAGGAACATTCACTTATACAATTGTTCTTTCTATTAATTAAGGTTTGGGAGATTAGGCTATTGCACAAGTTCCTCTTGGATGATTAGTAGACTCTCTTTTAGGAGTACATGCCTCTGCAACAACCATTCACTACAAAGAATAATACTTAAGTAGTGTTTCTAGGAGCGTTGTAATGTAACATCGCAACTAGTGAACCTAGAAAATTACCTCTAACACTACAATGTTGCATAAATGATGATATTTAAATCCAAAAAAAAAAAATGGAATTCTCATAGCAAAATATTCAAGGTGATAGAGAGGAGGAAGAGATGGAGAGGGAGAGAGAGAGAGCGAGAGAGAGAGAGTGAGAAGGAGAAAGAGAGAGAGTGATAGAGAGAGAATGCACATACATGCAAGAGAGAGAGAGAAAACAATGGACAAAAAGGCACATACACACATAGATACACACATGCATACACACATATCCACATACACATACACAAAAGACACATACATACACATATGTACATACACATACATTCACATACACACATACATATACATGCATACATACACATACATATGCACACATACACATACACATACACACAAATACACACATACACTCACATTCATACATACAAACACATGCATATACATACATACATACATACATACATACATGCATGCACACACATATAAATACACACACATGCATACACACACATACATACACATATACACACACACACATAACTAGATATAAATTCACATGCATACATATACACATACACACACATATACATACACACACATGCATACACAGATAGAAACACACATACACACACATAAACACACATAAACACACACACATACACATATACATACACATGTACACTCAGATACATACATACATACACATTCATATGCATACATACATACATACATACATACATACATACATACATACATACATACACAGAAGAATAGACACATATACACATGCACACACATATGCATATACACACATACACACACACATATACATATAGACATACGCATACAATCCCATACACACATATACATACACACGCATACACATGCATACACATAAACACACATGTACATAGACAAAATATAATAAATATGCAAGTACCTGTGTGCACGTAAGCATACTCATTAGTTGCACATACATCTTTTACTATATCATATATATAATTACGAATATGGAAGGAGGGCTACGTGGAACTTTTCAGGAAGTGTGAAGGGAGAACGCAAAAGGAAAGAAAGAAAAAAGGCATGGGATCGGATGGCAAGAACAAGGGAAGAAAACAGAAGGAGATGATCACTAGGAACGGTTGCACTAATCTGGGGGCTCTGCTCTTTTGGAGGCTGAATGGGAATTCGCCTTGGACACAATCACTCCTGTGGCATGAAGTAAATGATGACGCATGCATGTTCGAGGACAAGTTTCAGAACGCTGCTGAGAAAAATGGCCTGCAAATTTCTTCGACACACTATGCATTGAAGGAAGGACCGACAATACACAGCCGTCGTCTAGCTAGGAAACATGTCTTGTGGTGAGACATAGCAGACATAGGTGCAACTGCTAAGAATACAGAAGTACATATTGAAGAGGTAAAAGAGGATGTGAATGGATCATTGAAAGTTTGTGACCATAAGATTTTGATATTGAATTTGAAAAATGATGGTGAATCTACTGAGGAGGATGAGAGTTCACTCCAAGAAGGAGGTCGCTCGTTGAACGAAGCAGGCTGGAGTGTTCACGACATGAAGTTGAAAGAACACAGAAATATTGGAGTCTAAGGAATTCAAGGTGTTCGATCTTAGCAGAGAAGGTCAATAGACACGAACTAAGAAAAGTTTGGAAAATCAATAGCACGATTAATGAGCCAGATTGAAAAAAGTTGCAAAGCTGCTGATTCAAAGGTCTATGTGCAAACTTGTGAGCAACTCTGACGGATGATGGGAGCTTGACTGTGACCGCATGGAGCAATACTTCTGTAAGAATTGTGAATATTTGCATTAAGCATTGCATTACTTACTGTCTAGTGGTCATTGGAGGTGGATTAGATGATAAATGTTAACTTGCATCATTACACAGTTCTGCAGATCAAATAAAGTCACAGGAATCTAGAGTTACGTCTTCAATTGAAACTAAATCAATGTTTTTTCCCTTCATAATGTAGGGGAAATAGTACCTGTGTGAATTCGATTAGCAATGCAGTGATGTTTCTGTGTGCATTATAATCTCACTTGACTTGCTTATATTATTCACATGCAAAGGTGACATTCATACACTTCTCGAGTCTGAGAGAGAAGTAAGGAGTCTTCCATGAGTTCGTTAAATTTGTAGCCATTTAATCTTCTATCTTAGCCGATATCTCTACGATAGATATGTTTGTATAGTTTACATTGAATCATTTCAAGCTTATGAGATAGACATTTGCTCCAGCTTGTTAAGATCTCTAGCTACTACGGAGTTTCATATCAGTGCGAGTCATTATTGTTCTGACTACAGTAATGGATACCCTTATCAAACTCACTACTGTGGTAAAGGTCATGGGTCGGACTGGTTCTAGAGGTCAAGTCACTCAAGTGAGAGTAAAATTTCTCGATGATCAGAATCATCTTATCATGAGAAACGTCAAAAGTCCAGTATGCAAGTTGCTATGTTAATTTTGCTAGATAGGAACGCAGTGATTGTGACCTTACAGATTGTGCGTTCTAGTAGTGTGTGGTGTATTAAGAGAAACATTGTGTTTACATATCTAAGTATGGAAAGGATCACGCACAACTCAACGATACTTGCAAGTTATATATTTTTGACGTGTGTGTTGTTACTGGTTCATCAAATCATTTAAGCTTGATTAAGGAACCATACAACTTAGCTGCTATAATTATCTTTTGAGGAGCATTTGTTTAATTTAAACGAGCTCATAGGTATGATGAATTACGATCTAAAAACCATTCATCCTTCGGATATGGAATTCTCCCTTATGGTTGTTTAAAGGGAATGGAAACCCTTGAGTGGTTAAAGACAGAAACCCCAAGTGATGAATCACAAAGAAACTTTCATGTTCCACTACATGTATGCACTATTAGCATCATTTGTCACACTCATCGTTACTTAAAGAAATCCATTTTCAGGTGGGTGAAGATGGCTTAAAATCCTTTTCTTAACAATGGTTAGGATTGTCCTTCAGGAGTTGATTCAGACGTTGGTCGATATAAGCTCACATAGTTCACGATGTTGAGCTCAAAGCATTGAGATCTTAGCTTCAAGTTTAGTGGAATGTAATCTCGAAGCTTTATCATGCTTCTTCGACACTTCAAGGATTTAATGCCCACCACATGCTATAATACCATATTATGAGTAAATACTTTAGAAATCTTTGAAACAACGAGATCCCTAACTAGGAAAATAAAAAGAACTATGCTATCCTATTGCAAAGAAGTGTGAGCATGAACTCCCTCTTTTCTACAAAACCGAGCGACAAGGGGACTTGGGGTAATTGAAGAATAGGTGAGCTAAATCTTCAATGCATCAATGGCGATGCTTGCACCATGGCGGCACACCATAGATTTTGTTAGCCCTTGCATTGGACCAGATACCTTTGTGCAAGATCTGCCACATGAGAACGGACTTTTTGACCTCAATTAGGGGGTGCCAAATAGATATGAATTTTAGTTCCCATCGAAGTTTGGTGCAAGAAAGGCACCATGTCTTGTTAAGAGTGTAATGAACATCTAAGTTCTCTTTGAAGTTGGGGATTCTGGATAGTTTCTTACCATTGCTCCATTTGAGGCCCTCCAGGCAAGGAAGATCCTGACCGTAGAGCAGGCGGGTAGTTGAGCGGTCCCATGCTAAACGCCTGCCTTGAAGAAGAGTCCATTCCTCTAGGGTAACTCTAAGTCTCGGGTCCAAGTCTTTGAACCTAATCCACTGGCTGGTCTCTTGTTTCCAGAGTTGTTTCCACTGTTTGAACCCCTTGTTCCATAACTGCTTTGCAGTTTGGAGGTTCCAAGACTCCACCCCCTAATGCCGATGTCGTTGGATTGGCTGACAAGCTGGCGGCTTATCAAGGCTTGGAGCAATTGAAATATGGAAGACCATCTTGGTTGGAAGGACATAGGGAAACCAAATAATTATTAACATGAATGTTAATTAGATAAATAATTGATTTAATTTAATAGATAGTGGTTTTAAATTAGTAAGCTTTTAAATGTGATGTGCATGCCTGAATGATTGGATGCATGTTTGAATGAAAGTTTGTGTGATATTGTTTTCATATGCATGAGTGCATTTATGTGCGTGTAGATGCATGAATATGCATGATTATGTGTTAGATGAATACAAGTGAGCATATGAATGCATGTGTTAGTGTAAAGGTCTATACATAAGGGTTCATGGATGTGTGTGCATGAGTGCATCTAAGTGTTGGCATGTATATGATTTGCATAAAATGCGTGTTAGCATGAGTATATGCATGAGCGTATGTAGTAGATGCATGTGCTAATGTGTATACATACATGAGCTAAAGAGTGTTAGTGCATACCAATTAGTGTTAATATATATGCATGATTATATGTATTCAAAGGTGAGTGATGTATGTGCATATGAGTGTGTATATGCATATGCATGGAAGTGTATGCATGATTAGTATGCATAAGCATGAATGTGCATGAGTGTGCAAGTGCATTAGAGCATGTGCATGAGTAAATGCATGTGTATATTAGAGCATATGCATGAGCTAATGAATGTGTGCATGACACTTAGTTTAGGTGCACATTATTTAGTATTAATGCATTTGTATAAATATATGTTTGCATGCATGTGAATGTGTGTATGCATGTGTATATTAGAGCATATGCATGAGCTAATGAATGTGTGCATGGCAATTAGTTTAGGTGCACATTATTTAGTATTAATGCATTTGTAAAAATATATGTTTGCATGCATGTGAATGTGTGTATGCATGTGTAAGTATTAAATTAGCATATTAATGTTTAGGTTTGTGAATGTATCTACATATAAGAGTTAATGGTTTGATGTGCTAGGATGCATAAATGTATGTTTGCATATATAGTTGAAAGCATGAACATGTGTGTTATCATTACATTGGAGTGTATGGGCATGAGAATTGTTTTAATTAGCATGAGTAATGATTATGAGTAAATGATTCGAGTGTATGCGCATGAGAATTGTTTTAATTAGCATGAGTCTATTTATGATTCTTGTAACTTTACTTATATCCTAATGTTTTTTTTAACAGACAAACATTGAAGAATTAAAGAGCAATTGAAGCGAAGAGATCCGTGAAGTGACAGATTGAAGACATTCCATCCACCTTTTTTTTTTAGCTTTCATTTTAAACATTTATCTTATCATTTAAACCTTATATTTGTATTAGAGGATTTGACTTAATTCATTAGCTATATCAAATCATTTGTTCAAATAGATTTATCATTAATATCATATTCCATTGTTTTCTTTTGATGTCTTTTGAGCTATCCAATGAGTCTGAACATAGTAGTTTTGAAAACATTGAAACTAGAACTGAGTCTATAGAAGTAGTGATAGAAGAAGTCATTAAAGATCATATTACTTCATAATCTTTAGTTTCCATATCCTATGACCATTGTTTAACTAAGTTCTTAACTTTATTTTCCATTGCATCTCCTAAACCACATAATAGTGAAAATGTATTTCTACCACCTCTAGATAGACTTACTCATCCGAAGCCAATAGAAACCAAAGTAGAGGAGATAATTAAAAGACAAATAGCTGAAGAATCATTGATTTTACCATCATATCAAGAAGCTATTGCTAGATATAGAGCTGCATGTCCTTATGGTCCTTAGGTGCATAAAATATTAAAGTATTTCTTATAAGTTGACTTTAATTTCCATTTAAATAGGTAATTAAAATTGTTTTGTCATCAAAAACCTTTTCCTTTAAGTAACTCAGTCAGCTCCAGACACCCAACATGGGTCGATCGATCTGGCGGATGAACTGATCCATCATCTAAGCATCTCCATGACCCGACACCGGTTGTGCAGAAAAGATATTGGATGAATCCTAATTTTGCGAAGCAATTTAAAGAGGAAATTGATAAATTGTTGGTAGTTGGATTTATTAAACCAGTTAATCATGTCACATGGTTCTCTCCTATTATAGTGGTCCCTAAACATAATGGAAAGCTGAGAATTTGTGTTGATTATAGAAAGTTAAATGCAGCAATAATTACGGATCCCTTCCCTATGCCATTTTGTGATGCCCTATTGGATGCAATAGCTAGGCACGAGATGTATAGTTTTTTGGATGGATTCTCAGGTTACAATCAAATTTGTGTTGCTGAGGAGGATCAACACAAAACTGCATTCATTACAAAATTTGGTGCTTATGTATTCATAGTTATGAGTTTTGGATTGAAGAATAGATTGCCCTCATTCAATTATGTGGTGCATAAAGTGTTTGAACCTTCTTTGCAAGATTTCATGCAAGTCTTTTTCGATGACTTTTCAGTGTTTGGAAAAAAGGTACAACACCTGCTGCAAAAAAGAAATCTTGTTTTGACAGATGTAGGGAGTTCAGGATGGTGCTCAATCCATTTAAGAGTGTCATTGTAGTCAAGAGTGGTATTTTATTAGGACATGTCAGTTCTCAAAAAGGAATGGCAATTGATGTGAAAGAGATTGAAGCCATTAGGACAACAAAAGCACCCATAAATTTCAAGGAAGTAGTGAGGTTCATTGGTCACATTAAGTGGCATGCTAGGTATCTAAGGTACTTGGCTAACATTTATTTACCACTCACACATTTGACGAAAAAAGATGTTCCATTTGTATGGGCTGAAGCTAAAGAAAAAGCATTTCAATTATTGAAGAAGATGGTTTTAGTTGCACCAATTTTGCAGCTGCGAGATTTGTTGTTGCCATTCCATATATTTGTTGATGCATCAGGTGTGGATGTAGGAGCAGTTTTGATGCAGCAGAAGGAAGAAGGATGGTATAAACCAGTATATTATGCTAGTAGGGTGTTGTTTGTAGTTGAAAGAAACTATTTGATGACTAAGAGAGAAGATTTAGTAATGGTGTATGCCCTTAACAAGTTTAGACATTATTTATTGGGTAATAAAGTGATTTTTCATGTTGATCATCAAGCTTTGGTATATTTCCCTAATTTATTCCTAAAAACCTAAAACCCTATATATATATATATATATATATATATATATATATATATATATATATATATATATATATATATATATATATATATATATATATATATATATATATATATATATATATATATATATATATATATTCATATTTTTCCTTAATTAATCCTATTTTTATATATTTAATTAAATTATTTAAAACACTAGTTATTTTTATATTTATTTATCTATATAATTATCAAATTTTTTATATATATTTATTTATATATTCAGATTTTTTCTTTAATTTGTTTCTATATTTTCTCTTTCTATAAATTTAATTGACTTATATGTATGCCTAAACCCTAAAACCCTAATCTTAAAGATCTAGACCTAAAATATGTATATTTCTGTATGCATGTGTATATACATGTATATATGTATTATATGTGTATGTGTATGTGTGTATATATGTTATGTAGGTGTTAAAACCCTAAAACCCGAATCAAAACTTAGACTTACACCTAAAATACTAAAACCTAAATACTTAAACACCTATAAAAATCTAAACCCCTAATCCTATTTTATATATATGTTTATTTATATATTCAGTTTTTTTCTTATTTTTCTATAATTTTTCTTAATATAAATGTAATTGAGTTATATGTATGCCTAAACCCTAATCTTAAATATGTAGAACTAAAATATGTATATTTTTTTACACAGGTGTATATACATGTATATATGTATTATATGTGTATGTGTATGTATGTGTAAATAGCATAAAAACCCTAATCCGATTTCTATATATTTGATGTAAAAAACACTTCAAAATAAAAAATTTATATATTTAATTATTTTAATTAAAACACTAGCTTATGTGTGTGTATATGTGTGTGTATGTGTATGTATGCATATGTGTATAGATGTGTGTGTATGTATGTGTGTATGCATGTGTGTGTGTATGTATGCATGTGTGTACATGTGTGTGTGTATGTATGCATGTGTGTATATGTGTGTAGGTGTGTGTATGTATGCATGCATGTGTGTATGTATGTGTGTATGTGTGTGTATGTGTATGTATGCATATGTGTAAATATGTGTGTGTATGTATGTGTGTATGCATGTGTGTGTGTGTATGTATGCATGTATGTATATTTGTATGTGTGTGTATGCATGCATGTGTGTATATGTGTGTGTATGTGAGCATGCATGTGTGTATATGTGTGTGTATGTAAGCATGCATGTGTGTACATGTATGTGTGTATGCATGCATGTGTAAATGTGTAGATGTGTGTGTATGTGTGTGTGTGTATGTGTGCTCTATTTTCCTATGTGTATGTATGCATGTGACTATTTTCCTATGTGTATGTATGCATGTGTGTATATGTGTATGTGTGTGTATGTATGCATGC
The DNA here is from genome assembly GCA_020310875.1 of Ceratopteris richardii. NCBI lineage: Eukaryota > Viridiplantae > Streptophyta > Polypodiopsida > Polypodiales > Pteridaceae > Ceratopteris > Ceratopteris richardii. Next base: position 28,710,190 of record CM035443.1, on the reverse strand, counting down.
ATGTGTGTGTATGTATGCATGCATGTGTGTATATGTGTATATTTATGTGTGTATGCATATGTGTATATGTGTGTGTGCATGTATGTGTGTATGCATGTGTGTGTATGTATGCATGTGTGTATATGTATGTATGCATGCATGTGTGTATATGTGTGTGTATGTATGCATGCATGTGTGTGTATGTATGTGTGTATGTGTGTGTCTATGTGTATGTATGCATATGTGTATATATGTGTGTGTATGTATGTGTGTGTATGTATGTGTGTGTGTATGTATGCATGTATGTATATTTGTATGTGTGTGTATGCATGCATGTGTGTATACGTGTGTGTATGTAAGCATGCATGTGTGTATATGTGTGTGTATGTAAGCATGCATGTGTGTACATGTATGTGTGTATGTATGCATGTGTAAATGTGTAGATGTGTGTGTGTATGCTCTATTTCCTATCTCTATCTTCCTTCCTTTCATCATTCTTTATTTCTCACTCTCTCTCTCTTTATCTCTCTCTCTCTTTCTCTCTCTCTCTCTTTCTCTCTCTCTCTATCTCTCTCTCTCTCTCTCTCTCTCTCTCTCTCTCTCTCTCTCTCTCTCTCTCTCTCTCTCTTTCTTTCCTTTTCTATCTCTCTCTCTCATCTCTCTCTCTTTCTCTCTCTCTCTATCAATAGATAATAAAACAATCGCGGCGTAATGTATGTCGTCTATCGTCAAATTCCAAACAATCGACGCTAAAGAACTTCTGCAAAATCAAAGAGAACAGAAATTATAATACCCAAAGCATAGAGAAAGACAAAGGCTAACAGTACGCGCACCACTTACCAAGATCTCATACCTAAACCGAGGGAGAGTGTGTGTGTGTAGAGAGAGAGAGAGATCTGTGTGTGTGTGCACCAGACAATGGAGTTCGCAATTCGGTTCGCACGTGCAAGTTCGACAAAAGAAAAACAATACTCAAACATGCACAAAAAAGTGAAGTTTTGCTCTCGGGTTCCTGGTATGTTTAAAACTCGGCCTCGCTATGGGCATGGGTATGAGTGTTAGTATGGGCATCGGTAATTTCTAGTAAATTATGGACGATTATACGGACACTCATACTGATGCTTATATCGACACGTGTACCGATGCTTATACCGATGGCTGTGGGGCGCACAAACGATCCGTTTAAAATGGTCATACCGACGGTCACTTGACCGTCGGTATCTTTAAGTGAGCTTTTCCAACGTTTATACTGATGGTATGAGTGATTGTCAGTATAAGCAACATTGGTATGCCCCTCATATGTTGTAATGTCCCTCAATGAAGTAGATACTTTTCTATCTAACAAGTCCACGAGTTTTTCGTAGGTGATTACAAATATTCTCTCAAGTCAAATAAATGACTTTTGCATATGTAAAAAGATAAAGTTCTCTTAGCAATAGTTTCCATGGAGCCTCATGTGTTTATGATCTTCAAGTGAAATGTGTGAGCTTGGACTTTGCACCAACAGCTCCCCCTCAAGCCAAACATTTTGGCTTGATCTTCATCTTCAATCTTCATGAATATCCTGCAATCCAATCAATGATTTGAACATGCAAAGTTTTGTACCATCTAATGCTTTAGTCAATAAATCTACACATTGCATATTTGTTGACACATATGTCAACTAAATCTCCTTGCTTAATAACTTCTCTCTCACATAATGATATTGGACCTCTATATGCTTGGTCCTAGCATGATAAATGGGATTAGCTGCAAGATGTAGTGAATTGGTATTATCTCCAAGAATCATTGGGGAAATAGTATGCAAGCCTAACTCTGTATACAATAACCTAATCCATATCGCCTCTTGAGTAGCATTGGCCAATCCTCTATACTTTGCCTCTCTAGAGGATAGTGCAATAGTAGGTTGCTTCTTTGAAGACCATGATATTGGCTATTCACCTGCAAAGGATAGGTATCCTAAGGTACTCCTCCTATCATCTGTGCCTTAGGCTTGTGCATAAACTGACTTAGAATACTTACTCCATAAGCAATGTCAATTCTTTTCAAAGTAGCATAACTCAAGCTTCCCACTATGCTTTGATAACCTACAATGTTCTCAAGTACATCACCTTCATGAGCACTTAACTTTTGGTTTACCTCCATTGGAGTACTTGCAACTTTGGCATCATACAAATGAAATTTCTTTAACATATCTTGTATATTCTTTCTCTGAGTAATGTAAATTACAGAGTTAGTATAGACTAACTCAAGTCCAAGAAAATATTTTAGTGATCCAAGGTCGCTACTTTTGAACTCCTTCATCATCTGATTTTTTATCTGTTTGATGCCATTAGCATCATTACCTATACGTATGATATCATCAACATATACACAGGTATATTACCTCTGGATTACTTCTCTTGATGAACAGAGAAGTATCTACTTTACTCATGACAAAACCTTGATCCTGAAGGTATATGGTCAACCTATGGTTCCATGCCCTAGGTGCCTGCTTCAATCCATAAAGAGCTTTCTTCAATTTACATACATGTGTTACCTTGTTTGGGTCCTCATAGCCAAGAGTTTGAGACATGTATACCTCCTCTGAAATCCAACCATTCAAAAATGCATTTTTTACATCCAATTGATACATGTTCCAATTCTTTGATGCAGCCACACTTACCAATACCCTGATGGTTGGCATTTTGGCCACTAGTGAGAAGGTTACTTCATAATCAACCCCTTGGGTTTGTGCAAAACCTTTAGCCACAAGTCTATCTTTGACCTACTTATTGATCAATCAGAATTCCTTTTGATTTTATAGATCCATCTAGAACCAATTACCTTCATAGATTCCTTCTTTGGTACTAGTTCCCAAGTATCATTCTCCTTGAGTGCTTCAATTTCCTCATCCATAGCTTCCTTCCATATCGCCTTGGCCTTAACCTCTTCAAATGATTCTGGTTCTTCAATTGACAAGTCTTTTGCAAGATAAACAGAGTGCTTAGTAACTAGGTGTTGACCTAAGTACCAACTTAGGGACTTGTGGAGAAAGAGACTATACCTCAATCCCCCTCAAGTGCATATAGTGGGGATTCACGCTTTAATTATCAATCCGATGAGTATACAAACCTAGCCGAGTGTATGAGGACATGCATTCAAATGATGATCAATGCAAATGAACTACTCAAAGAGTGCAAATAAGGCAAAAACTAATCAAAACAAGCTTCAACTGACAGTCATGGTGTCACGATACTTAGTGCAGCAGCCAACAGTAAATTGAGCTTTTCTCTCAGCTCCGAACTCTAAATATAGCAAATAGCATATGCGTTTCGAAGCTCTCGAGAAGACGCATCCAATGCCAGTGGTTTCACTCAATTTTGACACTCGTACTTCAAGTTATGAGCAAAATACTGAGTCACGGGAAAAACCTTCCTACACTTCAGCACTTCATACACTTCGCACACACCTGAACAACAGCAAACAAACACTTTCATGGATAGACCACACTTCCTAACACTCTTTCCAAGCAATACACATGCACACATGCTCACAAAGAAGAAGATATAGAGGGAAGAAGATACAACTTCGAATTTCTGTGCTCTTGATTCTCACAATGGCAAAAAGTCTTTACAAAGAGTCACAAATTGACTTATATACTTTGTGCCCTAAAAATGGCCCTTTCACACAAGAGACCGGCACTTTATTCACTAAAAGACTAATTTCCTACTATTTTACATGGGTAAGTTTCTAATCTTTTGAGGGGATGCATCTAGAGGACTCCTCTAGTGCATTTACAATGGAAAATATATTACAAGAATGGTTATGATACAAAAATATGATGTCCAAATCGGCAAAATTTTGGGGCCTGTCTTTTTCTCTGCTTTGTGTTCTCATTAGCTCTGCAACATTCTCCCCCTCTTTGTGTCTGTCATCCCTTGACAGGCTTACTTCTTGTCTTCAGTTTGTTGTCCACACGCAACCCTTGCTCAGTTTTGCCTGTTTGTAAACAGGTGTTCAGTTTTGACGGCCTCTTCTTAATTCTTGTTTTACATCCTCTGGGCCTGATACATTTGTCTTGCTTGATAAGTCGGGTTGCCACGCACGCCACCAGTGGAAGGTATGAGGATGTGGTGCTTCAGTCTTCGATCTGGACCTGCCAAAGATCAAGAGGTTGAAGCACCCTTGTGTGGCTGCGTCCTTTCCTTGGTGTGTGTGCCCCTGCGGGGCTCTGTGCAGAGATGGGTGTTGCGCCCCTGTGGGGCTTCTTGCAGAGATATATCTTCAAATATTACCTTTCTAGTGAAGCTTCTTTCGTTGTCTTCTTCTTTTCTTTCTTTTGCTTCATTCTCCCTCAACACTGCCCCTCTCCTAGACTCTGTCGTCCCCGATAGGCTTTGACGAGTCAAATTGGCTTCACGTATCATTAATTGTTTCCATTGTTCTGCCTTCACACCGTCATTGGGTGGCTGTTTGTGATCTGCGAAGAAGCTAAGTTCGTATGCCACTAATCTGACATTCAAGTTAGAGGTCATCTTCAAAAAGACTTCTGAATCAATTTCAAAATATCTTGTAAAGAATGCTTCTTCAAAAGTTTGCATATATAGGCATGGCAAGAACATCAATCTGGAATAATAAGCCATTATTGTTGGTCTGCTAGGCATAACAGATAGGTCAAAAATGAGAATTTCTGTGCCTTGATTAATACGAATGAAATTCAAAAATGTGTAGGCTGCATGCTTGAAAACCTTCAACGCTGTAAGTATCATACTGAGTATTTTATTTGTCATTTTGACAGTTAGGTCAGGTACTGTCGCATAATTCTGCAGCCAAAATTCGATGGTTTTGACCATATAATCTTCCGTTGGCAAGTAATTATGTGGCAAGCTTGGAAGCAAAGGGTAATTCAGCCACTGTTTATTTATAGCGCCATTTCTTTGCAGGTCCAAAAATTCTCTAGTATCCCTTCGGCGTGGTATAGGACAAAATGAAGGGTTTACCTGTAATGAATAAGGTGCTTCTTGCCAATGCATCCGTAGTGTGGGATGTTTCTCCAAAAGCTTTCTTCTCCAAACAGGTTGTGCAGCTTCGAATCTCCTTGACTGTATGCGAATGTGTCATGTTTAAAATTTAGCTGTTCATCTAGACTTTTGTTTGTAATCTTCTTTATATATTGTCTTGTTTTCTCTTTCAATAATCCGTACGGAATGTTGAAAGGCTTCATGATCTTTTCCAAGTCCTTACCCTTGATCTTGGCTTCCTTCATTACTTTGATTACTTCATTTTCAAAATTTTCCGTCAATCGGGACACCACTAGTGCCCGCTCCTTTTGACTTATTTCTGCAGTGTATGGCATGGGATGATCATCATGTATATCCGCCATATGCTCATGTATTGGAGAATTATAGATCGGGGGAGATAGAGGACATACCTCTACCTCGTCAGTAGGATTTTCCTTAGCTGGCACTACTAGTGTCCCGATCGTTGCGTTTTGGTTGATGTGGATTTCTAATTGCTCTATTCGTTCAGTTTTCGCTTTACTTTCTTGTAGGGCTGCTCTGAGTGCTTCTTTTGCTGCAAGCAATTCATTACCAATTTCAGCCACATGGTCCATATTTTCACTGTAGCTTGCTGCAAGTTTCCCATGTGCTGTATTCAACTGCTTTTTTAGTTCATTTATTTCTTGACTGTACTTTCGTTCCGATTCTTCTCTCAATTCTCGCTCTTGTCTCAGCAAATGTGCGTATTGTGTGACTTGATCTCTTAATTCTTTTTCTTTAGTTTCGGATGTCTCCTGTTGTTCAATAGGTTGATCGTCTAACAATGATTTCATCAGTTCCTTATTTCGGTTGCGTAAGTTGTCATTCTCTTCCATGTACACCTTTAATTGTTTCTCGAGCAAAGTGCTTCGAGCTCTCATTCTCTCTTTGTCAGCCTCACTTGCATCATGTAATCTTTGTAAATCCGCGAGCTGTGCCTGGAGTTGGCGATGTTGAGTGATTAATATGTCATATTGCGTTTTGACTTCGAGCAACTCCGTGTTTTTGACTGCTATTTCCTTTTGGGCCTGGAGTAATTGCAATGACAATTGTTCGCTCATTATTTGGAATTGACTTTTTTCTCTCATGGCCTTATCATAATCTACATCTATGTCCATCATCTGTTGTTGTGTATCCATAGCCGTCTGAATCATTTGCTTGACTACAGGCTTCAACTAAGTGACATCCACATTGAGCCATGTTGTTGGTATACTAGGTTCCTTGCCTGTTGTGACATCTTTGCCCTGTGCCGCATGTAGCGTAGTGTCATGGGGCTGCCTAATTTGATGCTTGATCCTTGGATCATCCACCATGTGTCCAATATTTCCTTGAGGTGTATCATCTGGTACCTCAATCACAATGTGCTCTTTGTTTTGTAATAGCTCTGAATCTGCGTTCATTGGAGTTTGTATTTCTCTATGATAGGTGGTTTTGCATACTTAGCAGTTGTTGGAGCTTCCTTGATGCTGATTTTTGTAGTACCATTCAATTGAATGACATGCTCAGGTTTATTGGAATCTTCTATATTCTTTTCCTTTTCTTCATGGTTGTCTGGCATCACTTCTACTTGATTGATCTCATTCCATTCTTCTTCGTTAGTTTCTGTCCTTATGTCAGTGTCTAGAGTGTGTTTTTCGTGACTGGAACTAGCATCGGAACTAGAATCATCTAAGCCCAGTTCTTTGTATCTCCCAGGTTGCTTTGGGGTCTTTTCTTGACGCATTCATTGTTTCTCTTGACTTGCTTGTCTATAATGATGACCTTGAACATTCAGATTTACCTGCCCTTGCATGTACTGATGTGTCTCTTCTAGGGCGGCAGAGAGATCTCTCTTGGTAATAGGCGTTTGGGCCATCGTAATCTTTGGAAGAATGTGTGTCCGCTTTGATTGGGGTGTAGCTTGGGCTTCTTCCTCTCTTAGACGCTTTGTACCCCTCATGGGTTTCTGTGAACTGGTTCTTGCTTCTTCAACAACAACAACTGCTTTCTTTTTCTTGGGGACCGTAGCGGATTTGGCATATTTGGCTAGCCCTTCTGAGGTTGGCATCTCACGTAAGCAGTTTTTCATCTCAAGAGCTTCATATATAAGTAATGTCAAAGCCGAACTCCCATTTAGAAACTTCTTCTGACTCCAGTTCTTCTGGGCTTCAAATAATCTTTCTTGGACATAGCCAGTCATATTTACTTTATTTCCCACTTGTCTCATTGCATGCGAGAGTAGTTGTACAACAATCTTTTGTGGTGCAGTATATTTGTGCATACTTGGGAAACAAAAATGTTGGTGCACCAGGCGGACAACATCTTCAATATCAGTCCTCTTGATATCCAAAAAGGACCTCTTTTTAGGATCATGACATTCCTCTTTGACATTAGTGATCCCTTCTTGATTCCATCCGAAGGATTTGTTGATTAGTTCATGTGTGAATTGAATGGTTTTCCATGTTCCTACTTTATCCAATACTCGTGCTTCTGGAACTGATATCTTCGTTGCGGCAGGCTATAGTGTATTCATTACTTGTGTACATCTTTGAAAATCTGGTAGACAAATCGGCAATTTGAGAAATGCCTCTAGGCCTGCCTGTGTCCACACATCCTTGATATGTGGTAATCCTTGTATTATAGTTTTGAAGTCTTGCGACATGATAGGGAAATAGTGATCCCTATCCATGATCTTGATAGTGGCCATGAAAATGAGGTCTGACACTGGTTGGTCATTCAGAAACCAATGGCCTCTTGCTTTTGTTATGGATTCGAGTGGGAGAAGCTGGACCTCTTCCTCTTGTGTAGCTTCGGAATTAGTAGATGCCATCTGGATTATTCCAAATTTTTTTTATATATTCTTATATTTGCATCTGAAAGGAAAAACAGAGAAGTTAGATCATAGCCAAAGCGGTTATTATTTTTTGAGTGATTTTCTTAATATATGTACAAGTGCTCTCCTATTTCCCAAGAGGAAAATGTGCTCGACTATTCTGAAATAGAAGAAAGATGTGCCGAATGCTTGGCCTTGTAATGTGGCCCTATCATGCATACTTTGGGCCCTGATAACTCCAAATGTGTGCAACTTGAAGTAGTTGGATGATGCATGCAGTTTGTCTTGTCTTTCGGCAACCAAATCTGCTTTACTCTGTTGGGACTTATTGTATTCTGCACATTCTTGATGAATGTGGTGCTCCTCATGTTGTACGTCTGCTCTATCTGCTTTTTGAATCTCGGATCGGCTTGTGTTGCAACTACAGACTCCTTCTCTTTCCTGTAGCTTTTCTTCTTTAACTGTTTTGCCCGTAGACCATATTGGTATTGGTTCTTCTTATGCAACGGTTCATAGTTTTGGTTTAGCGTCTTTGGAGCACATGATTTTGGAATCCATATTTGCACTCGATCCGGTTGGGCAGCTACTACTTTCTTTGGAATCCATATCCTAGCACTTTGTTGTTGACTGTGCTCAAAATGATTTGCTTTCTTATTTGATTGGTTGCTCTGATATCGAAGATGTTTCTGTTGTTGAAGATATGACTCCCTTTGATCCTTTCTTATCCAAGCTTGTTTAGTGTACGGAATAGGGTATATTCTAATAGGTACAGACTTTGAATCATTCAGAGGACTAGTCTCTCTTGTGCATGGTGCTTCACTGAGGTTGGTTTTGGATTGATTGACACTCTTGTGACTTGCTAGACTAGAAGATGGTATGCCAGTAGGATTCAATGTGTCCTCACATGAAGTACTTGAGGAAAGGGTTTCTATAGTGCTATTGAACATACACTCATGACTTTGTTCATTGGAATGAATTTTTGGCTCTATGCTTACGGATTTGATTGGTCGTTCGTCTAGCAAACTGAATACTTCACGATGTCCTATCTTGGCTGAGATGTATCCTAAAGCCAATTGAATGGTCACCTCATATTCGTAAATCCAATCTTGACCTAACACTACATCTTCGAGTAAATCTTGATCATGACACACTAATAGCTTCTGTTCCATAGTGTTGTTGCCAAGATGCAGAGGTAAGATGATTTCACCTATACATTGAGTAATTGTTCCTCCTATTCCTATCAACTGTACCATCGATGGACGTAATTCCTCCTTGAGTTTCTGAGTCAAAGAAAGTTTGATACAGCTTATTGCGGCTCCTGTGTCAATGAGAGCATCCACTAAGTGGTACTCCGTTAGTCAAGATGAAGAAGTTGGAGGATATATCTGAGTCATCCAACCAAGCAAAACGAAGATCACAAAGGGAGAGCAAGAAACCAATCAAAAATGGGTATGGCACTTCCCTAGTGTTGTAGAGCTAAAGAGAACACAAAGAAGAGAAAAAGACGGGCCCCAAAATTTTTCCGATTTAGACATCATATTTTTGTATCATAACCATTCTTGTAATATATTTTCCGTTGTAAATGCACTAGAGGAGTCCTCTAGATGCATCCCCTCAGAAGATTAGAAACTTATCCATGTAAAATAGTAGGAAATTAGTCTTTTAGTGAATAAAGTGCCGGTCTCTTGTGTGAAAGGACCATTTTTACGGCACAAGTATATAAGTCAATTTGTGACTCTTTGTAAAGACTTTTTGCCATTGTGAGAATCAAGAGCACAGAAATTCGAATTTGTGTCTTCTTCCCTCTATATCTTCTTCTTTGTGAGCATGTGTGCATGTGTATTGCTTGGAAAGAGTGTTAGGAAGTGTGTTCTATCCATGAAAGTGTTTGTTTGCTGTTGTTCAGGTGTGTGCGAAGTGTAGGAAGTGCTGAAGTGTAGGAAGGTTTTTCCTGTGACTCAGTATTTTGCTCATAACTTGAAGTACGAGTGTCAGAATTGAGTGAGACCACTGGTATTGGATGCGTCTTCTTGAGAGCTTCGAAACGCATATGCTATTTGCTATATTTGGAGTTTGGAGCTGAGTGAAAAGCTCAATTTACTGTTGGTTGTTGCACCAAGTATCGTGACACCATGACTGTCAGTTGAAGCTTGTTTGGATTAGTTTTTGCCTTGTTTGCACTCTTTGAGTAGTTCATTTGCATTGATCATCATTTGAATGCATGTCCTCATACACTCGGCTAGGTTTGTATACTCATCGGATTGATAATTAAAGCGTGAATCCCCACCATATGCACTTGAGGGGGATTGAGGTATAGTCTCTTTCTCCACAAGTCCCTAAGTTGGTACTTAGGTCAACACGTTTCTTGGTGCCGTTTCCGGGGAGTGTCGAATCAAACCGAGGCATTCATGTGATGGTAAGTAGCTTTTTGCATTGAAGCGAGAGGAGGAGTGGTGATTTTCTCTTCTTTGGTAAGTCATTTTCAGCCGCACTTACTACTTCTCATTCTTGGAATGTGTGTAGTGAGTTGTTAGTTTAGGGAAGTGTGTGGAGTGAGTAGAATAGGAGCAGTAGGAAGTTAGACTAGATTCCATTCTCAAATAACCCTAATTACCGACCTCAACCACCTGTTGACCCAAGACATGGAATTCCTGCCCCAGTCAGACCACCTGTAGCAAGAAGACCAGGCATACCCATAGGAAGACCAATTTTCTTAGTAATTCCTAGACCGCCAAAAGTAGGAAGAAGATTAAGGCCAATTCAAGTTGCCAAATGCATGAGAAACCACTACGATGGCTCTAGTGAACCTTACAATCATATAGCCAAATTCAAACAAGTAATCAGAGTCGAACAAGTAGAAGATTTCTTGATCCAATATGAGTCCTTTGGTCTTACATTGTCAGACACTGCATTGGCATGGTTCCAGCCATTGGACCCTAATAATTTTCAAAACATGGAACAAGTGTATCAAGAAATGATTGAGAAATTCACTAAATCGGGAATTAAAAACAACTCGTCATCATTGATGCATAGCTTTAAGCAAGCCCCTACAGAATCACTAAGATTGGCAGCAAGAAGTTTCAAACAGTATGTGGAAAGATGCCCAGTGGAAGAGAGACCTACCCAAAATAAAATGGTGTCATTATTTTTGGAAGGATTATTGAACGGATCATTAAAATCTCTGGTATATGTAAAGAGAGTTCAAACTTTGCAAGAATGCATGAGGGAATGTATAGACCTAGAGGAAAACCTAGCAGAAGATTTGAAAATACCTCAAGGTAACTTGAAAAGTGAAGATTCGGCCAGTAGCACATCAAACCCTAAAAACAATGTAGAGGAAATAGCCGATTTGGTAGCGAAGAAGCTGAACGTTCAAGGACAGAGGAACTACCCTAATAACCCTATAAGAGTGCCCATGCTTAGAAGATGTATGCAGTGCAGAGGTGATCATCCCTCTCACGTATGCACTAGGGGAGTAGTCCCACCACCTGCTTATGCTTATAATAGACCCACCGTCCCAGGACCCCTACAATATTGCAGTATAGAACAAAAATATACAAATCACAGTACGGAAAATTGTCCTTACAATAGGAAATCGAGACCAGCACAGCCATATATAAGACCTTATGGATACCCTCAGAGAGAGCAAGGAGGTGAAGCATGGAGGTATACTACTTATCAGCAGCAGGCACTAGTGCCACGACCATATGCGTATCAACGATACACCCAACCACAACCAGTACTAGGACAACAACCGCCCCATCCTCAGAACGTTGTCCCAAACAAAATGGCTCAACCTGAAGAAAATCTAGAGAGAGCGATAGTCCCAGCCACACCATTGGCTAATAATGAACCATATGACTCATCTTACGACCATAGTCAAGGAGCATATCCCAATTATGAAAGCTCTATGATAGAATATGGACAACTGTACAAACCATATGCCTATGGCATGGAAGTACCAGATAGTTCCTACGGATATGAGCAGGACTATGTGTCATTAATGTACACAGCCCCTAGAGCAACCATACCACCCCGACCCATGAATAGACCGCCTGTGCCCAGAGGACCATGCTACAGATGTGGAGGTGATCACTATATCAGAGAATGTACATTGCCAAACCCACCACCACCACAACGAGTCTGGGAAGGCTACTGTAGTGATTCTGGCAAGGAACACCTTTTCAGAGATTGCCCCAAGAACCCCAACAAGGTTACATCCAACGTGCAAATCAATGTGATAGAAGTAATCGAATCATCAGGAAGCGATAAGGAATACATTGTACCATTGAAGGCGATAACAAGAGCCAAAGCTAGAGAGACCCCAGAAAAACCTGAAAAACACAATCAAAGTGACCTAGAGATGAATACACCCACACCTCAGAGAGTTGAAGACTCGGAAGAGCCTGAGAAAAGTGTTGTAAGTAAAAGAACACAAAGATGGAAGAACCGTAGAGATAGGATAAAAGAAAAGAAGTTACTACAGAAGAAGGAAAATGAGAAGAACGAACAAAACCCAAAAGAGGAACAAAAAATTGAAGAAGACAACAAAAATGAAAAGTATAAAAAAGAAAAGGAGGGATTAGTCTTAGCAGATCCCATGCCTGAAGAATTAGCCATGTGGATTCAGGCATACAAGGCACGAATAAGAGCAGGACCTACCATAGAACAACATGAAAGAGAATATCCTAGAGGTGACCTAGAGAAAGAGAGGTTGGAGATCTGCAAAAAATTAATAGAAGTTGCTCAACAGACCTTAGAAAAACCTGCATTGCCATTACCCAATACCCGAATTTCCGAAAGAGAATTCCAAGAGTGCGTCATCACTCATGATCACGAAAAACCCGAAGTAAGTAAGACACAGAATGGCAATTATTGTGAGGATAAAAGGGAAGGATCCATTGTTCCCGAAGTAGAAGGGGAATGGCCTAAAGAATTGTGGGCTAGAGTCCAAGAAGACACATGGAAGAAAGTGGAAGGAGTAGAACCACCCTTTGAAGAACTAGAAGCAGAAGATGGAATAGAGGACTCAATACCTGAGTTAAATTCAAATGAAATATTACCAATTGATGCGAGTAACGACGAAAATGATAGTGTAAAGGTTTTGCCAAATTACACAGGAGAGTACGAACATAATTCAGAGTTGTATTGCATCCCCTCAATAAGGAAAAAGAACCGAACCCATCAGTCCAAACATCGGATATTATACAACACCTTAGAAAGGTAAAAATCCCGTGTACCCTAACATTGGAAGAACTATTGAAGGTTAAACCACATTTGAAGGAGAAATTAACCAGTCAATTGAAGATCAAGACGGAAGAAAAAGAGATATCTGATGAAGTAAACACAGTAAAGATCCAAGTGGATAAGGTAGGAGATTTTGATGAGGGAGATGAAGGAAACACTTGCCTTCCAATTACTTATAGGGGTTATACCACCAAAGCCATCTTAGATTCTGGAGCTGGTGTAGGCATTGCGACTAGAGAAATCTAGGAGAAATGGGGAAAACCAGCTTCAGCTTTACGACCAACGTGTATGAAGATACAAATGGCCGACGGACACATAGAAAGACCCTTGGGATTATTGGAACGAGTAGTTTTCACCACATGCGGAGTTGAATTTGAACACACCTTAGCAATATGTCAATTTGAAAGGGCAAGCAACTATGAAATGATACTTGGGAGACCTTTCATGAGACAGCAAAAGGTTGTGCAAGATTGGGGAAAAGATGTTGTATACCTACAACATGAAGGAACCACCACGAGAATAAATCAGCACACTTATACATATCAAGATGTTCCCCCCTTACAATGGAATCAAATTCATAAGGAGGAAGACGATCAATCAATTCACAGCATAGGTTCTAGTGACCAATCTTGGATGAAGGAGGACACTCATCTATGGATATGCCAAACTGCCAAAAAGGAAGAAGATAGGAGAAAGGGATGGCAGCAAAGGCAAGGAGTAGCTAGGTCTGTACAAGATCCAGCTTACATGCCTCAAGTCTTTTTGGATGAAGAGTTTGAACCTCATGGTTGGATGGAGATTTTAGCGACCCTCGGTGTATGTGTGAACGAAGAAGTAATAACTATGAATGAATGTATTGATGAGGAAGGATATGACGTTAGTCTATATGTAGTAGTCCTTCAGGAGGCTGAAGAAGGAGAAGTGATAGAGAAAGAATGGAAGGAGGACTATGAGAGCATTGAGATGGAACAAGAACCAGTGGAATCAGAGGATGAAAACCAAAAAATAGGTGTCACAGCTAACGAAAACAACCAGGAACCTACACAGGAAGAAGAGCTGGAGTCAAATAAAGAGCCAGAAGGTGAAGAAAACAAGCCACAAGATCAATTTGAAGTGCCAGCCCACTTCAAAAAATATGAAGTAGAAGAGAGAAAAATTGCTATTCAAATGCCTAAAAGAGAAGCACAGCCAGGAACAGCATATGACAATAAAGAAAAAACCAAGAAGATACTAGTAACCGTAGAGGAAGGAGAAGAACGATGTACTTTCATAGGATAGGATGTCTCAATGGAGGAAGAACAAGAGTTAATATGCCTCATAAGGGAATATCGGGATGTCTTTGCCTGGACCTATAAGGACTTGAAAGGAGTAGATCCATCTATATTTGCCCATAGAATCCCCATGACATCCAAAGCCAAACCTTCTAAACAAAGACCGTATACATACAATGATGTGTATTCAGCAAAGATAAAGGAAGAGATAGATAAGTTGTTAGATGCTGGATTCATATATGAGATTGAGCACACGGAATGGGTGTCACCTTTGGTGATTGTACCGAAAAAGAATGGGAAGTTAAGAGTGTGCATCAATCTGAAGAAAATAAATGCCGTGACCATAAGGGATAGTTACCCATTACCAATTACGGATCATCTGTTGGAAAGAGTGGCAAGGAAGGAAGTTTATAGCTTTTTGGATGGCTTTTCAGGGTATAATCAGGTAGCAATTGCTCTTGAGGACCAACATAAAACCGCTTTTGCAACTGAATGGGGAGTATATGCCTTTAGAGTCATGCCCTTTGGTCTAACGAATGCCCCAGCCACCTTCCAAAGATTGATGTGCCATGTATTCAAAGAGTTCCTGAGAAAAAGTATGGAGGTATACGTGGACGATCTATGTACTTATTCAGCTATACGATCAGAGCACATCCCTGAACTAGAAAAGAACTTTGCCAAATGTCGACAATATCGAGTATGCCTCAATCCAGAAAAATGTGTCTTCATGGTTAGACAAGGAAAAATATTAGGACATATTGTCTCTAAAAATGGAATTTCAACTGATGAAGACAAAATCAAAGTAATTCTGGAGTTACCAAGACCAAAGACTGCTAAGGAAGTACAAGCATTTATGGGACACTGTGGATACTATCGAAGATTTATACATATGTATGCCATAATTGCTAGACCGCTCTATGCACTCTTGACTCAATTTAATTGGACTGAAGAATGTGAGAAAGCCTTCAATGAGTTAAAGAATCGATTGAGTTCAACACCAATCCTTCGAGTACCTAACTGGAATAAGCCATTTCACATTCATGTGGATGCTTCCAAGTTTGCCATTGGTTGCATCTTAGCTCAACCTGCAGATACAAGAAAGCTAGACCACCCTATAGCCTATGCCAGTAGACAATTAAATCAAGCAGAACGCAATTATACCGCCACTGAGAGAGAAGGCCTAGGGATGGTGTACGCAGTGAAAAAGTTCAGACATTACCTGTTGGCAAACAAATTCAAATTCTTCATTGATCATCAAGCCTTATTGTACTTAGTCAATAAACCTTTCAATACAGGAAGACTAGTACGATGGTTTTTATTGCTAATGGAATTTGATTTTGAGGTAGTAGTCAAGAAAGGAAATACCCACATAAGAGCAAATCACTTATCAAGAATGACCCATGGAGAACCACCCATAGGAGTACCCGATGATCTGCCAGATACATACCTGTTTAACCTGGAAGTATGTCCCCAATGGGCAGAAAAGTTGATCCCTATACTCACGCATGGACCAAAAGATGGGATCACACCAAACCAAACCCAAGACCTTTGGAAGACTAAAAACCTTCATATCATTGCTGGAAGTTTGTATCACCAAGATTCAAATGGATTATCATGAGATGCGTAGAAGAAGAGGAACAAGAAATGTGGCTTCAGAAAGCACATGTAAATCAATGGAAAACTCATTTGAATGCAAACGGAACATAGAAAATCCTGAGGAGATTAGGCATATATTGGCTGACCATGCAGAGGGATGCACATAACCATGTATCGGCCTGCCAAACCTGTCAAGAACAGAATCCAGAAGAGAATTCCACTCTATGCTACTCCACAGTAGCACCGAGATGGAGCATGCCTCTGGTAAAATTCTTAAAGACCCAAGAATACCCAGAAGGATCCACTTCAGCAAGGAAACGTGCACTTGTAGAACAGAGCAAGGATTATGCCATTATAGGAAAACAACTTTTCAAGCGAGAAAGAGATAATCAATTACGTTTGTGCATTCATGAAGACGAATATCTTGCTGTTTTAGAGATGGCACATACAGGAGCTGCAAGAGGACACTTCTCTGCAGATAAAACAACAAAAATGATCCTCTTTGCTCGCATGTGGTGGCCAACTCTACATCAAGATGCCGTAACATATGTGGAACGATGTGATACTTGTCAATGAACAAAATATCCAATTAGAAGAGATGAAATGCCACTGAGACCCATGATGAGTGCTAGAGCTTTCACTAAATGGGGAATAGACTTCATAGGACCTATTAGCCCACCAGCGAAAGGATCCCATGCCGAATATATAATTGTAGCCACAGACTATCTGACCAAATGGGTTGAAGCCAAAGCAACCAAGAAAAATGACGCAAGAACTACAACCAAGTTTCTCTTTGAGCATGTTTTCACTAGATTTGGACTACCGATAGAAATCGTGAGTGATAGAGGTAGGCACTTTGTGAATGAAGTTTTTGAAGCCTTACTGAATGAATTCTTGGTAATTCATAAGAACTCAGCTCCCTATCACCCACAAGCCAATGGACAAGCCGAAATTTCGAATAAAATCTTGTGTACAGTTCTCACAAAAATTGTTAACAATGGTAGATCTGATTGGGATAAGCAATTACATCATGCTTTATGGGCATTTCGTGTAGCCTACAAAACCGCCATAGGCACTACTCCTTTTAACTTAGTATATGGACAAAATGCTATTTTGCCAATTGATTTCTTAATTCCCACTCTCAAAGTAGCAACCACTTACGAGTGGACGGGACATGAACTATCAGCTCAATTGGATCAAATAGAAAAGCTTCACGAAACTAGGTTACAAGCAGTAGCAGGCATTTATGCTGCTAAACGGCGACAGAAAGCCTACTTTGATGCTCATATTAAAGACAAAAATTTGAAGGAAGGAGATTTAGTTTTGGTATATACCTTGAAACAACACGCTAAGAAGTTGCAGAAGAGAGGATATGGCCCATTAATCATCAATCGTATATCGACAAGTGGAGCCATCAGCTTAGCAACCCTAGATGGAGAAGTATTACCAAACTATATCAGTGGATGTCGAGTGAAAAAATATCTAGAACCGTTGACTGAAGAAACCATGTCACGATTAATCAAGGGCAAGAATAGGTGTATTGAGGAGGAAAGGATACGAGAAGAAGCGAGACAGGAAGCACTAGAACGAATTAAGAAACGGAAAGAGTCGATGAGAGAGAGATGAGAGATATCGACTAGGAGAAGAACTCATCCCAATGGCTAATTTTAGAGCCACTAAAAACCTAGGTCCACAGAGAACACAACCATATTTAAATTTGGGAGCGGCTACTGACCATGAATCCCTTGTTTGAAGGGTTGTAGAACCTGTATCCTTTTTTATTTAGATCATACCCTATGAAGATGCACTTCTCTACCTTAGGATCTAGCTTACCTCTAATCTGAGAATTCTACCATGCCATGCTTCATATGGGGTCATCCCATCAAGTGATTTGGATGGCAACCTGTTTACAAGATAAATGGCAGTAGATACACTCTCTGCCCACAAGTAGTTAGGTAATTTTTTCTTATTCAACATTGACCTAGTTGTTTCAACAATTAATCTATTTCTTCTTTCAGCCACCCCAGTTTGCTCAAGGGTATACCTTGTTGTGATTTCTCTCTTGATTCCTCTGTCCTGCAAGAATGCATCAAATTCATTTGAGAAGTACTCACCTCCTCCATCTGACCTTAGTCTCTTTAGGTTTCTCCCTTTTTGGTTCTCAGCAAGTGCAAGATACTTTTTAAAGCAACTGAATACTTCATCTTTGTGCTTCATAAAGTACAATACAGTCCATCTACTGTAATCATCAATGAAAGATACATAATACCTTGATCCAAAATTTGAGGGATCTCTACTTGGTCCCCATACATCTATATGGACAAGCTCTAGGTAGACCTCATGCATGAAGCCTTTCCTTGTGAAGGGTAACCTGTGAGATTTTCCAAACTGACTAGCACCACATTTATAAATCATGTGTTGCTTGGATACAATACCAACATTTTTCTCTCTAAGGTTAGAGGTTAGTTAAATTGGTATGTTGTGTGTGTGAGTGAGAGTTAGGAAGCTAGTAGTGTCTGTATATGCATACTCTGGTTGTGCACTATACTCAAATGCATCTTTTCCGTGCATAGTAGTTTACATGGTTAGGTTAAGAGTCTTATTGCATGGTTTAACTCTCCAAATTTTCTTTGTGGGATTACATCTTTTGGCTCTGATGATCTTTACATGTTTTTTAAATATGTCTTCTTCGACTTGGGATTTTTTGCGTACCCATTTCCAAACAATCCTTGGTGTGATTTCAGGTGTGGGTGTGTTGACTATAGATGGTTTCCATGAAGTGTATGATGTAAGTGTTTGCAAGTGGTGATTCAAGTGTATGAGCCTATGTGCAACTATTTGAGCTAATAAGCAAGTCTTAAGCACCCAATTTTTTTGTGCTTTGGGGTTAGCCTTCATCAACTGCTTTGGAATCCAAATAGAAATCTACTAGCTCAATTTGTTGCATCTTTGGGGATTTATCATCGGATTAGAGGGTTGTTCATCCTTGCATATCTAGATTCGCTTCATAGTTTGAGTCCTCTTGCTTTGTGCTCTCCATTGACTATGAGCATAGGCCACCTGCTTTCTTTCCTTCTTCTACTCCTTTGCTTGCTTAGTCTCGATCACTTTTGGAAAAGAACGGAGTTCCAATAAATCCCTTAATCCTTTGATAAGAAGCTCATCCTTCTCCATCACAAAGTTTTCGACAAGAACAACATCGTTATCTTCATGTGTACTCGTGCATGCAAGGGGTTTCCACAGCTCCCAATTTTAGGAGATAGGCTTCTATAGGATTGACGATTAATTGCAATTCTTGACAATAAGAAAAGCGAACTGCACTAGCTGAGTCAATTAAGGCTCTTAGAGTCCTTGCACTCTCTCCCTATCCTACCTCTAGGGTCAGAAAGGGTCACCCATCAATTATGCTATGGGAACATACACCTGGTCTTTTGCACATGGCCATGTGGTATCTTGGAGCGTCATGAGTGTCTCACCTAGGCTGAACCTTGTCCTCTCAATTTCATTCTTCGGATGCGTTCTAAAGCTTCTCCCTCAGCTTCTTCTTGAATTCAGTTTTCTTCTTCCTTACGTTTCTTTGCAATATCGAGTCAATTTAGCATTTCCTCTGTGATGGGTTCTTGATATGCTTCGAGTCTACATCCATTGATGTAACTAGGTAGGATGTCACCTTCTAGAGTGGCTAATTGAACTACTCCACTTGTTGATATTCTATGAATAATCATGGGTCCATAGCCATGCTTCTCCAACTTTCGTGCACATTGCTTGGTCTAGACTAGGAATAAATCTCCTACTTTCAAGCCTTTATATATCGCGTGGGCATTGAAGTATGCCCTTTTTCTTTTCTTGTCTGCATAAATCCCTATTGCTGCTCTTAATCTCATTTCACCTTATCATTCAAGATTAAAGATTCTAGATGAGAGCTCATGGCCGGTCCATTGATGTTCTTATGCTACTTTCAATCTGGGTATCAAGAAGTCTAATGGTAGCACTACATTTTGGCCAAATACCATTTGAAAGGATGTAGCTTGGAGAACCATTTTACAGGCAACTTGATATGCCCGAATTGCATGAAGTAGCTATTTGTCCCAATTAGAGCATTTATTATTCGCCAGTTTTGTCAACATGTTACATAGGATCTTATTTGTGCTCTCGACATGGACATTGGCTTGTGGAGGATATGGAGCCGACTTCTTGTGAACCACCATGAATTCATGTAACAAGTATTCAAGGACCTCATTCAAGAAGTGGGTTCCACGATCACTCACCAATTCTATTAGCAAACCATATCATGTAAATACATTCTCAAATAGAAACTTGGTTGTGGTCTACACGTCATTCTTTTTTGTAGCTTTCATTTCTACCCATTTAATTAGATAATCAGTGACAACAATGAAGTACTTTGCATGTGAACACTTAGCTCGGGGATTAATAGGACCGACAAAGTCTATTCCCCACTTAGAGAATGCACGTCCACCCATCATGGGTTTTAATGGCATCTCCTCTTTACATATAGGATACTGAGTTCCCCGAGAAATCTCTGACCTCTTCACGTAGGTATGTGCATTCATGTGAAGATTTGGCCACCAAAGACCTGCAAAAAGTATTTCCTTAGTCACCCTATCTGGTCTAAAGTGTCGTGCTACACTTGGGTGAGCTGTCTCCAAGATCTTAAGATATTCACTCTCATGGACACATAGTCTTAGGTATCCGTCTCTTCCACACTTGTATAAATTATCTCTAATGAGAGCATAATCTATTGCTTCTTGTCCTAAGCTTTTTCTTCTAGCCAGTGTCATCTCTAGAGGGAATGTTTTCATGCTCAAAAAATCTACCAAAGGTTCACTCCAATCTGGGACTTAACACACTTGATATAGAGTGGCATGTTCTAGTGGTGGTCTAACGGCATAGATTTGACATTCCTTTTATAACTTATGGGAAACTTGATCCAAGGCCTTTTGTTCCTCTCTAAGTGTAATATATTAGGAGGATGAGAGTGCCACTACTATAGGAAGCTTCTTTTAAAGGAAGTCCGCTCATTCATAAGTTTGGGGAACAACTAGAGTGCTACTAGAGATTTGTCGGAGTTTGAATTTCTATTGTGCTAATCTATGGAAGTTATATTAAAGTTACACCACTCATCTAGGATTCTATCAAACAACCAAGGTTCTCTTGAAGCTTTTTCAACTTTCTAGAGAGATGTTAATGATTTACAAATTTGATGATATGCTGATGACTTTTATTGTCTACTTTTGTATCCATGCTCATTGCACTTTTTAGCAATGATATGAGCACAATGACACACTTTATTTGATCTTGTTGATAAAAATTTTGAGTATTTGTGGGTGTATTTAATGCTTTTTTTTAACACTTTCACTTCTACATTCATTATTAAATTATATAAAAAATCTGTGAGCATTTGTGTACATCTTTTCCACAAGATGAGAAATCTTTTCTACTTTTCTATCTCTATGTTGTCTCTATTCTCGTTTGAGATAATTTCAATTACCTATATCATCTAAACCTTGCCTAAAGCACCTCATGTGCACCACACATATGAAATACATTTTTTTTAAGAAGATACTTGGAAAACTAGTTAAAAAGTACAACTTATAAATTTAGACAAGAATTTCAAGAAACAATTTCTAATGTAGGACCTTGGCTATTGGTGCATTCCCTATCCAAGACTAATTCTTGATTACTTATGATTGGAACCATCTTGGTTATGTATACTCTCAATAAGAGAAATCATAGGAATCACTTCTTGCAATAATTGGTTCTTAGAAAGGAATCACATCAAAGTAAATGTAAAAGAGTGAAAGTCGTGGTCTTGTTTGGCACAAATCACGAGGATAGTTAAGAGAGATTGATCAATCAAAGACTCCCCTAACTTGAGGGAACTTTCACATAGCATCCCTCCAAAGTTTGATTTCAAAATCGTCTATATATACACTCAAAGAGAGTCCTGGAACAGAGCAGAGTTTTAGGTACATTTGGAGAGAGTTTTGCATGAGCACCAAGTCATTTGTGAAGCACATGTTGGTGCAAAGTCCAAAATTTGTCTTGAAGATCATAAACACATCAAGCTCCATGGAAACCATTGCTAGCAGAACTTTATCTTTTTACATGTGTAAAAGTCATTTATTTGACTTGAGAGAGAATATTTATAATCACCTACCAAAAACTCGTGGACTTGTTAGTTAGAAAAGTATCTACTTCATTGAGGGAATATTTCCTAGAATTAAGGAATATTTTTAGAGAGAGCCAAAAGTTCAATTCAAATTCAAATTTGAATGTAAAACTTATATATAGTGAGTTGAAAAGGTCGCGGTTAGACGTCTCGAATCCCGAGCTCTCCATTGCCATTGTGAAACAGTGTGAGGTCTATATTGTAGCATGCACTACTCTCCATCGTGAGGCTATGATTTTCAAGCCTATGATCTTGTACAACAGTGATCATTAATATGATACATCTACATTGTTCATCTATGATCTCTCTCTTATAGTCATTAATATCTGTCAACTTGTGTTGCTCATATCGCAGTCAATTCTCCACCAAATTCAATGCTCTAAAGCTTGTTTGGCATCAGCTTCAAGTTATCTACATCCTGACATAGTTTGAAGGGAATCCATTCAGCCAATTTGGAGGAAAGTGCATCAAAGCACTCACTGGTCAAACTCTATAGAGGTCCTAAGAAATCGGGGGTAATGATTCCTTTGTTAAACTGATTGCTCTCTGTATAGTGCATCATTTCAAGAAATTCCACTTGGAATCATTTAGCTTACTAAGCTAATTAGATACCCCTAAAAGGAATTTTTCCAATTCCTACTGTACTGGTAGCACTGAGCATAACAAGCAACAGGTGTATGATAAAAAATAGAAGGTTTTCATTGATTCTTCTATTTGGAAGTAGTCTATTTTGATTCAATATTCTCATACATCATTTCCAAAGTACATAGGCACTCATATAGTGTCATTGGAAAGCTAAGAGGGCCCACATATCATCTCTGAACCTTCAAGGGTCTGGTACTAAGTAGGACTTGGCAATACCTACTCATTTGTTGGAGTGTCCATCCATCTATCCCAACAGTGGTATCAGAGCAAAGCTAAGGTAAAATGGGAGATGGTTTTCCTTCTTTCATTGATAAATTGAACATGAACAACTATCAAGCATGATCCCTAAGGATGAAGACATACTTGCAAGGAAGGAGCCTTTATGGATACATCTTAGGAGATGAGGAGATGCCCATATTCAAGAGCAAAGGACAACCTACAAGGGAGGAACATGAAAGACTCAACACTTGGTGTGCCAAGGATGCATTAGCAAGGTCTTACTTACTTAACTCAATCTTTGATTTTCTTCTTCCACGTATTAGGAACTGTAAGACATTGCAAGAGACTTGCGAAACATTGTCTTCTTATTTCTCTTCCAACACAAGGGCCTGGAAGAAACAATTGTGGATTGAGTTCACCACTGAAAGAAAGCAACCTAAGCAAGGTATCTCAGAGTATGAGACTAAAGTCAAAGATATAGCAGATCAGCTAGCAAGCATAGGAGAAGAAATTGAAGAAGAACAGATTGTAAGGAAAATAATCAATGGTATTAAAGCTGATGACAAATGCGAGAGCTTGACAACAACCATGGACTTGTACATGGACATGCAGATTCTAGACCTTACCACTCTCATGGGGCAATTATTCACCCATGAAGCCAAGCTCAATAAGAATGGAGATTTATCAAGAGGTAATAGCTCTTCTGCCCTATACACTGATAAGAGTAAGTCCAAAGAGAAAGGGAAAAAACAGGTTGAAGATGACGGAACTACCTCCCAAGCCAACTATGCATGGAGAGGTATAACTTCAAAAGGAAGGAGTAGAGGAGGTAAGCAAGATAGGGGGATACCTTATAACTCCTCACCATGTAATATTTGCGGATTGTCAAATCATACTATAGATGAGGGTTTCAAGAACTTCAAGGATCAGAGAGGTAGAGGATATCAAAGAGGTGGATATACATCTTCTAGAGGAAGATTCAATCAATGTTTCCTACACAATGCTAATGTGATTTTCTTCTTTGAGCAAATAAGCATCAGAATTTAACAATCATATCATGGCTGACATAGTAGGAACTAGTTCTCAAGCAAGCACAAGCCAACAGGTGCTCGATATGAAGAGCCTACCCATCATGCCTAAGACAAATGAAAGATCGGAAGAAATATAGGCCATACAGATCATACAGATACAAGATCCACTGAGTGGCCATACTAGGCCCGTAGGCAAAACTCCTCATTGGTTCAGTGAAGTAGCAAGAGCGTTGGGCGAGGCTCCTACCTTTAGGAGGCAGAGCTAGAACTCAATGGAAAGGGGGGCAAGTACCATTTCTGTATATGGGAATTTGAAAAGTTACAGAATATGGAATCACTATGCCTAGTATGGCAAAAAGTAGGATTGGACACATACTTTGTTGGAAGAGATGGATGGATACCTCAAGAAAATGAGTTGGTACTACTAAGAGCTTCTTTGTACCTACCCTATCAAACCTCAAAGTTACGTTGTAGGCCCATTTAGCTTGCAAAGGACACCAAACAAGTACCTATTTACTTTGGAGATGATTCTTCAAACAATTGAATCAAAACAAATTACTTCACAATTAGCTAGCCACTCAAAAGATACTATTTTGGTCTACATACCTGTTGGATCTTTTGCTTAGTGTTCATAGTATAGTAGAAATTGATAAAATTCCTTTTGCAAGAATCAAATTAGCTTATATAGCTAATGATTATAAGTGAAAGCATCTAAAATGATGAACTATGTATTGAGCAATCACTTTAACAATCAAGAGCTTACCCCCGACTTTTTAGGGACTGAGTAGAGAATGAACAGAGAGCACTTCAATGCCTATTTCTCGCAATTTGCTGAAGCAAAAGATTCGCCATTTGAACAACATAAAATAGATTTTGAGCTGGTTCCAACAAGCTATAGATCATGCAGAACGGTGAAGAAATCACGGAGATATGGTCATGCAAAGTTCATTGTTCTGAGTAGTCATAGCAGAGAATTGAACAAAAGTGATCAATCAAGTATATCTATTATGGCACATGATTTTACAAGATCATTGGCATTATGTTGATGGCAAATGATATTGAGATGAGTAGGCTATGGAGGGAGCTACTCAAACTCAACACATGACCAAGGGAAGAGCTCTACAAGAGGCACACAAGCAATGACTTTTTACAAGCTTTTTATAATGAGTGTTTTCTTGTCCTTTCATAGTCTCTAACTCCACTGCACCCCAATTCAACATCGCCTTAATTCTATAAGGTCCTTCCTAGTGTGGAAGCCATTTTCCACTTACGTTTGTGTGGATTTGAGGTCTATGGAGAAGAATTAACATGCATGTTTGTGTTCCAGAGATTCCGATCATCCACCTCCTTCCTCTGCCCTTGACTTTGTAGCAATTGTTGTTGAAAAGTTCCTTGACATAACTCCTGCACAATTTGTTACGGACCTTTATATCTCAAGGTAAGTTTTCCTGGATGAGGCCCTAACTTGGACTTGTACACCATCACCCAATATCCTTCTTGAAATAGCTTGAATTTCACATTCATATTCATTTAAGATTCTCTCCTTCTTTGAATTAATTTTGTAATGTATGCACTCACTAAATGATCCTCCTCCAACTAAAGAAGATACTTACTTGTATGCTTAACTGTAACTTGAAGACACATCTTTTCAGCTATTACTCTCAAACTTGGGACCACAAACTCCATACAAAGACTAGCTCATTTACCACTTTACAATGTAGCAAAGATATCTGTACTACATGCATCCCTCACAATGCTCAATCTGCAATCCATTTATGGATGGTCAGATAGTAGTGTCACCAAATTGTTCATGTAAGTGGAGAAAAAATTGGCTTTCATTGTTGTATCAAAATAACTTTATTTACTAATATCATTTTAATTGCTTATTGCAGGCTTCTTAAAGATCAATTTTTGCTAGATAGCAATGACATGCCTCCAACACGTGGAGATGCAAAAAAGCTTTTACAGTCCATTGGAATGGAGTATACCAAAATTCATGCTTGTCCTAATGATTGCATTCTCTTTCGGAATGAATATGAGAATCTCCACGTATGTCGAAAGTGTGGAGCAAATAGATTTAGAGAAGACCTTGTAGGGGAAGCAATCCCCGCAAAGGTTCTTTGCCACTTTCCTATCATTCCATCAATTAAGAACATGTTTAGATGCAAATCTATAGCTGAGTTAATGTCATGGCATACAAAGAGCAGGTCTACACATGGTGTAATGCGAGTGCCCGCTGACTCTAACTTTTGTTTTTTTTTCTATTTATTCTCTATATTACCTTTATTATCACATGCTAAATATTTGAGTTCTTTTGTTTCAAAGCACGATGGGAGACAGTCCTCCAGTCACTCCTCATTCCATGATAGAGGAGTAGTTTTTAGAGTTTATCTCTCAGGTACCTCCTGCGTATATGGCCGCTGCGTCACAGTATTGGATCGCTCGTGGTAGCACTCCTTCCGGCCTCACTCCTCACGGCCTCACTTGTGCTCACCTTACTCTTGCTGACCTCACTTCTACCAGTGTCACTCCCGCCGGTGTCACTCCTGCCGGTATCACTCCTTTGGGTGGTGCTACTCCCGTAGGAGGTATGTCTCCTAGCTTTGTGACTCCACCACGACCATCTTTTCAGCCATATCCTACTAGGTCTAGTAGTAGACATGTGCGTTCGACGCCTCAACGCGATACAGGTTTTGGCCTGTCTCGTAGGTGAAGGTCATGATTGGAGCAAGAGGTTCTAGGAGTGGATCTACAGGTAGGTCTACAGGAGGCGGCTATTGTGGAGGTAGTGCAATAGATGTTGTGTCGCTCGCTTCTACTCCTAGGACGAGTACCTCAGATGTAGGTATGCCATGCAGTACACCATATGGAACACCACGTACACCTTGGGGTGCTCATGGCCATGATGACTCCAAGGTGTATAGTAGCCGAGATGGAGCTCTGATGATGGATGCGGCTAGCAAAGTAATGCGTGCACGTATACGACAGCTTTGCTCCATACAGTTTGGACACTCCATCATGCTCAAATGGAGTGAACAGGATAAAGATCGGAAGAATAATATCACACAAATGATTTATCAAGATTTCCGACCAGCCGATGGATAGTCTCTTGTCAGTTCAGAGTGGATTCTACACACTACACGTGAGGTTATGTCCCATCGACGATCAGAGGCTTGTGATGCTGTCAGAGAAGTCTTACCAAAGCCTATATGGTTACATGCTGAGGAGTGGGATCAGATTCACGACGAGCAGCAGTAGACTCCTAACTGATATCGCCAACAGCGAGATGTTGCAGCCACACGTTTAGATACGATTGGACCGTCACATTTGGGAAGCGGCGGATATGACACGATGCATCATGAGTTTGTAAGTACCATTTCATTTATTGAATTTATTTGTGTTAAGTTTCTCATGTATGTTCCTCTAATGTTTTGTATATTTGTTGCAGGAGCTGGCAACAGGTCGTCCTCCAACACGAACGGAAGAGGCTTACGGATATTAGTATGGATTGAGTGCACTATTGGAGGATTTGGAGGAATGCGGTGCGATGGTTTCATGGGAGCGTTTGCGATGAGGTGATTAAGTTATAAACTTGCTTTTTACTTGTTGTTTGTAATTTCATGTGAATTTATCTCATTCCATTAATATTCTTTGCTGCAAGACTATTGATATGGAACGTTCTTCGCATGTGTATGGCAGTGGCACACCAAAATTTTGTATTTGATTTTTATATGGCAATGCATTGCTTTGCCACATTTTGTAAAAGCGTCATATATGACAGTGGTTTGCCACACTCTTGCACATGCTTCATTTATGAAATATATCACTTTTCTTGTACATGGTTCATGGTTCATTCTGATTATCTCTTTTGTGTCCAATAATATTATATTTTATGAAATCATATTTTGGTTGACATTAGAGTACACATCACATGTACTTGGTTTTTTTTGGGTAGAGTGTATTGTATTTTGTTAAGCAACATCATGGTAATGTTGCTATAGCAAAAGATAACACACTCTACAACACACTTTGTTGTAGCAAAAAATTTTACCCAATACACGACGGTCCTCCCAGTAATGTCATCGCAATAAGCATTGGTACAACCAGCGGGTGCCGATATACGCGACGGTGCACCCAGCAGAGGCGTCGATATGGGTGTCGGTATGAGCATCGGTAAAACCGACGTTTATACTGATGCCTATACCAATGCCCATACCAACACCCATATCCACGTCGCGACAAAAATAGCCACGTTCATTTCCCTCGGTAAAACCTCGGTATATGGACGATATGTTGTACTAGGCTCCAACCCTGAGCTCTCCATTTCCATTGTGAAAGAGTGTGAGACCTACATTGTAGCCTACACTACTCTCCATCATTAGGTTATGATTGGCAAGCCTATGATCTTGTCTAATAGTGTTCATTAATACAATACATCTACATTTTTCATCTATGATCTCTTTGTTATAGTAATTAATATCTATCAACTTGTGCTGCTCATATCTCAGTCAATTTTCCACCAAATTCAATGATCTATAGCTTGTTGAGATCACCAATTTGGAGAAAAGTGCATCGAGGCAGTCACTAGTCAAACTCTGCATAGGTCCTAAAAAATCAGGGATAATGATTCATTTGTTAAATTGATTGCTCTATGTATAGTGCATCATTTCAAGTGATTCCACTTGGAATCGTTAGCTTAATAGGCTAATTAGATACCCCTCAAAGGAATTTTTCCAATTCCTACTATACTAGTAGCACTGAGCATAAAAAGCAGCTGGTGAATGATAAAAAATAGAAGGTTTTCATTGATTCTTCTATTTGGAAGTAGTCTATTTTGATTCAATATTTTCATACATCATTTCCAAAGTACATAGGCACTCATATAGTGCCATTAGAAAGCTAAGAGGGCCCACATAGCATCTTTGAACCTTCAAGGGGCTAGTACTAAGCAAGATTTGGTAGTACCTACTCATTTCTTGGAGTGTCCATCCATCTATCCCAACATCACACATAGTGATCCTATTTTCCAAGCTTTATGCCCGTTCATTCCATGTACAATATGTGCAATAGAGTTTGACAGTCCAAGCTACACATTGGAGTTCTCTTCATTTACTACTGCAGGTCTATGTCTCATTTTTAGTCAACTTTGATCATTGATTTCCCTATGTATACTAAGACTTTTGATGAGCTTTAAATTGTTATAGGTAACATGGTAGGTCTTTTTTCATGATATAAATTTTCATCACATTTGGTTCATCAATCTTTGAGCTACATCTATTTGAAGTGACCTATGTATGCAGGCAGATATTTCTTGAAATGTCGAGATGACACCCAAATGTTCCTTAATTAAATTCTCTCAATGTGCTTCATCAAAATTCATCATTTTTGTTGCGTTCAATTCATCATCTATCTAATTCAAAGTGTGCAAAATATCTCTTGACAGATCTGAGCAAGCTATGAGCTCTAAGTGAAATTCTAGAGAGCACCTCATCCCAAAACAACAAGTTTTGGATCATCTGTTTTGAATTAAGTTATCTGTTTTGATGTATCAATTTAAGAATGACCTTCTAGAGCACTAAGATGATCTATATGCATGCTTAACAAGTGTGATGTGTCTACTTACTATCCCTGAAGCTACATTTGCAGGAGTAGAGCAAGATTTTGCAACACCAGGCTCATCTTTTGAGGTATCCAACATCTCTCTCACAGTGGTATTAGAGCATAGTTGAATGAACATGGGAGATGGTTTTCCTTCTACCATTGACAAATTGGATACAAATAAGTACCTCACTTGGTTGCTGAGGATGGAGGCCTACCTTCAAGGAAGAAATCTATTTGGATACATATATGAAGATGAAGTCATGCCAACAATGAGAAGCAAAGGGCAACCATCACATGAAGAGCAAGAAAGGCTTATAACTTGGTGTTCAAAGGATGTAGTAGCCAAGGCCTATATTCTAAAATCAATTTGTCATTTTCTTTTACCTCATGTGAAAGGATGCAAGACCTTAGAAGAGACCTAGAATGCACTTGCTACCTTCTTCTCTTCAAACACTAGAGCAAGGAAGAGCCAATTATGGATGGAGGTCACTCCCTTGAAGAAGAGTCCCAAGAAAAGTGACTGATTATGTCACCAAGATGAAGGAGATTTCAGATCAATTGGGAAGCATTGGAGAGGTGATTGAAGAAGAGCAAATCATAAGGCAAATCATCAATGGCATCAAAGCTGATGACAAGTGGGAATCATCCACAACTGCCATGCATCTATACATGGACATGCTAGTACATGATCTCAACACCTTGATGGGTCAACTCTTCACACATGAAGAAAAGATAAACAAGAATGGTGAATCTTCAAGAGGTAATCAATCTTTGGTTTGTACTCTGATAGAGCTAAAGCTAAGGATAAATCAAAGTCGAAGAAGAATGAAGATGAAGGTATCTCTCTCCAAGCAAACTTCACAGGTAGAGGAAGAGGCAGAGGATGAAAGCAAGGCAGGAGGAGACCCCAAACATCTCAACCTTGTACTATATATGGTTATAATAATCATAGTATTGAAGAGTGTTACAAGAATCCAAGAAATTGGAGAGGAAGAGGATTCAATAGAGGTGGCTATGGATCAAATAGAGGCATATACAATGGAGGATATAACAATAACTCGTACAATAATAATAACAATCATCAAAGTGGATTCACAGGAAGGAAGGACTACAATCACTACACTGAAGACCAAAGCCAAGAGGACTCACTAGTTCTCATGAACCTGTCATTGAAGCAGGGTAAGGATGATGATCATGTCTTTGACATTAACTTAGGATGCTCCAATCATGTATCAAGAAATGTAGCAGTGCTCTCTAACTTAGAAGATCCCAAAAATAAACATGAAGTGTAGACATGACATGATACAATGGATTCAGTGGAAAAGATAGGTAATGTCAAGACATTAGATGGCAATATGAATCTTCTAAGCAAGGTATTGTATGTACCTAGAATCACAAAAGAATTGATAACTTTTGGACAAATTGTGGACAAAGGATTACTGTTAGGTTTACAAGGCATGGAGCATATATGGAAGACCCTAAGTAAGGACTCAGAAGAATAGGCAAAGGAGATAAAACATAGAGACTCTTCACCTTTGAAGTGGAGGACACTAATAACATAGCATTGTTTAGTTATGGATCTAAAACACTGTCTAAATTGGAGGTATGGCATAAAAGGCTTGCTCATATTGGTGAATGAACCTTGAAACAAATATATAGGGATCAAAGTGTACTTGAATGGCCCATAATCATAAACCAACATATGATCTACAAGTGTGGAGCTTGTCAATTTTTCAAAGCACATAGACAACCTTTCGACAAGAAAGGCTATATCCATTAGGTGCTATTGGATCTTGTACAACCAGATGTGTGGGTTCCAAGCAAAGAATCTTCCATCTTGGGTTCAAAGTATTATGTATCTTTTGTTGATGATTGCATCTTGTGGAAAATTTTGTACTTTATGAAACATAAAATGAAGTCTTCAATTGTTTCAAAAGGTATCTTGCTCTTGTAGAGAACCAAATAGGTACATGTCTCAAAAGATTCAGATCTAATGGTGGTGGAGAATATTTCTCAAATGAATTTGATGCTTTCTTACAAGAAAGAGGCATCAAAAGAGAGTTAACTATCAGATACACACCTAACCTCAATGGAGTGGCTAAAAGAAGGATCAAGACTATATTAGAAGCACCCATGCCTATGCTAAATGAAAAAGTTCTTCACTGGATCAATAGCCACATACCTTATTAATAGACTCCCATCAAAGTCTTTAGAGGGTATGAATCCTTATGAAATGTGGAATGGAAGAAGACCCAGCTTAGAGCATTGCAAATCTTTGGATGTCTAGCTTATGCTCATATTCCTTCTCAAGTAAGACGGAAATTGGATCCCAAGGAAGAGAAGTGTGTCTTTATTGGTTATGATCAAAATAAAAAAGGATACAGATTGTATAATCCTACTAACAAAGGGTTCTTAGTTAGTAGGGATGTAGTCTTTGATGAAAATAAATCTTGCTTTGATGATGATAGGAAAGTGAAGCTACGGTATGACTTGGAAAGGAACCAACGTGTCTTCAAGATAGTGATTCTAAAGATGACATGACATAATTGGAGAAATTGGAGTTATGGAAGAACAAATGGAAACCTAAGGTGCAAGACCTAGCTCAAGGTTTAGAAAGCTCTCCTCAACCAATCAAAAGTTCAATGAGAGAGAAGAAGAAACCAGAGAGAGATATGGATTCGATTATATCTCTTTGTCCACAAAGCATTCAATCTATATGGCCAAGGATCTCAACCATGAAGAACCTACATCTTATGAAGAAGATCAAAGCAAGAAGGAGTGGAGAGAAGAAATGGAAGCTCTCATGGAAAATTATCCATGGGAACTTGTCCCTAACAGACCATCAATGAAGGTAATTGGATCAAGGTGGATTTATTTAGCTAAAATAAATCCAAATGGTAGTATTAATAGACACAAGGCAAGGTTAGTAGCCAAGCGGTTTGCTCAAACCCATGGGATAGACTATGAAGAGACCTTCTCACATGTAGTTAAAATTGCTACCATTAGAGTATTTGTTAGCATTGTTGCATCTAGGAATTCAAAGCTATACCAATTAGATGTAAAAAATGTATTTCTCAATGGATGGATTTCAAAAGAAGTTTATCAGGCACAACCACCAGGTTATGAAGATGCACAACACCCAAGTTATGTGTGCAAATTAAAAAAGGATTTGTATAGCTTGAAGCAAGCTCCAAGATCTTGGAATCACAGATTAGTGACCTACTTGCAAGATCAAGGATTCAAGGCTAGCAAAGCAGATACATCCGTATTAATCAAGAAGAAGGGATCAAAAGTTATTTATCTTTGTATCTAAGTTGATGAAATCACAATCACAGGGAATGATGTCAATGGAATCAATCAAGTAAAAGTGTGAATGAAGGATGATATCAAAATCAGTGATCTTGGACCACTCATTTACTTCCTTTGGACTTGAACTTGTCTATACAAATTCTGCTATCTATATCAAAGGAAGTATATACATGACATGCTTTCTAAGTTTAAAATGGAGCATACCAAGTGTGCATGCACACCCATGGAGTTGAACCATAATCTTAGTGTTTATGAAGGAGAACTCATTGAAGACATTACAAGCTATCAAAGCTTGGTAGGAAGCTTGAACTATGTAACTCTCACAAGGGTGGACATATGCTATAGTGCTAGCATAATCAGTCGATTCATGCACAAGCCAAGGAAGCCACACATGGAAGCAGCTCTATCAATGAAGGGATGTTTTACCCATTCACTTCACAAATTGATCTCAAACTCTACTCAGATTTAGGTTGGTTTGGATGAAAGGATGATAGGAAGAGTACATCAGGTTATTTACCTTTTGCATGTTCAAAGCTCATCTCATGGTCTTCAAAGAAGCAATCAGCTATTGGTCTATTATCTACTCAGGCTGAATATAGAGGTTTGGCCAATGAAACACAAGAAGCAATGTGGTTGAAAGGTCTATAATCAGATTTGGTGTAACATACTCTAACTCTCATATTTTCGGTGATAACACAAGCTCATTTGAAATTCAATTGTCCTATGCGTCTAGAAATTTTCAATGTGTAGACATGTTGATAAAACCTTTGGATGGTATCAAGCTAAGAAAATTCAAAGGCATGATTGGATTGCTAGAAATTAACAAGAATGAAGACTCAAGCATGCTAGGCTTGAGGTGGAGCTGTTAGTGCATTCCTTATCCGAGCATAATGCTTGACTAGTTATGATTGGAGCCATCTTGGTTACGTTTACTCTCAATAACAAAAACCATAGGAATCACTTGTAATTATTGGCTCATCAAAAGAAATCACATCAAACTAAATGTAAAAGAGTGAAAGTTGTCACCTTGTTGGGCATGAATCAAGAGGATAGTTAGGAGGGAGTGGTCAACCAAAGATTCCCCTAACTTGAGGGTAATTTTATAAGCATCCCTCCAAAGTTGGAATTCAAAATCTTCTATATATACACTCAAAAAGAGTCACAATATAGAGTAGAGTTTTAGCTACATTTGGTGGAAGCTTTGAGCAAGCAGCAAGTCATTTGTGAATCACACATAGTGATCCTCCGTTTCAAGCCTCATGCCCATTCATTCCATGTACAATATGTGCAATACAGTTTGACATTCTAAGCTACATATTGGAGTTCTCTTCATTTACTAGTACATGTTTATGTCTCATTTTCAATCAACTTTAATGATTGATTTCTTTGTGTATAGTAAGTCTTTTGATGAGATTTAAATTGCTATATGTATAGTGTTAAGTCTATTTGCATGATATAAATTTTCAATTATATTTGGTTCATCAATCTATGATGTACATCTATTTGAAGTGACCTATGTATGCTGGTAGATATTTCCTGAAATGTGGGGATGACACCCAAATGTTCCTAAATTGAATTCTCTCAGTATGGGTCATAAAAATTCATCATTTTTGTTGCTTTAGATTCATCATATATCTAATTCAAATTGTGAAAAATATCTCTAGATAATACTCTGCAAGTTGTGAGCTCAGAGTGAAATTCCAGAGAGCACCTCATTCCCAAATAGCAAGTTTTGGATCATCTGTTTTGAATTAAGTTATTTGGTTTGATGTATCAATTTGAGAATGATCTTCCCAAGTAGAAACGTGCTCTATATGCATGCTTAGCAAGTGCAAGGTGTCTACTTACTATCCATGAAGCTACATTGGTAGGTGTAGAGTAGGATTCTGCAACACCAAGCTCATCTTTGGAGGTATCCACCATCTCTTCTCACACTAGCATCATGCATATAGAGAGAATACGATATTTGAAGCGTAACAAAACATAGATGCATATTCGAAAGAGTAGTACATAGTATTATGTATAATCTCCCCTTATGCGTTCTATTGAACGAGTCTCTAGACTACATGTATTTATACATTTTCATCACATCCAGCGATAGAAGTTACAATGAGTGTGGGAACTTCCAGAAGGTGGCATGTGAGGACAAGATTTCTCAGTTTTATGGTGAGCCTTAGCTTTTATCCACAACATTTTCATTCTATACTCGATCCTTATCTTCAACCACTATTTCTAAAACTTTTTAAAATCGACCCTCTACACAAGTATTTTATTTTAAACAAATATATGAAAAATATAATCTTTCACTATATCCACCCTCTCATGAGCCTTTACCTATTAAGTTAAAGAAAAAATCACATTAAAAACTCAATAACATAAACTCCAATAACTCAGCATTCCATAAGTGATAACATGCCCCCAATAGAAAAAGAAATTCACCGCAAATAAGAAAGAAAATACATGGATTGGTAGTCACATGGCCCATCACTTGACAATAATATGCATGTTCCATGTAAAAACACATGCATAATAAGACGATCGGAATACATTCATCTAATGTGATTGAGAAAGATATCAAGAATTTAAATTATTATAGATTAGAGTCAACAAAGTATTATGTATCCACTAAGAATCTGCAATGGAGTGTTATTTTTATTTTACCAAATATCCATGATATTGTATACTAGTGTATGTATTGGTTACATCATGATCTATTATTTTCTCGGGAACTAAAAATGCAGGATCTTTTACAAGCAAAGGAGGATTGTCAATAATACAAGACAGTGATAGAGTGCCTTTAAACGGTTTTATGAACTTAATATTAAAAGATTTATGAATAATCTAATTAGATTTTATGTCTAATAAAAAAGGGTTTTCATTGATCGTTTGAATAATGCAAAATGATCCATAATATTGTGGTGCAAGTTTAACTTTAGGATGTGGTAGAAGCTTTTTCAAATGCTGTTTAATAATATGAAACCATACCAAATAATTTTCATTTTTTTTTTCTACTCATATCTTATTAACATTAGAAGTGTAGCATTCCTGACTTTTCTTAATGTGTTTGTGAGCTCCCTAAATTATGGAAGTGTGATCTTGAGCAATACAATTAGCCACAAGAATATTAATTTGAGTGAGTGTCATGGGAATGGAAGCTTTTTACAATAAATAAAAGGTGCATGACTAGTAGTAGTGTGTAATGTGTTATTATACGAAAGTAATTGAAGTAATGCTGATTTCGCATCCCAATTATGTGAATTTTCTATTGAATAACAACACAATAAATAAAGAATAGTTCTATTTATGGATTTATGTTTTTCATTCATTTCAAGATAAAATTCAAAACTAAACTCTATTTTTGAACCTAGATTATAGTATAATGCAACTCAAAAATGATTAGAGATATGAACATCAAGATGAGATAAAAATAAATAAAGGGAAACCATGATGCAAAAGATATATTTAATAAATAATGTAGAAATTTTAGGTGCAAATAGTGTACTTTACAAGGAATGATACATGCATGTTTAATAACATATCAATGATTGTCCAAATGATGTCGCTATGAGATGAAGTCATAGGAATACTAGTAATAAAATCCATATATAGAAGTTTGTTCCAATGGTTCATTGGAAATAAGTCATTGCATTAACAATGAAAATGCTTTACCATGATGATGTTTACAATGCTAAAACAGAATGCATTGGGAAACATAAGGTGCAATATCCTTTTCCATATTTGGTCATATGAAGAAATCTTTCAAAATCCACACACACACACACACACACACACACACACACACACACACACACATATATATATATACACACACACACACATATATATATATATATATATATATATATATATATATATATATATATATATATATATATATATATATATATATATATATATATCCAAAATCCATGTCAAAGAACCCATACTTATGGTTATTAGATACAGTAACAGAAGAATGGTGGGTTATATGCAAAGAAGATATTACCCAATGGGAATTATGTATGCAAAGTTTGGTGGATTTTTAGGAGATGACCCAAAGGCACAGATGAGGCATTTCGAAGTAAATCTTGATGTAATGGAAACCATGGCTAATGTTAAGACAAATATGGATAATAAGGCTAGAATTTGCCAAGCCACCCTGGTTAATGAAGCTGTCAAATGGCTTATAGAGTATGACCTAAGACATTTAACTAGTTATAAAGCAATTAAGGAAGCTTTTCTCCCAAGGTTCCGTTCGAAGAGAAACCCAACCCAACTTTTCAACTTTCTACACAATAACACACAAAAACCCAATCAAATTGTATAGGATTACACCACTAACTCCATGATTGAAAGAACTTGGAGAAGCTTGTAGGAGGTAAAAAAGTCAGTTGTGAAGACACGAAGTTCGACCCCGCCAACTAGCACAAGACCAACCTATGGAGACTCAAACAGAATCTATAGGAATGCAGTAAGTGCAATAAAATGCACTATGTACTTTGGAGCATCTATAAGAAATAGTCAATACAAAACAGATAGGTTTGCACATTGACTAGATAAAAAAACTTACTATCTTTGGATGAGACAATCAACTTCAAATGCTCATAGCAAGCCAACATGATTACAATTGGAAAAAGTCCTTTTGGAGGAGTGATACTATTGGGGTTCGCATTCAACACATCTCTACTTGTTTCTAAACAATCAGACTTTAGCACTAATCTACTTCACACAAAGAATACACTTCCAATAGATTTCAGATTTAGCACTGTTACACTATGACAAAATCTCTCTTCAACGAACATAAATCAAATAGACAAGGATTCATTCTTGCGCTAAATGTACATGAGTAAATTACACCTTTAGAGTTCTTCTACATCAGGTATTACATGATGGAAAAGTTCATTAAAACTTTTGACTATAGAAAATGCATTACGAAATAGGTAAATATGCCTCTGAAATCAAGATTTCTTGATTTCTATTTCACCATTATCTTGGAGCATTAGGAGAATGGAGTCCCTTTCTCTTCTGGCATTGTTCTCTCTAAGGACGCTTCTTTCTTTTTTCTTCTTGGAAAGATTTCTTCTTGCCTCTTCTGGTTTCTTTCGCTTTCCCTCTTGGAGACGCTTCTTCCCCTTCCTAACCCCCATTCTTATGAACGAAATACAACTACTCTCTTTATTGCGACATCAACACCTGACAAAAAAAAAGTGTCTCTTAAAATCCGAGCAAGAAAATACAAATTGAGCAAATTTTCGACTCAGCAACATCCAATTGAGTAATGTCTAAGTTAGCAGACTTTCAAAATTCAGATTAACTATTTATCGTCAAAATTCTTCTATCCTCAACACCTGGCACAACCGGGTGAGAGATTTTTCAAAAAATCAGACGCGAATTTACAATCCCTTGATCGTACAATATTATTTCCATCGACTGTTTATGATTGTTAGCCTCCTCTGTTCCAACTTCTTGACTCTACAACACTTCCACATTTTCCTCAGTACCTTTCTGCACTCCCTACCATTCCATTGAATAAACTAATTGTTGCTGCTCAACTACTACATCGACTTTCTGCTCCAAATCTCTTTGCAACAATTGCTCTTACATATCTTTGATTGTTTGCACATGCTCATCAATCTGCTTCTGATATTCTTCAACCATATGCAGTAAATCCTTCTCATGCTTTGAAACAAAACAGTTTTGTACCTGTTCAATCTGATTTCTACACAGACTTTGCAAACGACCTTGAACCACCTTCCATATGTCTTGAACATATCTCTACACATGCTGCTTCAGTACTCCAACATCTGACTCTCACATTAAAATTGCATCAATCTCCACATCCTCATTTTCTAACGTGTTTCTCTACTGACAATAATGCTTCCATCCGAGATCTAAGTACTATGACTTCTGTTTGCAAATCAACATTCACTGTAGAAAACCCATTCATCTCGTTTTCAATTTTTTCCTGTATAGTGCTCTTCCACTCATCAAACTGCTGTAATGACCGCTTCACTTTTGACAACTCCATTACCTGCTGCATTTTACTTTGTTGACTGTATTCCTCCAATGCCTGTGTTTTCTTGTTTACCTCTTCCTGAAGTAGTTTCACCTGCTTCTGTAAGAATTGATAAGTTTCTATATTAACAGACTCTTTAGCTTGTTCATACTTTTTCAATTGTTCCTCCTGCTAGTCCAAAAAAATAGAAATTTCCTGCATTTTCTCCTTCATACTTGATACATCAAAACCTGTTCGCAATATTGATTGTTGCTTAACCTCTTCCCCCAGTTTATTCTCCATTGCCTACAACTGCACTTCTAACTTTCTCTTTTTAGATAGTTTAAATACCTTACTTATTACTTTTGGCTGCTCTGCACTATTTGGAACCTCCAACAACCTATCATCATTTAGCATATGTTCTTCATAATCAATCTGAAGTGTTTGCATAATTGGTGCCCATTCTTGGGCCGTATATCCCGCCTTCAGCAAATCTGTACACATCTCCAACGATCCTTCCACTTCTTTCTCCATTACCTACACTTGACCCCAAAGTCCTCACTCATCACCTGGAATTTTGGTTTCCTTAGGACTTGGCAACCCTTGATT
Organism: Ceratopteris richardii; assembly: GCA_020310875.1. Lineage (NCBI taxonomy): Eukaryota > Viridiplantae > Streptophyta > Polypodiopsida > Polypodiales > Pteridaceae > Ceratopteris > Ceratopteris richardii. Next base: position 28,670,665 of record CM035443.1, on the reverse strand, counting down.
ATCTGTCTGCTTTAAAAACTGAACAAGTGCTGCCATATACGTTGACATATGACTATTCAACAATGTTTTGTGCCTATCTCCCATAAAAATTTCACCATGCATGTGCTCGTATAGCTAGTGAGTCCAACTTACCCTAACATTTGATTCAGCATGAGCTACTGGCACAAAGTTTTCTCTTGACATGTAGTCATACTTAATAATAAAATATAATCTTTCTAAATACCACCTTAGCTACTCCCGACGTGCATATCCTGCGTTTTTCATCATATAATACTCTCTTCCACCTTCTCTTATGCCAAATTCTTTTCTCAATGACTCCTCTGAACATTTGAGAATAACCACATCCTTATATATTGGTAGTCTAAACAGCTCCGCCACTTACTCAGGCGAAAACTTTACCTGTAATGTCAACTCTCCTTTCGTCTTCTTAAGAATCTCGAGCTGACTTTTGGCTTTTAGTAATTGCATCGCCATTGTGCCCACGATAGCGTGGCAAACTGTAGTAAACCTATCTTATGGAGCCAAGCCACATTAGTAGGAGAATGTATATCAATCTCTACCTTGAAATCCATAAACGGATCCATGAGGGTCTGCATAAACTTCATCATTGTGGATGGTGTTGAAATCTCCTCCACCTCATCCTGAAGCGAGCTATCACTCTCCTCTGTTGTCATAACCTCCTTACATGACACTGCTTCTTGTCTTTTACAATGCCCCCGCATCACCGCTGTCTCCTACAACAACACACTAGAACCTGCGACCAACATCACCTTTGGAGCCATGAAATAAAACAAAAAACGTAGGTACAAGTAGTGCAAACTTTCAAATCACCACTCAGCTGAGAACTTCATGTACTTGATCACATGCCAACACATGCAACAGGCATATGTTACCTTAAAAATCATTAGGTGCATCTTTACGCACATTTCCATGCCATGAGTAAAAGTTATTCTACACGTGCAGTTATTTGTATTAAGGCTCATGCCCAAATCGAGAACAATTAACTGAGATCTCCTCCCCTTCACATTGCATTTTCCGATCCACCATCATACAAGCTCCCACAAAATCTTCTAACACCATACAACTTGCTGCTTAATACTCACACAAATAACTGATTTCACCTGAGAGTCCAACTGAGCCTGAATCTTGCTCCCTCTTACCTTGTTCAGGTGAACTGTACTCTCCAACGGACAATAAAACTAGTATCCTGCGTTATCTGCATATCCACCCAAGAACACCGATCCATGATGTTGGTGGTTGCTTGCTATCATCAGTGTCCATGCGCCTTGAGTTACATCTCTTGCTGCTTCTGATTATTCCTCTAATACTTCAGTCTGATTCACCAACACTCTCTTTTTCGTTGTATGTTGATGAATTACTGCTAAAAAAATGTGGGCCTCTGATTATAACCTATCCCCAATGGATTTGTAAGAATGTGCTTAATGCCATTTTTGACCAACAACAATCAGGGAAACACATCACCAAGGATGAAAATGCACATAAATAAGCCTTCTTGCTTTGGTGATCAGACATGTTAGTAATATGACTTTCAGACTTAACCATTACTTGCACTACATTAGAAGATAATCAATCCAAATGTGGCGGCTTCCCTTGAAATTTCTTTAGCCCGAATCCATTGATTGGTTTTTCCATTCCTATGCCAAATACATCTGCCAACAGAAAAGTTCCTTTCCCTAAATCTTGCACAATCTGATATGGACCTTGATATCTCAATGTGAGCTTTCTCGGATGTGGTCCTAGCTTAGAATTATACACCATTACCCAATCTCCTTCTTTAAACAATTTAAACTTCACATTCTCATTCACCCAAGCTTGTCTTCGTCTTTGAATTACCTCAGTAATGTACGCACTTACCTAACGATCCTCTTCCAACTGGAGAATATATTTGCTTCCGTGTGTTACTGATAAATCAGGAGACATCTTTTCCGCTGTGATTCACAAACTTGGAACCACAAATTCCATGGGTACCACTACCTCCAATCCATATACCACTCGGAATGGAGTCATTCTTGTTGTCACTTTGAATGTTGTTCTAAATGACCACAAAGCTGAGTCAAGTAATAAATCCCAATTTTTCCGATTGTCATGCACAAGCTTCTTAAGAATACACATTAATGTTTTATTTGTGCTTTCAGCCTGACCATTCGCTTGTGGATGATATGCTGTGGACTTTTTATGCATAATCAAATGAGTTCATGTTAATTATGAAATTACTTCATTAAGGAAATGAGCACCTCTGTCACTTACCAACTCAATAGGACAACCAAATCTCGTCATAATATTATGATAAACAAATTTTGCCACACTTGCTGCCTTATCATCTTTCAATGCCACTGCTTCCACCCACTTTCTATAATAATCTATAGCTACTAAAAGATATATGTTGCCACGCTGAGTAATTGGTTTAATAGGGCCCACAAAATCCATACCCCACTTTTGGAATGGATCCAATGGTAAAACCGGATGATCAAACATCCGATCTATATTGCTTGGTTGGCCCATCTTTTGACAAATCACACATCTTTTTGCATACTCATGCGCATCCTTTAACATAGTAGGCCACCATAAACCTACGTGTAACACTTTCTTTCTTGTAATGTCCCCAGACAAATGACCTCCTTCTGGACCTGAGTGTGCCTCTTGTAACACTATTGGTTGCTCAATTCTGGTACACACCTCCTAATAACTAGATCCAACCCTTTTTTATATAATGCACTAGCTATGATCAAATACGGTCTCCTAATGTCATCACCATATATAGTTGGGTATCCATTAGCTGTCCATTTTATCTCAAATTGAGCCACATGGCGAAAAGCATCTTCTTTAGATCCTCCTCTGAAATGAGCTGCTTTGACTTTGGGATTGGGAGGTGGTTGTGCCATTGGCTATGGTTGAGGTGTACGCCTAGTTCTTTGACCGGTCACCCCTGCAAGTGGGTCAAAATGGAGTCATCTTCTTACTCCTACAGTTGCTTCTGTTAGGAATAGCGGTCCAAGCATACCGCCCACTAACCTTACCTTTGCTGCACCTGTTTCTCCCTATTCCTCTTCTGTTTCCAGATTAGCTTCCTCCTCAGCTTTGTACCAATCGTAGAATTCTGAGGATGACTCCACGTTAGTTGCCCTTGTCTGCGCTCTTGTAAAATACACTCTACCAAATCGTTTTGTTCTTTCCTTCATGCATTTCTTGCTTCATTAGCAGCACAGTAGGATCACCAAATGTGTTGGGGTTCGCATTCAACACATCTCTACTTGTTTCTGAACAATCAAACTTTAGCACCTATCTACTTCACACAAAGAATACACTTCCAACAGATTTCAGATTTAACACTATTACACTGTGAAAAAATCTCTCTTCAACGAACATAACTCAAATAGACAAGGATTCATTCTTGCGCTGAATGTACATGAGTAAATTACTCCATTAGAGTTCTTCTACATCAGGTATTACATGATGGAAAACTTCATTAAAACTTTTGACTATAGAAAATACATTGCGAAATAGGTAAATATGCCTCTGAAATCAAGATTTTGTCATTTTTGTTTCACCATTATCTTGCACCATTAGGAGAATGGAGTCTCTTTCTCTTCTGGTGTTGTTCTCTCTGAGGATGCTTCTTTCTTTTTTCTTCTTAGACAGATTTCTTCTTGCCTCTTCTGGTTTCTTTCGCTCTCCCTCTTGGAGACGCTTCTTCTGCTTCCTAACCCCCCTTCTCCTGAATGAAATAAAACTACTCTCTTTATTGCGACATCAGTGCCTAACAAAAAAATAACTGTCTATTAAAATTCGAGCAAGAAAATACAAATTCAACAAATTTCTGACTCAGCAACATCCGATCGAGTAATATCTGAGTTAGCAGACTTTCAGAATTTAGATTAACTATTTATCCTCAAGATTCTTCTATCCTCAATAGATACAAATAAGGTTAAGTGTATAGAATGCAGAAGAGTACAAGACATAAGCAAAATATGCTTTTGGAATGAGCCTAACACTCAATAGGGGTATGTCCTATTTTTAAGGAATGTGCATAGATAGAATCAAAAATAGAAAAACTAAGATTTTTCCCAATCTCATAACTAAATGCTTTCAAAATTTATGCACACAAACTAGACACTAATATATTTCCCATGCATGATTGGGCATCCAATTCGAAGCTCTATAGATAGAGTAGCAACCTCTACAAGCTTACTATTTGTGAAGAGGATGATGCAGAAAAATGAAGGAGAAAACAATGATGGCCACAAGTGTATGTATATTGCTTCCAAATAATGTTAAAGTGATTTGAATTCTTTACATAGACTCTTGAAGTGCTCCATGACTTCTACAAGTGGATTTCAGATGCAAATGAAGGTAGCAAAGGTTGTTGAATAGAATCAATTCACTTTCCTACAATCTAGGAAAAGTGAAGATGTAGTTTGATCTACTTTTAGGTGATTGATGGATTCATTGATTCCAACTCAACCACTTCAAATTCATGGAACTTAAGCTCTCTTTTTGATATTTTATGTGTGTTGTGTAAAACTCTAGGCTTTTACAATGGTAAATGATCCATAAAAGATAAATCAGCATAAGTAAAAGAACTCTCCAATGGATATTCTTTTGAGGTAATCCAAATGATAGCCTTTTGATGTAGATCAAATCCACCTCAAGTATAGTGTAAGCTTGATGTTCCAATAGCTCCCCATCAAGCTTACATATGCTTGAGTCTTTGTTGAGCCAAACAAAGTCATATTGGTCAAAGTCAACACAGTGAAACTCAAAGGGTCAAAGACAAAGCAATCAAAGTCAACATGTTCAAGGTCAAGTCAACATGGGCAAAGTAAAAGCATTCAAAGTTCAATTGTCAAGGTGCATAGGTACTACAAAATAATTCTTTGGAAAGGTTATATTTGCAAAAAAGTTGGATGCATGTTGTAGGTTGCAAAGTGTCTTTGTGTAATTTCTCTAAGGTTCAAAAGTGATTTTGACGTGTTTGGAAGGTTCAAGTGAACCCTTCCTTAGCTACACATTTAAAGAATTAAGGGCAAAAGTGAAGGTATGTGAAGCGGAAGCGTACACATAAGTGAAAGTATGGCCTCCAATTAAAATTTTTGTCTTAGTCTAAAGTCACTAGAGGACAAAACAGGGATTCGTTGGCTACCCACATGTGGAGAAAGTCTTGGGACATCAAAGTGAGCACCAAGATATGCTAGTAGTTAGGAGCGTACATGAACCGACAGTCAATTCAAGGCAAGGCATTATTCTTGGCTAGACTAAACAAGGTGAGCATAGTCTATGCCAGGAGAGAGAAGAGCAAGAGACATACAATGAGTGTGGGATGCAGAGAAGTGAAATGCAAGGAGTGCAAGAAGTGTGCCTTAGATGTGTGCAGAGGAGTGCTAAGCAAGGCAATCAAAGCCCACAAGGACCCATTGAAACTGTGTGCGCATCAACAGAAGGTTTCCATACCTCCCCCTATTGGAAGCTTGAGTGCAAGGTGTGCACAAGTGCAAGCTCTTGGAGAAGGTGGAGGTCTTATGTAGAGAAGGTCGACAACAGCAAGAACCTTGGGTACTTTTTACTTTGTTGATTGTGCACTCTGTGATTTTGCAAAGAGAATATTTAGATTGTGTTGTACATCATTATTGTACTTTTCTCCTTATAATCAATTTATAAAAGCTTCTAGTGTTTGTATCTTTCTTCTTATCTTTCTCCCTTCTCCTACAAACACTTAAGTCCCTTTTTGCACAAGAATCCCCCAACAAAATTTAGCATGCCCAATGGAACCACAAGGAGGCTTGAGAGGAGGAGAGGCAATTTGCAAAGGTAGAAGAGTTCAAGGGTAACGACAATACTGTATTGGCTTAAGAGGTAATCTTTCTTCCATTGGAATTCTCTTAATATAAGAGGAGTATGAAATGCTCAGGACCGCAACCCAGTCCCAAAGCTTGAGGGTCCCTTGCAAAGCAACAAGAAAGAAGATTATTCAAAGATCAACCAATCCATCGTCATCAACCTCATCAGTAAAGAATGTGGGAACCCAGGTAGATTTGGAAACTTTAGTTTCTAGATTGAATATCAAATTTCCGTCCTTCAGAGGGTTAGCACAAGAAGACCCAAATGAGAACATTAGGATATTCTTAGCCTTATGTAAGAGATTTGGTTTAATGGGAAGAGAAGACATTTTTTATTCTTTTCCCCGCAACATTAGAAGGGCTAGACAAATGGTTTAATCAGTTTGCAGACAATCATTTCACCACATGGGACTTGATGAAGGAAGCATTTAGGACACAGTTCCAACAAGGGAACACAACTGAAAACATTATTGAGGAATTAGAAAATATAAGAATAGGTCGTGGGGAGACCTTTCTAGAATTTGTTACCAAAGTCAAGGCAATAATGGCCAAACTGCCAGACCCTCCCCATGATTTCTTTATCAAGAAGTGGTTGGTTAAACCACTTCTAATATCCACACAATGTAAAATAAAGGAGTTAGTTTTACGGACAGCAGCAATAAAAGAATTTATCAATGTAGCTACAAGATTGGAGCAAATTAGACAGCAGTATGGGGCAAGCTCTTCCAATTTATCATATCTTATTGAACCTGAAGACCTAGTAATCCAGCTAAGGAAAGAGCTTGAGAGCCTAAAGAGGAATAAGCCCCACAAAGAGGAGGAGAGTCTTGTAACTCAGTTGAGGTGAGAAATTGAAGCATTCAAGCAACAAAAGGAAGAGGAAACAGAAGCAGAAGAGCTCGCTCAACTTTGACAGGAGTTGTAGAAACTCAGGGAGGTGGCATCAAAAGTGGACTATGATGCACCATGTGCAGTGAGCAAGGTCATGTGGTAAGTGAGTGTCCATTGTTAAGTGTAACTTGCCAGCTATGCAAGAAAAGTGGTCATGAGGCCCATGGATGTTAGTCAAGAGGAATGCCTACACAAACCTATTGGACACAAGGAGGTGCTCAATTCTCTACCAATGTAATGGTAGCAGCTCCTAACGAAGGTAACAACTATAACCAACAACCTAGAGGTAATTATGAAAATGGGCCTAGAAGGCAGGTGTGTAGAGTGTGGACACTATCAAAGTAAATGTACCCTGCTAGAAAATACCCCCCTTGCAGGTATGCATACATAATGCATATGCATATACATACATGCATACACACATGCATACATAATGCACATGCATATGCATACATACATCCTTACATGCATACACACACATACACACACATACACATACACACATAGACACACACATACACACAGACACATACACACACATACATATAGACACATAGACACATACACACACATATATCCATACACACACACATAGAGAGACATACACACACATACACATACATGCATACATATACATACATAATGCATATGCATACATAAATACTTACATGCATACACACATACACACACATGCATACATAATGCACATGCATATTTATACATACATGCTTACATGCATACACATAGACACATAGATACATACACACACATAGACACATACACACACATACACACACATATACACACAGATTTACACACACACACAGACATTGACACACACACATAGACACACACACACACATATACACACACACATTCACATAGGCACATACACACTTACACACACACACAAATACACACACACATATACACACACATAGACACACAAATACACACACACATACACACATACACACTTACACACACACATACACACATCTAGACACATTTACACATGCACGTACACATGCATATAGACACATATATACAGATACACATGTATATACACATATAGACACACACATATACACACACACCTCTACACACATACACACACATATATGCATAGACACACACATAGAGACATACACACACAGAGAGACACATACACACACATACACATACATGCATACATATGCATACATAATGCACATGCATATGCATACATATATACTTACATGCATACACACACATACACACACATGCATACATAATGCACATGCATATGCATACATACATGCTTACATGCATACACACACTCACATATACACCTACATACACATATACATGCATACATATGTACACGTACATATATTGATTTCTAAGCCATTTTGTTTTATATGTACAAGTATTATGAATCCTAGTAGAGATAGATAGACGAAACTCACTCTCATAAAACGTTTTATGAGAGCAAGAGTTTCACCTGATACTTTAGGGATCATCATGCATGAGTACTCAAAGATGCCTGATGATGAGCTCGATTTTACGATCCATATGCTTACCAAGTGATCAGAGGAGGGCTCTTCTACGGCTCCACATGCAGGAAGATAGCTATCTGCTCATAGGTATGTGGTTTTATCACAATTTTTTTTAATGATATTATAACACATATATTTATTTATTTTTATCTATCTGTTTTCACGACACACATACCACCTCCAGATCATGAGACCAGATCACAGGTGCCTACGAGGACATGCATAGGCACCTTATGGCTGGAGTGCGATATAGAGCCAGAGGGGAATATAGTGTATATAGGGAATGGATGAGAGTTCAAGAGAATAATGCAAGTATTATGCAACTCTTACCTATGCCTTGTCCACTTGCAGTGGAAGTAAGTATAAGTTTTACATATAAAGTGAAATAAATATCTTATGTTTTATTTACATGATTTTTTTATTTTTGTAGTGAGCATGATGAGAGGGACAAAAAATATGTACTTAGTTCACTTGAGCGAGATTTTGGGACAGGGTGGTTGCATAAGTGGTTTCTAAAAGAGATGCAAACACTTATGGCTCATCCTCATGATAATGCATAATACACATTGCTTTTATGTATATATATATGTCGATATGAGTATGTGTGTTTATGTATGTATGTATGAATATGAGAGAGAGAGAGAGAGAGAGAAAATAGTGTGACTAGAGGTACAAATAGGCGCATACACACACATATACATCATGCATGCACATTTACAAATATATACACATACATGGACATTTATACATACACACACATATATGCAGATTTACACACCACATACACATGCATGCAGTTACACACATATAATGAATACACACATACACACATACACATACACATACTCATATACACATACACATATATAATCATATGTACACACACATAGACTCACATAATCATACTTACATACATATATACACATATACATGCATACACACACACACACAAACACATGCATATGCACATATAGATACACATACATACACACACATGCATACACACTTATAGACACACACACACACACATATATATATATATATATCCAAATTCAAAAACCCTATTATACATATTCTAATTCAGAAATCCTATTTCAAAAACCCTAATTTAGAAACACTAATTTTGATATTAGGGTTTTATAAACCCTAATCTAGAAATTTGAATTCAGCCTAGATACATACACATAATGTAGATACACATACATAAATATAAAATGGAGTAGATACATTATGCATCACACATACATGCCTATATGCACACGTATATATATACATGCATACATATTTACATGTACACATTTACACATAGACATATATACGTACATAATGTACAAATCACATATACATGCCTACATGTACATCTGTATACTTATGCATGCATACACAATTATAAACACACTTGCATATATTACACAAATGCATATGCATATGTACACATGTACGTACTAACACATGTATACATATATCACAAACATGCACACACATACATATACATGAAACACATATATGTGCATACTAACACATGTATACATATCATACACATGAATACATACACATATGCATACATACATGACAGAAAATTGCTCCTCGTAGATAAAGGTATATATATAAAGTAATTAGGCATACCCTCGAGCTTCATGTTCTAACTTAAAAGAACATGATTTTATCTCCCTAGTAGGATTCACTGATATTCTAGTTGAATAAAGAAGAATCTATTATTTGATATCCATTCAAATGATTCAACTTATTGATTGATAACTAGAATAGCATTTACTATCTAATCTGCTCATATGTTTTCATTATTGCCATCATTTTGGTAAAACATCAATATAGTCTCATCTTCATTATCCTTATTGATTTCATTTATTTCTTCTATTGTCAAATTTGTGTTCTCATGAATGACCATCTATTGATGGATTAAATATTGATTTCTCGTAATTCCTCTTCATTATCAGTAGAATCAGTCTGCAAAGTATTATCCTCTTCATCAAAAGGATTAGTATCATTATCATGCATGTATAATGATTCTAACTTCTCTTTCAGATGTTGATGTATCAATATCTGATGGTGGATCATTAAGAGGACTTTCTTCGATCTCTCTAACAATAAACTATTCAAACAATGACCTACCTCTTGGTCGAACATGAATGGTTTGCCACCAAGGATGAGCATCTAGATTTTTATAAAAAAAATGCTTGCTCAATATGCCTAGAAAGAATATATGGTCCTCTAGTACATCACATTGATTTGGAAAAATCAATTGCCCAAAAACCCAGATAATTCCTTTCTCAATGTGGATTTACTACCTTTATACTCGGCTCAAAACCAGTCGACCTATCAAAATATATAATAACAAAAAAACCATAATTAGGTGCTTAAATAAATAACAAACTCTATCATAAAAAATATACACTTTTTCTTCTACGTGTTTGAATATACAAAATAATATTTTGTAGATACCAACGGCAGTTCCCATGTAAGCAAGTTTGCCATCTATAAGGTTCATGTCTTTTGAGCTAGCACATGGTTGATTGAAAGAAGCAACAATACTAGAGTCCTCTACTTCACATACAGAATCAATGGCTTTGATTCTAATATGTTGTCCAAAAGCCCACATATTAGTGAACATTCGAGCCTGCAAAAGAAATTAAATTAGTGAAGAGAAACTAATATACATATATGAAAAAAAACAAAATATTATTAAAATAAAATTACCTTTTGTTCACAACCTATCATTAACTCTCTCTGCCGTGAGATTTCTTCATTATTTGCATTGGCGCATTGCAAACAACTATATAGCCAATCTGTGAAAGAGGATATATTTGTAATCTCATTATTATCGAGATTACGTCTATATCTTTTATTTCTCCATCTTTTACTTTGGAGATTTTGAAGTTCCTATTCGCACTCGCTAAGGAATGCTTGCATGCATTTTCTATTATATGCTACAAAAGTAGAAACATAATTTTTTTATTGAAATGTAAATAAACATGGAACTCCCTTACTTGATAATACCTTGTCTTTTATTTTTGAAGAAGACTCATTGGTCCATGAACATGGAGCTTCTTTATGAACTCTTTCAAGGTACTCACTAACATAGTGCATGTACTCTTCAATCATCCAACCCTTTGCCATGGATCCTTCTCGTTTCGCTCTTTGCGGCACATAAACTTTTAATATTCCCATAAATCACTCCACCCAAAACATCCATCGAGTGTTGACAACACCTACAATCTCTATTTCATCTACAAGATGGACTAATAAATGAACCTGAATATCAAAAAATGAAGTAGGAAGCTCTTTCTCCATCAAACATAGTAGCTCTTTGCATTCACATTTTCTTTGAATGATTGCGTTTTTGTCAATATCTTTTGATGTAATCCACCTATACATATTATAAAAAGAAATTATAAAGAAGTCAATTCAAAAATGAAAGAAATCAAATATTTATATATATTAAATATAAAAGTATCATAATTACCTTATAAGCAATCCAAGACGATAGATCAAATCTTGTACTCCTTTCATTGTACATCCATCGATAACCAAAGGTAGAATATGTTTCAAAAAGCTATGCCAATCATGGGTCTTTAACCCAGATAAGCTCTTATCATCCATAGTAAACATGTTCTAGAAAGATGCTCCATATCTTGTAGGAGTCCAAATCAATTGAATCCTATTGTTGATAGTATGTATCTCTTTTCTTGTAAGTACCCAAGGAGAAGGTGCATAAGTTGTTTCCTATTGATGTCTATCAAAAATTGGCCATAACTTTGGTTTAGAGTTTTAATCCTTCAAATCATTCCTTGATGCTATGGTATCTTTTAGTCCAAGAAGATACTGCCATAATGAATAACCAATATTCTTGAATATATGCATAGGATCAAGAAGATGACATACTTTTAACTCTTTCCAATACTCCAAAGAATACCATATTGATATATTCTCTGCGAGTGCCAATTTTCCTTTACCTCTCTTCACATTCTCGTTATCCTCATCATCACTCAAGGTTTCTAGTTCTAGATCTATCAGAGATACATCTGTCCATTTTATCTCTTTTAGATCTCAATGGATGATCATCATGCAAGGATCATCGATGTCGAAGATAAATATTTTATTGAGATTCTTACTATAGATTGATCTCAACCAATCACCAGAATATGGATAAGCTTTATAACCCTTAGTAGATATTCCTGCATCATGAAAACAATAAAAATATAATTAGATTAACTCACATTTCTTTGTATGCATATTGAATAAAAAAATAACATCAACACATGAACAAACACCATATTATCCTAGAAAATCGTCAATAGTCCAAGCCACAATACTACGAACCGTAATATATCTTTCATTGATGCTTTTCGATACATCAATGACATTAATACCTCTCCATAAATCTTGGAGATCGTCAACAAGAGGAGCAAGATATATATTCATATCTTTAAGTTGTCTTTTTTTTTAAGGGATTAAAAGTGAAAGCATTAAATGTACCTTTTTAATGCTAAGCTATGGCGGAAGATTGTAGTTTATGACTACCACTAGCCATGTTGACCATTTATTGGATTTCATGGAGAATGGATTTACCCCATATAATGCAACTCCTAACTTTAGATTCTATGGATTTTGTGCAAAATTAGGCCATGTAGAATCAATATGATGAAAAGCAACACTGACATGAGGAATTTTGATTATTCCATGAGCACTTTTATGATCATGTTCCCATGTCAAAAGCTTTGATAATTCGGGGCTCTAAAACATATGTCTAATCCGTGGAGCCAATGGAAAATGTTTCAATACCTTTTTCTGGGATTTTACCTTCTTCGTCCTTATATTGAGGAGATTGACATTTTGGACATGTCAAAGAGCCTGCATATTCACCTCTATATAAAATACAATTGTTAGGACATGCATGTATACATTGATAATCTATACCGAGATTGTTGATTATCTTCTTCATTTCATCATGTAAGGTAGGAAGAACATTTTGACTTGGTAAAACTTTTCAAATAATAACCTGTAAGTTCATGAAAAAAAGACATATTAATAAAAATAAATAAGTAATTAAATAAATAAATATATATATATATATATATATATATATATATATATATATATATATATATATATATATATATATATATATATATATATATATATATATATATATATATATATATATTTATTTATTTATTTATTTATTTATATATGTGTATGCTTATGTGTATGTATATGCATGTGCATGCGTATATGTATGCATATGTCTATATGTATGTATGTATGTATATGTGTTTTACATGTGTATATGTATGTATATATACGTATGTGTATGTATATGCATATATGTATGTGTATGTGTGTATATATGTGTATGCATATATGTATGTATGTATGTATGTATGTATGTATGTATGTATATGTATGTACAAGTTTGTATGTATGTATGTATATCATGTGTAGTTGTGTATATTTGATTTCGTTTTTAATTTTTTTTTGTTTATTATGGTTTGTACACTTGCATACAGATATCTATACCAATGAATCGTTTGGTTGTCTCCCATTTTATAGTCAATCTTTTACCTGCATTGCTAACTAAGACTTACATATTTTTTTACAAAGATTATGTATTAGTTAACTATGGAGGTATTAGGTCGTTTGCAAAATAAGACAAGCAAATTTGTCTCAAATATTTTGGAAGATGGATGAATAGTCTTAACACTAGTTCTGTACTAGGACACTTGAGTGTCCTGGGAAACTTAAGTGTCCGGCTTTTACACTAGATTGATTGATTTTTCTTGATGACACCCTTTAGGATTTGATGGCATACTCACTTGGATTTGATAGCCCACATCACGTACTTTTAGAGAACAAATCTTGAACATTTTACAACTTCACATGGATTATTAAATGAAGAATAAAATGGGAATTTATAAAAACTTAACTTTCAACATAACTGAAAAAATAACACAATTCAAACATTTTGACAAATTGGATATGTTTTAGGAAATGAAAAGCTATTCATGGACTTTGTCAGTGTAAAGCAAGTGTCTAGGGACCTCTGGAGAAGCTTGAACACTTTCATAAGTGATAAACATGGACTCAAAATTTGTCTTCTCTAGAGCACTGCCATTTATCACACCTTTTAAAGAATGATTCACTATAATTTATGTGTAAGTGAGATTGCAGAGAATTGGAAGTTATCAATTGATAACCTTCATACTAATTGAATGCATATTTTTATTCAAAGTTAGAAGGCCTCCGCTTTGAACTAGTGGCCATTGCATTTGGTGCCGACTTTCATGCTGAATTGGCAAAGCATATATTTCTATGTTCATGAAAAGAACATAGCTCCAAAGGTGGAATAAAAAATTATTACAAAGAGTACTAATTATTTAAATGCCATTCTCAATATTAAACCTTCCAAAATATGCGTTCATGCCATGTTTCATTCTTAATCGCGTCAAATAATATGTGATCCGCAATGATGCTTGTGATGAGAATGAAAACAAATGGCATATATATTTCATTTGACAAAATGAAGATGGCATCCGTGATAGAAATAACGAAATGTTTTCAAATCATCTTTAAAGTTTTATGATATTAAAGATTATATAAAAAACTTTTGAGTATTATTCTTAGTATGTGTTGATATGTGCAAGCGATTGTGTGTTTATGCATATAACAACTATAAAAAAAATATTCTCACTAAATATATTACTATTTATTCTTTTGTTCCTATATGTACATGAATCTTGTTTCTCGGTAGGACCTAGTCTATTTTCTTGGATATCGAGCTAAATGTTTGTAATTTGGCATTATTTCAATCCGATGTTAATATTTGTATGTGGTTATATTGGTTGGTGTTCACACATATATCTACCTTGTTTGGTGTACATAGATCTGAGAAACTTGGTTGATTTTCATAGATCGGTAATTCCCTTATGTGTACACCTTGTTTGGTGTCTTATTTTCTTGCTTCATGTGAAGATATTGGATGTCTTCCATAATTGTACATGTTTTGTTATGTGTCCACAAACTATTCATGATTGTATATGTAGAATTTGGTTGATGTTCACACAACAGAAGATTCTTGGTTGTTTCCAAAGACATGAAAAGTTTGGTGGATCTCAATAGATTATTTAGCCTCATGTATATAAGCTTTGGTTTGTTATGTCACACATTCTATACTTGGTAACTTAAATGTGTACACCTTGGATGCTCCCATAAATTCTTTCGAGTCATATATGTAGGATTTAGTTTTTTGTTTTTGGTGACTAGAGTCATTGTAGTTGATTCTATATAGGTATACCTTGGTTGTTTTCTTCATACCTTGTTTGATTGTTGGCATATTTGTACACCTTTGTGGATTCCCATAAGTTTGTTTGAACCATGTTTAGAACTAGTTGCTATTTTTTGTGTACAAAGTCAAAATAATTGATTTTATTTAAATTGAAATGATTTTTCTAAGTGATTTTGAGGTTCATACTATGTGATCTATGTTTCAAGGAATGTGTATAATTTTTTCTTTCATATGATGAATTTTTTTCTTTTGATAAAAATACATTTCATTAGGAATTTTCATCATGTCCACTACCATAGCACCTTGAGAGGCTATTTACATGAACACAAAGCATGATTTATTGTGTTTTACAATTTTGAATTAACCTTTTAACTATATTTAATATGTGTGTTGAAGGATTTTCTCAAATTTTCTTTGTAGAAGGTGTGGAATTTTTTGGAAAATTATCAAAAAAGGACACTTAAGTGTCCTGTTTTGGTACCAAACTAGTGTTAAAGGACGGGCAAACAGAAAGCATTCATTCAATGCAAGGTCTTGTTCTTACCTTAGCTAAGGTAAAAACACGAAGCTGCATTAATTGAATGCTTTCTTTCCACCCATCCTTTAAAATTATTTTTTCATCCTTCAGAATCTTTGAGATAAATTTACTTCTCCTATTTTCCAAATGACTTAATACCCCCATAGCTAACTCATACTTAATATTTGTGTGCAGAGTTCATAAAAGAGTTAGCAGCACACGTATTAGGTCGACCAGAATTGAAGAAGTAGATGTGTGAGGAAGATTCTAAAGGCTGGGTAGAAATTCCAAAGCCAAGATGGACAAAATATCTTCATTCCATACTGGTATGTATAATTTGACCTTACTCTAATAACATGTGTATGTGCATATATGTGTATGTATGTTTATATGTATGTATACATTCGTATATATATATATATATATATATATATATATATATATATATATATATATATATATATATATATATATATATATATATATGTGTGTGTGTGTGTGTGTGTGTGTGTGTGTGTGTATGTCTATGTCTATATATGCATGTATTTATATGTATATATTTATGCATGTATATATATAAATAGATAGAAAATTAAGAATTATACCTTAATAGTGCCGAGACAAATACATTACTCCATCCAAATCGATTTAGGTAAGCTCGCACTTAGTCATGTCGAACAGCTTCCTTCATATACATGCTTTCGACATTCCTCTAAAAAATATTTATCATTTTTAGAAATATCAATGCTCTCACTATCATTTTGCTACCAATCCTCAATAAAATCTACCATGCCATCATCTTCATCATTGTTGCACAAATCTTGTACTTTATCTTCTTTTGAATATAGGTCTTTCAATCTTGCATATTCCATAGTATCACTTTTGCGTAGCCTCCTCATAGAAGCTTCTAATAAATGAGGTCGTACCAGAAATTGTGAATGGTGTGGAGGAACATCATCAACATCATACGTTGGAATCTACACAGATGAATTAAAATCATTAATATTCCATAAATGAATAAAAATTAAACTTTAAACATAAAATTGAATACATACGTTATTAAATATGGATAGAAAATTTTCATTCTCTCTCTAGTTATAAGGTGCTCTTGGAGGTCTACGCCATCCATAATTCACTAATAATTCATCACCAGCATATGATGTAGTAATAGTATTGACAACTATGTACCTTGATACATCTCTACTCATAGATTTAGACCCAAGCCCATAATCACCAAGGGTGTATCAAAAGAAGAAGGCTTTGAAAACTACATTAAGTTGCTTAATCAATTAAAAAGCGATTTGTAAAGATGGAAAAATGGCTACGTGGAGCTCTGCTTGAAAGTGCATGCATTTGGGAAGAGAACCGCTTTTAGACAACTCTATCTTTCAAAGAAGCACAGTCTTCTATTTACACACTATATAGTGTGTGCGTGTGTGTCATATCTTGCATGCGTACATTTTTGTTTAAGGGTAATGTGAAACCAAAATAGTTGCAGGTAAAAGCCAAAGGTGAATGGAAGGGAAACTAATGCCTAATTGGACGATAGTAATGTGATATTGGTTTGAAGAATTCAGGATGAAAATAACCAATGGATGGTGCTCATCTACGCTTTGGAGATACTTTTCCATGGGAGATTCTAGTCGATCATCGAAGCAAGACAAAAATAACTATCACGTGAGCTGTTGCTAAAACAAATGCACATGCGAAGGAAAAAAATGGAGGCATGCAGTATATGCAGAAAGCTCATTTTCTAAATATAGAGTGCAGGTGAATAATTAGAAAGAGTCAACAATCAACTTTGGAGAAAAAGAGGGGTGGCTGAAACGTGTGTCAAAAGAAGAAAAGGAAGGAGAGAGACGACAGAAGGGTTTTTTGGTGGATCTGACATTCTGCTGTTCATCAAGAAGTGGGATGCGCACTGCAGAGAAGAAGGCGATAACACTGAGGGACAGAAGGAGAAGGATCATTGTCTTTTTTGTGCCAATTGACAGAAGTAAGGCATCGCTTGGCACAAAAAAGAGAGATCTGGCAACTTTGGGAAGAAAAGATAGGAAAACAAAACCCGAGGCTCTGAATCGACAATGACGAAGCGCTCTATTTGATTGATGGATGGAAAGATCTTAGCCACCTGATCTGCTGTGAGGAGGGCAATTCACGAACTATCTTTCCGCATACTTGGATGCAAAACTCAGAGAAGGAATATCAAATGCGTGCAACTTTGAAGCTCATGCTGTTGGCGAACTACAGAGGTACAGAATCTGCTGTCATTTCTATTTCATCGACGATGTGCATTTGCTCATATACGAGCACTTCCAAGGCTCTGATTTGGTATTCAATCCATCCGACTAATTTTGCTTTTCAAGGCCTATTATGAAATGCTTTTTGAGAACTGCTATGCGTGATAACTGCTGCGCTCGAACTATATGGTATGCTGTTAGACTTTCTCTGAATTTGAGCTCTCACTGGTTCCGATATCAGACTAAGATTCAAATCAACGCATATATAATCACCAAGATTTGGTATTTCTACTTGACCTCATCAGTCTATCTATCATAGTCGGTATAATAAAATGCTTTTTTTGTTAAAACAAAACAGGAATGACAGACAATTGGTATATGTTGTTATCGAGCGCAAGGTTGTACCTCGTTGTACCTCACGAAAGTTATGTCTTTTGATGCAATCGTATTCTATCACGTCTGCAAACAGAGTTTATTTCATTCACCCACAATTTCTTGTTCCATCAATACATAGTTCTATGATGCTCTCTTAATCTGTATGTACAAACTCATGTACATGGTGAATCCATTTGCACAAATCATTTCCCTCACAAATCCACTTTGTGAAGATCAATGGAATTTTGCCCACTTTGTGAAGATCAATGGAATTTTGCTTTTGATGTAAGAACTACATTTACAAATAGATGCATATTTTTGAAAGAAATGATTGCCCAATTTCGTGCCAAAACTGTGAATAGTTTCTCAGAGTTTTATTTATATAAATATATAAATATATATATATATATATATATATATATATATATATATATATATATATATATATATATATATATATATATATATATATCTTCTTTGATTGCAATTTGATGATAAATGCTATGTTTAAAAATCTGCGTAATTTTCGATAGTTTATCAACACAAACTTATATTTCACAATAACATAAAGATGTTTTGTGAACATATTGATGTGCTAAACACTTTCGTATATTAAGCATATATTTGTTTATACGATGCGTAAGAGTTTCATTCAAATGGACTATTAAATTATTCAAAATGATCAATCCTATAGTTCCAAATTGAAACTTGTTTTCACGTGGTTTTCATATTGAAATTCGATTTGTAGTTCTGTTGGATCTTTAGACTACGATATCATCTATGTAAAACACATTGTGAGTTAAATTTCTATCGCTCTCACATGATCACAACCTTAGCCATACTTTTGGTTTTACATATAAGTTCATGAAACACCAACAGGTATATGAATGTACGATGAATAATGGGTCTTTATCAGCTAATACACATGCACATGCACATACATACATATACACACACATACACATGTACACATAATACATAACGGGAGCCTTCTTTTGATGCCGTTTGCTTGCGCGACTGCACGAACCCACACACATAGAGCTTTCGTCGTTCTTTCCTCCCAGCCGTTGCCCGAGCTGCTCTCTTCTACTCTCTCGAGAGTGACACGCATAAGGATGCCATGTGTCATTCTCTATTAAACCTCCATATAAATATCATGTGACATTTCCGTCCCCTTGAAAATATTTTCCTCCTCGAAAATGTAAATGAAATGTCTTTAATGCTAGAAGAAAGTGTTCAGACTCCCCTGAACCCCATGTACTCTATGTACATGGTCATCTCTGTGTGGTGTTTCCCCATATCCTTCCCCTTAAGAAGGCTCATATGTGATCATCTCAAAGATGGAAAACCGTCTGAGTGTGGTGCCTAATATGTAAAGCAAGTGTAAAAGTGACAAACTTATAAGCTTGTCCATATCATAATGGAGATAATAAACCATACAATCCTCTAAGATATAGAACAAAGTCCCGTAACTAGTGACTCCAAACCCATCTGAGACTAAATGATAGATTGCCCTCATACCACTCTAGGTCTTCCTAACCTTGAGTGTAATCACAAGTACTTATTTAACTTAAATATCTTGTGAACTATGCAAATCCATCATCTAGTTCATGGTAGTAAAATGCAATCTCTACATTTCACCAACCAAGAAATCTATGGTTTTTCATCCATTACCTTTGGACTAAGTTATATTGGAAGAGCATCTATTGGCACTTGTGCAAACTCTAATATTTCTCTTCCCTGTAGTTTGCCATATGAATGCAGACAACATTCCCTTTGAGATTCAGATAATCCCTAAGTACCTATCCTCGTAACTAATGTTTACTCATCATACTCATGATGTAACACCAGCTAAGAGTTTGTTATCCTAATAGGTTAGATATATCCCTATCTCCTGGAAACTCAAAAGAGAAGTATCATCAATCTATTCCCAGTCTAACTAATATCAATAACTAGATTATCTCATCTAGTCAAAGACCATCACTGAAAATAGCATAACTGCTTCTCTCTAGAGTTTACAAGTGAGACTCAATCTAACCATCATGATTACTTGATCTCCCTCTTGCCTTTGATAGAAGAGTGCCACTTCTATCTAGACAACTAAAATGAGAAAGTGAAACTCTCTCTCTCTCTATTTAATCTCTTCTAAGGAAAAGAGCTCTAGCAGTGGAAGCTATTCCACTTTTCCTTTCCCTTTGAAAGAGATTTTGTTGAATCCATTTACTCTACTCATAACTGAGAACATGTACATAAGTTCTCCATGTAACAGGAGCCTTCTTTTGAAGGCGTTTGCTTGTGCGACTCCACGAACCCACACACACAGAGCTTTCGTCATTCTTTCCTCCCAGCCATCGCCCGAGCTGCTCTCTTCTACTCTCTCAAGAGTCACACGCATAAGAATGCCATGTGTCATTCTCTAGTAAACCTTCATATAAATATCATGTGACAACATACATATACATACACATATACACTTACACATGCACATGCACATACATGCATATACACACATACATATGTATATACACAAACATGTATACACACATATACATGCACATATGTACACATACATATTACACACATATACATGCACATACATACATATACACACATGCACATGCACATGCACATACACATACATACGCATATACACTTACACATGCACATGCAGATACATGCATATATACATATACATATGGACATACATACATGCACATATCTACATAGATACATACATATACATGCATATAGACACACTTACAGATATAGATATATACCTACATGTGCATATATACATTTTATATACACACAAGCACACACAAATAGGAATGGACTATATAATTAAAGTAATAAAACACAGCTTAATAGAAACAATAATAAAAATCAATAGAACAAGACTTCCATTACTTAATACCATACACATAACTCAAAACATAACTAAAATGAATAATATATATATATATATATATATATATATATATATATATATATATATATATATATATATATATATATATATATATATATATATATATATATATATATATATATATATATGTTTATGTGTGTGTATATATATATATATATATATATATATATATATATATATATATATATATATATATATATATATATATATTCAATGTAAATACATATCCAATGTCATAATCAAGAATCCTAATCATCATCATCATCATCATCATCATCCTCATCCTCATCATCACGATCATCCGCATGATCTGATGTATCTATGTGAGCACCCTATGATGATCGCGATCGTCCCTCTTGTGTGTGTCACTCCACCTCATCCATATCCACCTCTCCATCATACTCTTGTATTACATATAACAAACATAAATAAGTAAAACAATTAAAACATTCCCAAAAAAATAATTATATAAAATTTAATAATACTCAAATAAAATTGAATAGATAAGTTATTAAATATGGATAGAAAATTTTCATTCTCTCTCTATAGTTAAAAGGTGCTCTTGAAGGTCTACGCCATTTATAATTCACTAATAATTCATCACCAGCTTGTAATGTAGTAATAGCATTGACAACCATGTATCTTAATACATCTTTACTCATCTATGGTGATTCATGGCTATTTTCACGCTCCTCAAATGTGCAATTAGTCCTTGAACTATTATGTAATCCTCAACTACTATTTATTAAACTTGCTATATTTCCATGTGCGTAAGGTCTTCCATCAATATATAATCTTTCATTTTCTTCATGTGAAATCCTTCTACTAGTAGGGGATGCTACATTCAAGCATATTCCATATATACTCATGCTTTGAACATAACATTGAAGTTGATGCCAATCTCCCCATCCACATATAGGGCCACAAAATGACATAAGAGTGAGTTGAAAGTTAGGAGGTAGATACAAATCCTCTACAATAAAGAGACCACGATCAGCATTAGTAATAGTGGATGGAGCAATCATATAGTGATTACCCCAAAAGTTAAAAATCTCTCCATCTAAAGGAAATTGTCCTCTATTCCATCCTCCATATCTTCTTCTATCATATGTTTATACTAGAGAACGATCACGAGCTGGCAATGGATAATCTCTAGTCGTTTCAGTCTCTAAACCAAGGGATAGAGGATTTCTAGAAACCTCTGCTTGTAATTGATGAACAACAAGTCCATGACGTGTACGAGGTATATTAACATTATGCGTATGAGAATTATCATCATCATCGAGCAAGTATTTTTGTATATCAAGAGTAATTTGATTTTGTATATGGTTTTTAAATAAAATAATGACATCAATTTATAGAAAAAATACATACCTAAGCAATATCATGTTGACCAGGTGGTGGTGCATGTTCAAAAGTACCATAGTATGCCTCATGTTCAATACATTCCTATTGTGGTCTTTGATACGTGCCATAACAAGAGTTACACAAATATATAATGTGCTCTTGATAGTAAAATTCATCGTTACTCTTATCGAAGGACACATGTGAAGTCATTGCATGGGTACAAGGTGGTGGTGTGTCCTCTGATTGATCAGAATTTGATTATAACAAGAAATAAAAATATATCAATTATGTATCCATCAAATATATTTAAAATTAAAATTCTGATATAGTTATAGTATATAGTCCTTGCAGGATTAGGAGACGGTGGTGGAGTTCCATCTGATTGATCTAAATCTATAAATAATGGTATAAGATATTAGTAATTTGATTATTTACATACATAAACATTCACATATACATATTTACTCATACACACATATTCACATATACACATTTATACATACACACATATTCACATATACACAAATACACATTATTGTGGGATAAATGCATGTTTTTTGTATGAATATGTGTATATGCATGCATGTGTATGTGTGTATGTATATATGTGGATATGTATATGTGTGTTTATGTTATATGTATGTATATGTGTATATGTATGCATATATGTATGTGTATATTTTTGCATGTATATGTGTATGTGTATGTGTGTGTATATATATGTATGTATCATGATTCTTTTTTTCTGTTTGAGATTGAAATAACAAGAGATATTGTATGGTGGAAAAAAGTAAGAGGCAACCTAACATACCACCTGAGATGTGGTAAATTTTTCACAGACAGCTACATCTTTTTACATTTAATTTATGTATTTCTTTTTTCTTTAAATAAACAGGCTGCCGCAAAGAAGAGAGTTGATTCGGGCCACAAATCGCACTTAGGCCAAATGGGCCATCATGGTTTTGTAGCTACATTTGTAAGTATATGTGTTATTATAAGTATATTTTTTATTTTAGTTAAAATGCAAGAAACAATCTTTTTTATTTGTTTCAATGCAGCGAAAAGATTATGGTCGATATCCTACGAAACATGAGATCGATTATGCTACACATTTTGGATATCGGCGTTTCAGCAAGTATATGCGAGATCATTCAGATGCATTTGTGAGTATTATTAAAGTTTATAGAATTATTTTATTTTTATGGATGTTTTAATTATTTCACTTATTTATGTTTGTTACATGTAATACAAGAGTATTATGAAGAGGTAGATATGGTTGAGGTGGAGAGATAAACACAGGAGGGACGATCTCGATCATCATAGGGTGCTCACAAAGATACATCAGATCATGCAGATGATCGTGATGATGAGGATGAGGATGACGATGATTAAGAATCTCCATTATGACATTGGATATGTATTTACATTGATATATATATATATATATATATATATATATATATATATATATATATATATATATATATATATGTGTGTGTGTGTGTGTGTGTGTGTGTGTGTGTGCGTGTGTTGTTCATTTTAGTTATGTTTTGAATCGTGTGTGTGGTATTAAGTAGTGAAAGTCTTGTTCTATTGATTTTTATTATTGTTTATGTTAAGCATGTGTTTTATTACTTTAATTATATAATTCATTCATATTTATGTGTGCTTTTGTGTATATAAAATGTATATATGCACATGTAGGTATAAATCTATATGTGTAAATGTGTCTATATGCATGTATATGTATGTATGTATGTATGTATGTATGTATATATGAACGTGTATGTATTTGCATATGTATATGTGTATATGCATGTACCTGCATATGCATGTGTAAGTGTATATGTGTATGTGCATGTGCATGTGTATGTGTGTATATGTATGTATGTATGTATGTGCATGTATATGTGTGTGTATATGTATATATGTACATATGTATATGTGTATATGCATGTATGTGCATGTGCATGTGTAAGTGTATATGTGTATGTGTATATGTGTATGTATGTGTATGTGCATGTGCATGTGTATGTGTGTGTATATGTATGTTTGTGTATGTGAATGTGTAAGTGTATATGTGTATATATGTGTATATATGTGTATGTGCATGTCCATGTGTATGTGTATGTGTATGTGTGTGTATATGTATGTGCATGTATATGTGTAAGTGTATGTGTATATGTGTGTGTACATGTATATGTGTATATGTATGTATGTGCATGTGTGTGTATGTGCATATGTGTGTGTATGTATGTGCATATATATGTGTATATATGTGTATGTGTGTCGATATATACGTATGTGCATATGTATGTGTATGTGTATAAACATATACAAGTGTATGTATATGCATGTGTATATGTATGAAACATGCATGTGCGTGTGGATGCATCTCTATTTGCATCCATGTGCATGCATGTGAATGTGCATGCATGGGGATGTGCATATACATGTATTTTTAATGTGTGTGTGTGCATGTATATATGAAATAATGCATGCGTGCAAGTCGTTTTATGTGGTGTATGTGTAAGTATATGTGCACATGTATGTGTGTATATGTCTTGTTCTATTGATTTTTATTATTTTGTATGTTAAGTATGTGGTTTATCACTTTAATTATATAATTCATTCATATTTATGTGTGCTTCTATGTATATACAATGTATATATGCACATGTAGGTATATATCTATAGGTGCAAGTGTGTCTATATGCATGTGTATTTATGTATCTATGTATATATGTGCATGTATGTATGTGCATATGTATGTGTGTGTATGCGTAAGTGTATGTGCACATGTATGTGTGTGTATATATTTGTATAATTATGTGCATGTGTATATGTGTATATGTGTGAATCAGTAAGTGTATATGTGCATATCAATAAGTGTGAGTATGCTAACTAATGAAAATAACACAACTCAAATTATATACAAAGAATGGAAATTGTACTTACAATAGTTAGCCATATTTTTTGCTTGGTTAGATTTTTGAATAACCTGCAATAGAGAGAGAGAGAGATAATTCAAAAAGAGATAGAGGTAGAAAGAGGGAAACAGAGACAGAGAGAGACAATAAGATAGAGATTAGAAAAAAAACAATTATGCAAGCGATTATTTCAGCTCCTAAGCACAGTGCAATTGCGAATGTTAGAGAGCTCTTCGATTAGTTGCATTTTAGATGCCAATAGAAGAGCCTCCTATGTTTTAATTTTTCTCGTCGTAAACTCATCATGTAAGCGATGCTAAGAAGACTCTCCAAAGGTACAATCTAAAGAATTAGAGGCTCATGATACAACCATAAAAACCGAAAGGGCTGAGCCAAGAGCACAACTACATATCAGGCAGCCACATCAAGAAAAACTACATGTTGCACAAAGTAAACATGTACGAATAGGTGAAGAACCCATTGTATCACAAACATGGTTTAATATGGACATGCATCAGCTAAAGCCAATAGTCAGAAATATGATTGACACAGCCATGACTGCCCAAAACATATTGATGGAAGAAGATAGAGCAAAAGTAGAACTCTTGAAGCCAAAAGTCGATTCCAAATCATGAGCAAAGAGCTGTCGGCTAAAAATATACAAACTGAGTAGGAAATTGCACTGAAAATAGCTGAATTGGCGACAAAGACTGAAGAACTACATCATATACAGGAGGAGAACGTGTCTCTCAAAGAAAAACTAAAAGAGGTAACTATATCTATTTCAGAAATTCAAATTGAAGTAAAGAATTTGAAAAAGCAAGAGGAAATATATGAAGTGGAGAAAGTACGAATGACAAAACAAAGCAAGATATTAGAAAATCAAATCAAAGTATATATGGATGAAGTGGACAACCTACGTAACAAGAACAAAGAATTAATGAACTCCATTCTATTAAATCAACTATTTGATAGCACTATCATGGAAGCTGAAGGAATATATGAACTAAAGGCAAAATTATTAGAAATTGAGGATTAGGTAAAACAAGAGCAAAAGAATTAGGCTAAGTTAGAAGAAAAATATACAATAGACAACAAAACACTGGAACTCAAGTGGAAAGAGGTAGTGCAAAAATACATAGAGCAATGCATTCAAGATGCTGATCAAGCAAGGATCATTTGAGAAGAAAAGGCAACAGTAGAAGACAAGCTCAAGGATAGAAAAGTAGAACATGAAGATAAAGATCAAATCATAGCGGAGCTGAGAGCACAGTTAGACCAAGCAAAGAATTTGGGTACAACAGTAGTGCAACCATCCAAAATGGCTACTAATGAGACTGAGGTACGCCTTCTTTCTCCCCCAGTAGTTCATTCACCAATAAGGGAGCAATCTATAGACAAATTTGATGACCATCGCATGCCATATACTACAAAGCTAAGTCAAAAATAAAGGGCACTACTGGTGTCCCATCCCACATAAAATTTTGAAAATGAGGTAGTGAAAGTCATGAAAGAGGCTCACATCAAAAGGAAGGATTTAGATGAGATCAAGAAGCCCTTCAACCTACCTTATGGAATCATGAAAGAGCAGACCACAAGATACATCAAGAAGACCATGGGGAAGGATCCAGATGAGTAGCTCAACTTCAAGGAAAACACTTTTAATTATACTCAACAAGAGTTCAAAGCCAGCGATCCTATTTGGAGAAGAAAACTTCTGGAGAAAAATCCAATCTTGCAGGTGCACTGGCAAGAGGCACCATATTTACTCCAAGTCAATCTAGTTTTCTGTCCTATGCCACATCGACGATATTGGCCATAATTTTGGGACTTGCAAAGTCAAGGTAAAAATAAATAAATAGTGGTGAGCCCGTCGCATAACTACCTCTCCACTGAAGAGTACATGGTGAGAACAATTAAATTTTGGTTATCTCAATACGCCAATGTCCCCCATCTCACTATCAAATTAACAAATAAAATACTTATCATGATAGTAACAATACTAAAAGTCTTCAAGCATGCAAAATACACATCTTTGAACTTCATTGATATAAATAAAGGAACCGAGATTCTAGTCCTTGACCTTTCTATACTACCAAGCCAACTCACTATCGTGGCCTACTATTCCAGACTAAAGTTTTTTCCCAACACTTATTTGGAGACTTTTCAAGAAGCATTATTCATAGGCTTCTTTGAGATAAATTCATAAATATTCCTAAAGATGTCTGCCAACCTAAACACACAGCTTGTGGCATATGAACGAAGTTATTTGGTTGACCACATACAAGCATCCCATGATAGAGTTAAGTCGAAAGAGTGGAAGCAATTAATTATATGTGAAGCCGATTTCTAAATGATACAAAGCAAAAGGGATACATGATATATGCCCATCGACTTACAAAGCTTGTCGAGGATGACAGAGTTCAAGAGGGGGGATGTCTGGAAGGAGAAACAAGACAATCAAGCAAAAGACAAAGAAGAAGAAAATCAAAAAGAAAAACTGCTCAATAGAAAGCACCACCCTGTATCCAAAGCCCCGCAGGGGCATGAGTCAGGCCGCAACACGAAGGAAGGAGCTCTCGAAGATTGAAAACAAAGATTTATTCGAAGAACAAAATTTAGAAAGGGGTAGAGGCTGAAAAGTTGAAGAGGGTGACTAAGATAGTCACATTCTTAGCTGCTCGATGGGTCCGATGAGAATAAATAAATAGGCTTGAGCAATGCAACATCGTTGGAGGAATTCAAACAAAGAAGTAAAGAAGATCCTTCCAACAATGAGAGGCTGAAAAGTGGAAAAGAGTGACTAAGATAATCACATTCTTGGCCACTAGGTGCATGTGGTGAAGAGAAATAAACAGGATTCAACAATACAACAGGGCTAGCTGTGTGAGAACAAAGATTTATTTGAAGGCCAAAATTTAGAAAGAGGTAGAGGCTGAAAAGTTGAAATGGATGACTAAGACAATCACATTCTTATTCACTAGATCCGTGCATGGGAGCCTGAATTATCATGGCAAAGTTTGTCAAGGGACGACAGAGACAAAGAGCGGGAGAATGTTACAAAGAAAAGGAGCACAAAAAGGAGATCCAAAAATTTCAATTATGGGCATCAATTTTCTTCTTCGAATTTCTATGAAAACCTCATGAAGCCATGTAAATGCATTAAAGGAGTCCTCTAGATGGATAAATGTTGTTAAAAGTGCGTTTTTCCGTCACAGGCACTTTCAAGCTCTTTCGGGTTCTTGGGGATGGTAGGGGTGTGATAAATAAGAGGCCTTGTATCTTATTTTCCCATTTAACTTATCAAATAAGCAGTACGTTAATGTTCAGTATCAGATTCTTTATACCGGTTTTAGTGTTCATACTCGATTATGCCTTTCACAGTACGTAACGCAAGAATTACTAATTACCGTCGCACAAACTTATATCGGCAACAGAACATTACTGTGTTAATCACACATTAATGTAATTAAACAAAGGTAAGAATCACAGTACTCAGAATTTAAGAATACTACACTACGATGTCTCCACAGACCGCAAATCGCCCAGAGACACAGTCTAGCGATCCCGCTTCTCGCCACTGGAGAGCCATCGTAATATCTTTTCATTGATTGATAAAAAGATACAACACTATGCTACGACCTTTCGGTACGTGCGGTATAAGAAAAATAGGAATTGTATAATGCCAATCCGGCAGCCTTACATTGGCACACACGGTGGACTTGAATCCATAACGCTAAAAAAATTTAAGGCTCGTCTACGATGCCTTGGATATACATGGTTCTAGCTAATTTGAATGTTCTGGTAATTTTGTTTTTCAGCGAGTCCAACATCATTTTGAGTGTATCTGGCTCTACCAACTGAGCATCCGTTCGAACTGAACTTGCTGCAATTACTAGACTCATCAAAACTTCAACCTGGGTCTACAAAAATGCTTCTTGCAAATAAAAATCATTGGCTAGTGCTACATCTCGGCGCAATCTCATCTCATTAATCTGACCATCTATTCTTGAGAGTCTGTCAGCTTGAACTCCTAACTGCTTTTCTCTTCTCTCGAGCTCCTGAGCTTGATATTGGATGGTCTGGTAGTAAGCATCTCTTTCCTTCCGAATGCTAGCTACCTCCTTCTAAAGTTGAACGGTAAGACTTGTCTATGATTTTAGGGTAGAATTCGCCTGAAACAGATCTGTAGTTGCGGCCTGGAGTTGTGCATTAGTCTGCTTTGCTAGAGTCGCCATTTCTTGGCTTCTTTGCACAACCTCATCAAGATGAATTCGAGTTTCTTCCAAAAGGTTACCGAGAGCCATCCGAGCATCATCCTTATCTTGTACCAACTGAGTGAGTTGCTGGATTTCTGCATCACAAGCAGTTAACAAATCATCTTTGGCTTTTAACTCAGCCAACGCTGCATCTCTTTGGACAATCAAAGAGTCCTACTCGGCAATCTTTGCTTGAAGCTGTTGAACCTGCAGCTGCAAATCATGATTTTCTGCTTTCACAGCATTTGCTTCCTCCTGTAAAGGGGCAATCTCAACCCCGAGAATATCCACCTTGTGTTGCAAATCCTGTTTGATATTCTCAGTGGCCATCTTTAACTGCATTGGTAATTGCTGCGAGAAGTGAATCAACAGGCGACCCATGGACTCTAATTCATGAAACATTGGGGTTGGAGCAGGAAGTGTAGGAAGGGAATGGGATGTAGAGGCAGAGAACAGATGTGGGGAAGAGGGTGGAGAATAGTCGGGAGAGGAAGATGGAGAAGGGGGTATGTCTCAAATAATAGGTTGGGCTGGGGCAAGTGCCGCAACAGTAGTCATGTTGGGCACCAACATGATTCCGGCGGTCTGCTGCGTTGTCACTTTAATTCTTCAATTACAACATCCACCAAAGTGATCACTTCATTGACAATGTGAGCAACAATAGCTTGCACATCATCGTGGGTCTGCTGCTGAGAATCCTCCCGAGAAGAACTTTCTTCAGAATCAGTGGCGGAAACACCTTGTTCCTGCTCCTAGATTGGAGAAGACTGGGTGGAAGAATCAAAATGGATAGAAGTTGCGGTGTCGTGAAGGATCTCTTCTTCATGTTTGGCATTGGATCCTTGTACCTGGCTCTCAGACGGGCTTATACGACTTCATTTTCGGTGAAGAAGTTGGAAAAGATCTTCATCCTCATCCTCTTCGTCTTCGAGCACGTTAACAGAGTCTTCATGGAACAGGATGGGAGCGGTTGGAGGTGGTTGTGCGTCTTGGAGTACCGAAAAAAGATAGGTGAGCATATGGGGAAGACGAGAACGCAGAATATCACCCTTATTAACTTGTTTAACAACCGTAACGCATTCATGGTGAATGCACCAGAAATATAAAGATACAAAATTGGTAGGCTCACAAGAAGCCATGTCAATCATCGAGTAAAAGGGACGCGAAATCCTGTAAGTAGGTTTCTATAGATTATGGATAGAAACTAAAAATTGTAACACGGTACATTCACGATCAGGGCAACATAGAATGGCGTACTCATTAGATGAGTGGCGAGGGAATAATGCGGTCATGGTAGCTATAGGAAGGAGAACAACCATTCTCTAGTGCTTCCCTCTAGTGCTTCCGTAGGGAGACGAAATGCTTCAGCAAATGAAGCCAAAGTAATGACGAAGCGGGATGGTAAACATGTTATCGACCAACATTGCTCTGTAGCAGATGTGGCGGCAATGGCAGAAATGATCTGCGCCTAAAAAGGTTGACACTCCACTCAATGCCAAGGCAATTCAGCCAAGTTCAAGAGGCCATGAATACGCACAAACTCACTC
The DNA here is from genome assembly GCA_020310875.1 of Ceratopteris richardii. Lineage (NCBI taxonomy): Eukaryota > Viridiplantae > Streptophyta > Polypodiopsida > Polypodiales > Pteridaceae > Ceratopteris > Ceratopteris richardii. Next base: position 28,638,937 of record CM035443.1, on the reverse strand, counting down.
ACGTCAGGAGTGAGTCCTTCACGGAAGGTAGGGAAATTAGCTAGTGCTTCCATGATGTGCACGTGAAAGCTCAAGAACACGACGAACACAGAAAACACAGAGCACAGAAACACACAGACACAATAGTGATTAACAGTGAAAGGAATAAGATTAAGTAGACACATGGCAACGTGAGGCCGTCAAAAACCCTAATCATCACGCGGTATTGAAATGATAACCTCCATAACTATGGCATGCATGCATGTGCATAAACAGTAACACAGGGCGGCGATTAATCATAGTTAAATATCACAACAAGGAGATTTACAGTCTATATTCAACCGAAGGACAGAAATAAAAAGAAAATAAGTGACACGCGAAAAAACGAGGAACATGTCAGCGGTGATCAGGTGGTTGGTGATATGGGCCTAGCTTTGAACCATTGATTACTTTGGGAAGAGGAACTCCGGTCAAGGTAGTCAACCGAAAAGTAGCTGGTCCCACTTGCTCACTAATCCGGTAAGGACCGAACCATCGTAATTTAAATTTTCCAGCAGAACAATTTGCTTTAGCATTATAAAATAACACAAGTTGGCCCACCGTAAAAATAGGAGTTTTGAGAAAACGATCATGGATATGGGCTTGCCGCAACTGAACTTCTTGAAGAGTCACAAAACTTTCCCAGCGATGCTCATCCAATTCTCTGAGTGCTTCCAACCGAAATGGCAAAGAGACTTTGGGCAGCAATTTCTGAGTTAGGGCCACGCGTAAGCTTGGCACTATAATCTTTATCAGCACGATTGCTTCCAACCCATAAGCAAGCTTAAAAGAGGTCATTCTGGTTGCCACTTTGTATGTAGTCCGGTATGCGCATAAAACTGCAGGTACTAACTGATCCCATCTTTCTAGAGATTCCACAATCAATTTGCGGAGCATAGTCAAGAGCATCTTACTAGTACTTTCAGCCAACCCATTAGCATGTGGATAGTATGGGGAACTAAATTTATGCAGAATTTGAAAAGTGTGCGTTAGTACGCGCATTAAATTGTTGGAAAAATATGTTCCTTGATTTGTCACAAGTTCCAGAGGTAATCCATAACGCGGGAATACGTCCTTCATCAGGCATTTTGCTACCAAAACATTTTGCCACCTACTGGCATAATCTGTACATGTCAATATGTAGCAATTGCTGCTAAGGGTCGCTGGTGGTGTGACTGGCCCAATAAAATCAAGACCCCACTTTTGAAAGGGTTCCAAAGGTAAGACAAGTTGCAGAGGAAAGACGTGGCATTGTAATGGCTCTCCAGACCATTGACAAGTGTCACACTGCTGCACAAACTGAGTCACGTCTTGTATATGGTCAGCCACCAAAGCCCACTTTGCAAAATTTTACAGTCAGTAAGATCTGCTGCAAAATGTCCACCGAAGGGTATTGAATGAGCCATAGCAATAACCGAGTCTGCTTCATGTGGTGGGATACAACGAAGTAAGACACCAGTATGATCCATGTAGCATAGTTGACCGATGATCAATCGGAATCTGCGACTGTAATCTGCAATTTTCCGTCGCAGAGCAGGGGGCATATGACAAGACATCCATCAATTAGAAAAGTGAGTAATGTATCATAGTAAGTAGGGGGCACAAGAGGTTCTGTAGAGTCGTCACGTTCTGATTCAGTAACATAAATTGTTGTAGTGTCATCAACCCCCACCGGAGCTTCACCGGAATCTAACCGAGATAGAAAATCTGCCAAAGCATGTGTTGTGCCGGGTTGATGAATCACTTCATAATTGAACTCCTATAATAACAAAACCCATCGAGCCAAGCGACCACCTAAATGTTGCTGCCAGACCAAATACACAAGTGGGGCATGATCCACGTGAAAAGTGAATTTTTGGCCCAACAAATAATGCCGGAATTTCTTCACAGAGTACACTAACCCGAGACATTCTCTTTCGGTCACTGAATAGTTCCTTTTAGCAAGAGCTAGTCGACGACTTGCATAATAGACAGGCCGAAACCACTTGTCAGTTTGCTGCATTAAAACACTTCCAATGGCAATGTTTGATGCATCCACAAAGACATGAAACGGGCATTCCCAATCAGGGGGTTGCAAAATGGGAGCCTGCGTCAATAATCCCTTTAAACGATCAAATGTTGTTTGACATTCAAGAGTCCATTCGTACTACCGTGGAGTGCTATTCATTAGCCGATTAAGTGGTGTTGCTAAATGAGTTAACCACTGTAAGTGTGTGCCATGCCATCGGATCTGACCCAAGAAGCGCATAACTTCTTTTGGTGTTATGGGGACTGGAGCCTCCAACACGGCTGCAACTTTATCCGGATCAACTTGAGTTCCTTGTGTAGAAATAATATGGCCAAGGAGTTTGCCACAAGAGACCGCAAAAACGGATTTGGCTAGATTCAAGCATAGTCGGTATTCACGGCATTTTTCAAAGCAGCATCGTAAATGATACAGGTGTGCCGCAATCTTGCCGAATAAGGAAAATTTGTCCAAATACACTTGCATAAAAGTAGTCAGATAGGGTGAAAAGACTTCTTGCATACACCATTGAAATGTGTTGGGAGCATTCCTTAACCCAAACCACATTACCGTATAAGCATAAACACCCCAATTCGTGATGAAAGCTATTTTCCGTATGTCCTGCTCTGCCATTCGCACCTGGTTATAACCAATGTGGTGGTCCAAAAAGGAGTACATCTCGTGCCCGGCCATCCTATCGAGCGTTGTGCCGAGAAAGGGGAGAGGAAATGGATCAGGTACCGTGGCCGCATTCAGTTTCTGGTAATCCACACAGATACGCAGCTGTTTGTTTTTCTTCGAAACAATCACGATCAGAGATATCCATTCAGCGTGCTCGATTGGTACAATGAATCCCACCTTCAGTAACCGATCGAGTTTTTCTTTGACCTGTGCTGCATAATTAGGGTTCATTCGATAACTGGATTGTTTAATTGGCTTCACCTTAGGTTTGAGCACTACCCGATGTTGATAGATCCGCAGATCAAGACCTTTCATATCACGATAGTCCCAAGCAAAAACATCAGAAAACTCACACAAGACTCGGATCAAATCTTCATCCGCATCTCCGGTCACAAGAACAACTGTACATGCTGCTGGACTCCATGTGTCCACTATAGATTGAAGATCGACAGTACCTAAGGAGATCATCTCCATCCGCATCTCCGGTCACAAGAACAACTGTACATGCTGTTGGACTCCATGTGTCCACTATAGATTGAAGATCGACAGTACCTAAGGAGATCAGATCTTTATTGTTCTTTAGAAACATCTCTTCTTCATTGTCAAATAGGCCATCCAACATGTGGACCAGCTCCGCTACATATGGTCTGGCATGAAGCTCGCAGGGCTGGATGGCATCCAGTTTAACAACATATTTACGGTGATTATCTTTGAAAGTCAATTCCTGTGCTGACCAATCCTATATAACTTTGGCTTGTTTCAAGCACGGTCGAGCGAAAAGTAGATTGTAGTCGAGGCTGGATTCTGGTAGTTCTAAGACTACAAAAGTCATTTTGAACATGGTACCCTACAAAGTAATCGGGATATTCCATACCAGGCCCACCAGATGGACTCGGGATTGGTCGGCCATTCTTAGAAAAAATTGGACAGGCTCAATTTGGGTCCACCCCAATTTCTTGCAAAGAGCTGTAGTTGCTATATTCACCCTAGAACTGAAAAAACTTGGAGAAGCTTGTCGAAGGTAGAAAAGTGCGTTTCGAGGCGACGAAGTTTGGTCAAGCCAACCGGCACAAGACCAGCCCTTGAACTTATGGATACTCAAATAGACCTTATAGGCATGCTATAAGTGCAAAGAAACACACTATGTACTTTGGAGCATCAAGGAGAATGAGTCGATACAAAACAGATATGTTCGCGGGTCGACTAGCTCAAAAAACTTACTATCTATGGAAGAGACAATGAACTTCAAATGCCCATAGCGACCAGCGTGATTACAACTAGAAAAAATCCTTTTATGGAAGTGATAAACATAGGGTTGAGTGTATGGAATGCACAAAAGTATAAGGAATAAGCTAAATATGCTATAGGAATGAATGTGACATTCACCGGTGGTACTTCCTATTTTTTAGGAATACGCAGAGATTGACCCCGAGACAGAAAAACTGAGATTTATCCAAATCTGCTGAGCCAAATGATTTGTAAATTTACAGGCATAAACTAGACACTAATACCTTTCCAATGAGTCCTCTTGCACTCAATTTGGAGCTCTGAGGAGAGAGCAGCAGCCTCTGCAAGATTACTGTTGGCGAAGAAGATGATGCAGAAAATTGAAAGAGCAAGACAATGATGGTCACAAGTGTATGTATATTGCTTCCATGTATTTTACAAGTGATTCCAAGTCTTTATATAGACTCTAGGAGTGTTCCACGACTTTTACAACTTGCATTTGAATTCAATGAAGGTAGGAATGGTTGTTGGAGGGAATCAAATCACTTTCCTACAATCAAGGAAAAAAGTCAAGATCTTGATTGATCTATTTTTAGGTGATTGATTGCTTGATTGATTGCTTGATTGAATGCAACCTCAACCACCACAAATTCGTGGAATATGGGCTCTATATTTGTACCTTTACATGTGTAAAGCTCAAGGCTTTTACAATGGTAAATGAGCCATCAAAAATCTCTCAAAAAAATACAATAAATGAGCATATGAAAAAGAACTCTCCAACGGATATTCTTTCGATGCGATATCCTTTGATGTAGATCAAATCCACCTCAAGCATAGTGTAAGCTTGATGTTCCAACAGCTCCCCCTCAAGCTAAAGTATGCTTGAGTCTTCATTCTCTGATAGGTTGAATACCTGCCATAGCTTTGAATCTACAAAGCTTTATTCCATCAAGTGCCTTCGTCATCATATCTGCTACTTGCTTTTCAGTAGGAACAAAAGAAATGTCAATCTCCTTTGCCATGAGCTTCTCCCTGATGAAATGGTAATGGACTTCTATGTGCTTGGTTCTCGCATGGAAAATAGGATTTGCCGCTAGATGCATGGAACTTACATTATCTCCAAATATGTGAGGTTTGGAACTCACAAGTCCCAAATCTGTATACAATGCTTTTAACCATATTGCTTCTTGAGTTGCTATGGTCAAGCCTCTGTACTCTGCTTTAGTTGAAGATAAAGCAACTGTTGGTTGCTTCTTGGAACTCCATGACACTAGCTTCGAACCTGCAAATGCTAAGTAACCAGATGTACTTTTTCTATCATCCTTAGCTCCTGCCCAATCTGCATCTGAATAGATTTTGATATCCAAATCTGAAGAGTAAGGATAGAATATACCTTCGTTGATTGTACCTTTGAGATACTTAAGTACTCTCTTAGCCGCATCCATGTGTGGTCTTCTTGGTGAGTGCATGAACTGACTAAGCACTCCCACACTATATGAGATGTCTGCCCTTGTATGAGTAGCATATATCAAGCTACCTACTAAGCTTTGATACTCTTTAATGTCTTCAATTTTTTCACCTTCATAAACACTAAGTTTGTGATTCATCTCCAAAGGTGTACCTGCAGGTTTACTGTTCTCCATTTTGAACTTGAGAAGAAGATCCTGAATGTATCTTCTTTGAGTCAAATACATTCCTTCATCTGTGTATATCACCTGCATACCTAGGAAATATGTGAGCTCACCTAGATCACTGATTTTGAACTCCTCTTGCATGTGTCTCTTGATCCTTTGAATGCCATTTAGATCATCACCTGTCACAATAATATCATCTACATATACACATAGATAGATAACCTCATTGTGATCTCTTTTGATGAATAGAGAAGGATCTGAGCTGCTAGCTTTGAACCCTTGATCTTGGAGATATGTAACCAACCTATAATTCCAAGCTCTAGGAGCTTGTTTCAATCCATACAATGCTTTCTTAAGTCGGCAAACATAAGATGGATGATTAGGGTTTTCAAAACCTGGTGGTTGTGACATGTACACCTCTTCACTTATCCAACCATTTAAGAATGCATTTTTCACATCAAGTTGGAGGAGTCTCCAATTCCTTGCAGCAGCAACACTTATCAATGTCCTGATTGTAGTCATCTTTGCAACTGGTGAGAATGTTTCCTCATAATCTATACCATGAGTTTGTGAGCATCCTTTGGCAACTAATCTTGCATTGTACCTGCAAGCTGATCCATCTGAATTTCTTTTAACTTTATATACCCATCTGCAACCAATTACCTTTTGATTCGGCGACATTGGAACCAAATCCCAAGTGCCCATCTCCTTCAATGCATCTATCTCTTCGTTCATGGCTTTTTTCCAATTAGGGTTTCCCTTTGCCTCTTCATAGGTTGAGGGTTCCTCTGAAATAGAGTCTTTTTCCAAGTAGATTGAATGCTTTGTAACAAATGTGGAATCATATCCATACCTTTCTGGTTGTTTCTTTTCTCTTGCTGATCTTCTAGGTGCTTGTTTTGAGCATTCTCCAACTTCTTGCATCTTTGCTTTGCCTCTTGATTTCCATAGCTTGTAATCCCTTTCTCTTTCATCTTGGTCATCGTCTGTATCACTTCTTGGATCCTGGACCTGTGTATCATGCTTGCTTCCTAATTGATGAGAGTCATAATCAAGATCATATGGTAGTGTTACCTTTTGTTTGTCTTCATCATACCAAGACCTGTGTTCTTCAAACACAACATCTCTACTTGTAGTGAATTGCTTGGTTGAAGGATTGAAGAACCTGTAACCCATCTGAGTTGAATCATATCCAATAAACACTGCCTTTGTTGCCCTTTCATCTAGCTTACCTCTTATTTGTGATGGTACATGAACATAAGCTAAACAACCAAAAACCTTGCAATGTCCAAGACTAGGTTTTCTTCCATGCCATGCTTCATAAGGAGTCATACCTTGAAGTGATTTGGATGGTAGTCGATTGACAAGGTATACTGCAGTTGAAATAGCTTCTGCCCATAGATAATGTGGCAACTTCTTCTCTTCAAGCATTGTTCGGGCTGATCCAACCAATGTCTTGTTTCTCCTCTCTGCAATTCCATTTAGTTGAGGAGAGTACCTGGTAGTCACTTCCCTTTTCATACCTTTTTCCTGCAAGAACTCATCAAAATCTTTGGAGAAGTATTCTCCCCCTCCATCAGATCTGACCTTCTTTAGTGATCTACCTGTATGATTCTCCACATGTGCAAGATACTTCTTGAAGCAATCAAACACTTCATTCTTACTCGTGATAAAGTATAGAACAGTCCATCTACTATGGTCGTCAATAAATGATACATAATACCTTGATCCTGCCAATGAAGGTTCTTGACTTGGTCCCCATACATCTGTATGTACTAAGTCCAATAGGTTGTTGTGGATGTAGCCTCTGTGGTTGAATGGTTGTCTTTGTGCCTTCCCAATCTGACATGCATCACACCTGTTGATCATGTGTTGCTTTGATATGTTCGGCAGTCCTAGAACACTTTGATCCATGCATATATCCTTCAAGGTTCTTTCATTCACATGAGCAAGTCTCTTATGCCACACTTCAAGCTCACTTAGGGTTTGAGACCCAAAGTTGAATAGAGCAATGTTCCTGGTTTCTCCTACTTCAAAAGTAAAGAGCCTACCATGCTTCTCACCTCGGGCTATCTTCTTGAAGCCTTGACATGGATCTTCCACAAAAGCTCCATGTTGGGTGAACCTAACTTGCAAGCCTTTTTCAACTATTTGGCCTACACTTATTAGGTTTTTAGTGATAGTGGGTACATAGAGAACCTTACTCAAAATGTTTGTCCTACCATTGGAAGCTTTGACATTGCCAATCTTCTCCACATTGTGCTTCGTGTCATCCCCTGTTTGCACTTCATGTCTATGCTTTGGACTTTCCAAATCAGATAGAAGAGCAATGTTGCCTGCAACATGATTCGAACATCCTGAATCTATGTAGAACAAATGATCATCTTCTTTACCTTCTTTGTGGCTTAGATTCATGAGAAGCAAAGAGTCTTCATGTGGTTGATCTTCTGAATAATTGTTGTAGTCCCTTCTATTATAGCTTCTATTGTTGTTGTTGAAGTTGTGTCCACCTCGGCCTCTATTGCTGCCATATCCACCTCTTCCACTTCCTTTCTAGGTCTTCCCATTGAACCAACAATTCTGAGTGGTGTGGTTGGTCTTATCGCATATGGCACAAGGTTGAACATTCTGACCTTTCGCTTTGTCTTGCTTCGGTCCTTTCTTCTTCCCTTTCCACTTGCTCTTGCTTGCGAAGTTAGCTTGGGAAGTCTCTTCTTCATCTTCTTCCTTCTTCTTGCCTTTCTGCTTCTTATCCTTCTTATCTGCATATAGAGCACTAGATGAATTTCCATGATAAGAGTTACCTTCCTTTATGCTATTGTTGGCTTCTTGATTGAAGAGTTGTCCAAGAAAGATGTTGAAGTCTGGAGTCTGCACATCCATGATGAGATCATAAGCCGTCGTGAAGGATTGCCATTGCTTTTCACTTCGAATGCCGTTGAGAATTTGCCTCATGATGAACTCTTCTTCAATTAGCTCTCCAATGGATGCTAACTGATCCGCAACCTCCTTGACCTTGGTAACAAACTCTGTGATGGTTTGTTTGGGTGTCTTCTTCATTTGGTTGAACTCGTTCCAAAGATGATTCTTTCTTGCTTTGGTACTAGCAGAAAAGAAAGTCTCGAGGGCACCCCAAGTCTCTTGAGATGTCTTGCATCCTCTAATATGCGGTAATAGAAAGTCAGAGATAGAGTTTAGTATGTACGACCTTGCTTGAGCATCCCGTGCGCACCAAAGTGTGAGCTTATCTGTCTCCTCTTGTGTAGGTCCTCCCATGGATCTCGGAGTAGGCATAGCTTCATCACCTGCTACAATTCCATAAAGATTTCTACCTTGCAAATAGGCCTCCATTCTGATTTGCCAAGCCGCGTAGTTGTGTCGATCAAGCTTCTCCATCATTGAGGGAAACCCGTCACCCATCTTGATCTAGCTCTGATACCACTGAAAAAACTTGGAGAAGCTTGTCGAAGGTAGAAAAGTGCGTTTCGAGGCGACGAAGTTTGGTCAAGCCAACCGGCACAAGACCAGCCCTTGAACTTATGGATACTCAAATAGACCTTATAGGCATGCTATAAGTGCAAAGAAACACACTATGTACTTTGGAGCATCAAGGAGAATGAGTCGATACAAAACAGATATGTTCGCGGGTCGACTAGCTCAAAAAACTTACTATCTATGGAAGAGACAATGAACTTCAAATGCCCATAGCGACCAGCGTGATTACAACTAGAAAAAATCCTTTTATGGAAGAGATAAACATAGGGTTGAGTGTATGGAATGCACAAAAGTATAAGGAATAAGCAAAATATGCTATAGGAATGAATGTGACATTCACCGGTGGTACTTCCTATTTTTCAGGAATACGTAGAGATTGACCCCGAGACAGAAAAACTGAGATTTCTCCAAATCTGCTAAACCAAATGATTTGCCAATTTACAGGCATAAACTAGACACTAATACCTTTCGAATGAGTCCTCTTGCACTCAATTTGGAGCTCTGAGGAGAGAGCAGCAGCCTCTGCAAGATTACTGTTGGTGAAGAAGATGATGCAGAAAATTGAAAGAGCAAGACAATGATGGTCACAAGTGTATGTATATTGCTTCCATGTATTTTACAAGTGATTCCAAGTCTTTATATAGACTCTAGGAGTGTTCCACGACTTTTACAACTTGCATTTGAATTCAATGAAGGTAGGAATGGTTGTTGGAGGGAATCAAATCACTTTCCTACAATCAAGGAAAAAAGTCAAGATCTTGATTGATCTATTTTTAGGTGATTGATTGCTTGATTGATTGCTTGATTGAATGCAACCTCAACCACCACAAATTCGTGGAATATGGGCTCTATATTTGTACCTTTACATGTGTAAAGCTCAAGGCTTTTACAATGGTAAATGAGCCATCAAAAATCTCTCAAAAAAATACAATAAATGAGCATATGAAAAAGAACTCTCCAACGGATATTCTTTCGATGCGATATCCTTTGATGTAGATCAAATCCACCTCAAGCATAGTGTAAGCTTGATGTTCCAACAAGAACCACCATCAATTAGCACTTGAGTAATCTTGTGATTTTTATGCCCTACCGTGATTAAGGGGGCTGAATGATCCACCATAGAATCAGCTTCCAGTTGTATTGTTGCCGTCGCCGGAGTACAGGAAGACCGAGGACTGAGCTGTTGCTGGAATTGCTGCCTAACTCTTGGCACTAATGCAAGCAAGTGTCCCAAAGGGAGTGTAATTGAAGCCTTAGATAGAATCTCCCATACCTGATCTGTTTGCATCGTACTCCTCACCGATTCGGATGCTGATTCCACTATAACTGGGTCAATGTTTTGTTCATTCGGCCGCGCCTTTGGCAAGGGAACCTGTGTCACCACAATTGGATCAAGGAACACCATTGGCTCTTTAGCGGTCCTCAGCTGCTGGATGCAGGTGCTTACCCACTCTTGTTTGGACCACTACTGCTTGTGATTCCACTAGTGAGATATAGACCATGTTGGTCATCGGGTTTTGACGTTCCTTCTTCTTTTTGTCATATTCTGCTGCATCCTTGCAAAATCTAGGGATGTGACCTATCTCATCGCAAAAATGACATCGAGGTGGTGGCAGAGAAGTACCCTCCGCTTACGTACCCGCTTGCCATCGATTTGCATTGAAATTGGTACACCGCTGTCCCCGGTAATTTTTGTATTCTTGCGATTGACTGTTTCGCATCTGGGGTGGCACGTAGTGGGTGACTGGCTGCCCTGGTTCTTGTATAATAGCATTTACAGCTGCTCGTCCCTACACCTTGGCATTACACGCACGATTTTCTGTTGAGTGTCCGGTGGTATTACAGATGGTGCAATACATCTGGTTAAGGGCACATGTAGCACTGGTGTGCCCTGGATTTTTACACTTAGTGCAATACATCTGTTTTGCCGGATCATCTACACCGTTCTTACTAGCTTTCAACCACTCTAAATCTTCGGTGAATCCTCCAAATTTATGCTCTAGTTGTAGGGCTATCACAATAACAGCATGTAGTGTCATAGCACCCACACAGCGAATGATCATAATTTGTCTTAATTGTGGGGTCAGACCTTTAATAAACCACTGGGTTATCACGTCATCTGGTAGATTGGCATGTGCCGGGGGCAGTTGTCTAAATGAGTTCTAAACAATGTTGCATATTCTTGAACAGTCTGGTGCGGCTTCTACCGATTGTTCTACAAATAGTTGAAGATTTCGGCAGAATTTTTCTTCAACCGGAACATTTGTAAAAATGCGCTTCTCACATCATCATAGTTAGCAAAATGGTTGATATCATACTCGGTTAACCACCTCGCTGCTTCCTTGACTAATGTTGCCTGAAATACGATGGCCTTGTACGCCGGATCGCGTGGATGGTGCAGCACTGCATAGCTTATCTCAAAGGTGCGCACATGTGCATCGGGGTCGTCATTTGGAAATCCACCAAACTTTGTGTAGGTCACCCCTGTTGGAACCGGTTGAAGTGGAGGGGGCTTTTGTTGTTGCTACTGTTGCTGATGTTGTTGTTGCTGTTGCTGACTACTCATGGTGTGCTATTATTGGTACCACTACTGTTACATGAGTTTTGAGGGGGTGTCTCTTGCCCTTCAAAATCTGTATTATCAGATTGCTCACCTTTTGGCTCAAAAATAGCATTCAGTCTCTTACGTATCTCCAAATCAAATAGTCTATCCTCAGCGTTGGTATCAAAGGTAGAGAAGTTTGCTCCGAATAGCGGTGTATGTAATAAAGATCCACTATAGGGTATCACACTATCACCGGAAAACTGTAAATCTCCACCAACTGGTATCGAACTTTCACCGGAAGTTGTCGAACTTTCACCGGAAGTTGTCGAACTTTCACCGAAACAGGGAATACTTCCACCAGAAATGATCTCTCTGGGTAACACAACCTTATCCTCGGAAAGGTTCAGATTCTGACCAGACTGTTGTTGCCAACATTTATTTTATGTAGAGTACAAGTTTCAAATTATGTAAATACCTTTGGGAAGTCTTCAAATACTTCAAGAAGGCTCATATTATTCATAAAATATAGCCAAAATACCACGTGAGTTCTAGAACATGGTGAGTCAAATTAGTAAGTCACAAGGGAGCTGTAGTGGTGTCCTAGTGGAAGGTCGATGTGGCTAGTTCTCAAAGTCCATCAATACTTTGCTTATTTGATCACTTGAGTCATGTAATACCTCCATCCAAGTGTCCACCACGAATTTAGATGTATTAGGAAGGTTTTATATTAGTTCCTCATGCTATACAAAGAGGGGAGAAGTGGTGATCTTGTGGGAAGTCCAAGAGAGTCGTATGTGTATCTCTACGCTGCTGTAGTTTTGTATGTAGAGGTTCCAAAGCTTGTATCTCCCTCATTATATATTCAAATTACATGTTTGATATCTCATTTGAAAGCTCTTACTGTCTATTTTCATATTCTAAATTTGCATAATCATTGGATTTGTGAATTGAGAGCAGTACTCTCTGCAATTAGTATGTGTTCTTGGGTTTCTCCCCTGCTGAAGGTCTCCATTAAACCTCAAACTTGCAGAGGTCATATCTCCTTATGTATTTATCCAAATTGAGTGTTCTTTGGGACATTGGAAAGATCTTGGTCTCTAGTATATGTGGTTAAAAGAGTTTTAGAAAATTCTAATCCAATAGATAATAGTAAGCTCTGCAAGCATGACTGGTTTTCTTTGATGAAGTTTGTGAGAAGGTCAACTTGTTCCTAGGGGGTTCCACCTACTTCCTGCTATATTTTGGGGGTCAATTAACTCCAACATTGGTATCAGAGCAAGGAATTGAAGCTTGGAGAAGGTTAAAATATCTTGATGAAGAATTTGAAGCTATTGGAGTAGCGGTTCATCATCGACACTACACAAAGGTACAAGGAGATAACAAGGAAGCATCTCAAGCAACATCCAAGCAAAGAAAGGTGCATAGACTTTATTACAAAGGTAAACCTCATACTTCTTCTTATCACATATATCCAAAATGAGGGTTAAAGGAGGAAGTTTAGTATTTACACAATGGGCGATCAACATGCACAAATAGACAATCTTGATAAGAACAACTATCAAGCATGGCGATTTAGAATCACAACATACTTGCAAGGTAGAGGCTTGTATGGTTTGATTGATGGAACAGATATCAAACCTATATTACCAGAGGATCCAAATCAACAACAATTGAGGGATTTTAGACTTTGGAATGAAAGAGACGAAAGGGTTATATTCATTTTATCACAAAATATTCAAGATTCAATGGTAGGACACATACAAGATCTAGACACAAGTAGAGATGTTTGGCTTGCATTGGAAAGGTTGCATGCTACAGGTACAAGAGCAAGGAAGATTCAACTCAAAAATGAGTTGAATAACATAAAGAAAGATACAAGGACATCGGTCAATGATTACTTGTTGAAGGTTAAAGAGATTGCAGATCAACTAGGATCAATTCAAGCTCATGTGGAGGACGACGACTTGGTTGCACATACTCTCAACAGACTCAAGGATGATGAGAGATGGAAACCATTCATTACTTTAGTTTATGTTAGAGGAGAATTACCAGACTTTGATCAGCTTGTTGCTCTCATGGTCACGGAGGAGATGAATCTAAATGGCTCTACTTCAAATAAAAAAGGATCTCAAGGACAAGCTCTTTATGTAGGATCATCAAGAGGTGGAAACAGAGGAAGAAGAGGTTCAAATAGAGGTCGAGGAAGAAGGAGCGATAATCAAGGGTCTTCAAGTGGCTTCTTCAACACAAGAGGAAGAGGAAGATCAAGCGTGAGAGGTACGAGAGGCAACTACAACTACAATCAAAGACAAAGGAGTGAAGATAACAACAATTGCTATATATGTGGAAGGTATGGACACTATGCCAAAGATTGCTATCAAAATGAAAATAATCAAGGTGGTAATCGAACTGGAGGCTATTCAAGAAGAGGTAAACAACAAGGAAATTATGCAGTTGAAGGTAAAAGTGAAGATTATGATTCTCTTCTTATGATGAATGTACAAACTAAGATGAATTGCAATAGTGATGTACGGTATGTAGATAGTGGTTGCTCTAACCATATGTCACATGATGCTTCATGGTTTTCTAATATGCATAATCCTTCATGTAAAGGTCATGTTGAAACAGGAGATGATACAACACATAAGATTATGCAGGTTGGAGATGTTGTTATGCAGGATAAGAGCAAGACAAATTGCTTGAAGGATGTACTTTATGTGCCAACGATTACTAAGAATATGATGTCAGTTTATCAAATGGTAGAAAAAGGTTTGCAAATAAGATTGAATCATGCAGTTTGCTTCATTGAGGATCCAAAGCAAAGGAGGTTAATTGCTAGAGGTCAAAAACAAGGTAGATTGTTTACATTCAAGGTAAACCCAAATCATACAAACTATTTCTCTTATGGTATGCATAGAATAGCAGAGCTTGATCTATGGCACAAAAGGATTGGACACATGAATGTACACAAGTTAAAGGAGCTATCAAAGAAGAGGATTGTTGAAGGATTACCTGATCTTATTAAGCAACATATGGTGCATCTTTGTGAAGCATGTCAAATGGGTAAGCAGAGTAGACAACCTTTCAAGCATTCAAGCTATGTAAGCAGTGGATTGCTAGACCTTATACACACGGACGTATGGGGTCCTACTAAAGAGGCATCCTTGGCTGCTAATAAGTACTATGTATCATTCATTGATGATCATAGTAGAATGACATTTGTGTATTTCATTAAACATAAGAGTGAAGTCTTTGATTGTTTCAAAAATTTTAAATCAGTTGTCGAGAAGCAAACAGGAAGATATGTTAAGAAGCTAAGATCTGATGGAGGGGGAGAGTATTTCTCTCAAGCTTTTACTGATTTTTTGTATGATGAAGGTATCAAAAGAGAAGTTACATGCAGGTATACTCCACAACAAATGGAGTCGCAGAGAGAAGAATCAGAATCATAGCAGAAGCATCTAGAAGCATGCTAAATGATATGTGTTTGCCTAATTCTTTTTGGGCTGAAGCTGTTAGCACAAGTGTGTACATTATGAATAGAGTACCTACTGCTGGAGTTCATCATTTGACACCATATGAGGTATGGCATGGAAGGAAACCAAGTGTAAGTCATTTGAAAGTATTTGGTTGTGTATGCTATGTACATGTACCTAGTGAAGTGAGATCAAAACTTGATGTGAAATCAAAAAAGTGTATATCTATTGGTTATGCAGATACTCAAAGAGGATATAGATGTTATAATCCTCATACCAATAAGGTGGTTGTTTCAAGAGATGTAAATTTTGATGAATCACTTTCATGGTATGTAGATAAGAAAAGTTTGCACGTCATAAATGGAGATGAAGAAGATACAGGTGAAGGAGATTAGTGCTTACCTCAGCCCACAAGAAGTTTAAGTGATGAAAAAAGTGGTTTGGATGAAGAAAGAGAGCTACCTTTTAGTGGAAGATTAAGGCAAGAGTCACCTCCAAGTGTTAAAAGTAAAGGTAAACTCAAACTTGTTGAAGTGAATGATGAAGGAGAGGAAATTAGTGATGTATGTGAGTATGGAGAATCATCAAAGGTTCCTAATAAGAAAGGAAGAGCATCTACATTGGAGGTAAGAAGAACTTCAATAGTGAGTAAGCAACCTCAAAGGTATACGTATGAATCTTTCATGAATACTCATTATGCTTTTATGACAAAAGTGAGCAGGAAAATGAACCCTCATGTTATGATGAGGCAAAAGGAGATGAAAAGTGGGAGAAAGCAATGAGAGAAGAAATGGAAGCACTACAGGATAACAAGACTTGGAATTTAGTTCCAAAAACACCAAAACAAAAGGTAATTGGTTGCAAGTGGGTTTTTAAGATCAAAAGAAATAGTGATGGTAGTGTGTCAAGATATAAGGCTAGACTTGTAGCAAAAGGATATAATCAAACTCAAGGATTAGACTATGAAGAAACATTCAGTCCAGTAGCAAACATGGCAACCGTGAGAACTTTGTTGGCTTTAGCTACAAGTAAAAGGTGGAATATATATCAACTCGATATAAAGAATGCCTTTCTAATGGTGAGTTAAATGAAGAAGTGTATATGTCACAACCAGATGGTTATGTGGATGCAAAATGTCCTAATCATGTATGTAGGTTAAAGAAGGCATTGTATGGTCTTAAATAGGCACCAAGGGCATGGAATTCAAGGTTGGTAAAGTATCTTATGCTGCAAGGATACACAGCGAGTCATGCTGATCCTTCACTTTATGTAAAACATGTAGATGACATGTGTGTCTATGTATGCATTTATGTGGATGACTTGTTGATTACAGGGAATGATGCAAAAGCAATTGAAGAGATAAAAGGTAATTTGGGAAAGGAATTTAAAATTTCAGATCTTGGTTTGCTTAGATACTTTCTTGGGATTGAAATTGTGTGGTGATGAAGGTATGTGATTGATATAGAGAAAGTATATATGTGATATGTTGGAAAGGTTTGGTATGCCGGAATGTAAATTTGTTTCTACTCCAATGGAATGTAATGTAAAGTTGAGTGCAAAGGACGGTGATGAGTTGCATGATATGAATGCATATAGATCCATGGTAAGATCTTTGATTTATGCAATAAAAACTAGACCTGATATATGCTATGCAGTGGGAGTATTGTCACAGTTTATGCATGAACCTAGAGTACCTCATATGCATGCAGCAAAAAGAGTGCTTAGGTATTTGAAAGGTACCATGAACGAAGGATTATTTTATAGTCATGATGCTGATCTAACTCTTAAAGTCTTTAGTGATGCAGATTGGGCTGGAACCAAAGATGACAGAAGATCCACAAGTGGATATGTGGTAATAGCAGGAAACAAGACATTAACATGGAGTTCAAAGAAACAGCCTACAGTTGCTTTATCTTCTACAGAGGCTGAGTATAGAAGTTTAGCATTGGCTACTATTGAGGTTATGTGGTTTAAAAAGTTGTTTCATGACTTGAATGTGCAGGTTGATGTACCACTCATATATGGGGATAACTTGAGCAACATTCATATGATCGCAAATCCTATTTTTCATGCTAGAACAAAGCATATAGAGGTTCACTATCATTATGTTCGAGAGAAGGCTATAAACAATGAAGTACAAGTTTCTTTTGTGGGAGCAAAGGATCAAGTTGCAGATATCTTCACCAAATCCTTGGATGGCCCAAAGCTTCAAGGATTCAACTATATTCTTGGCATGAAGGAAATACCCTTTGAAACTTGAGGGGGAGAATGTTGCGAACATTTGTTTTATGTAGGGTACAAGTTATGTAAATACCTTTGGGAAGTCTTCAAATACTTCAAGAAGGCTCATATTACTCACAAAATATAGCCAAAATACCACGTGAGTTCTAGAACATGATGAGTGAAATTAGTGAGTCACAAGGGAGCTGCAATGGTGTCCTAGTGGAAGGTTGATGTGGCTAGTTCTCAAAGTCCATCAATACTTTGCTTATTTGAGCACTTGAGTCATGTAATACCTCCATCCAAGTGTCCACCACGAATTTATATGTATTAGAAAGGTTTTAGATTAGTTCCTCATGCTATAAAAAGAGGGGAGAAGTCGTGATCTTGTGGGAAGTCCAAGAGAGTCATATGTGTATCTCTACGCTGCTGTAGTTTTGTATGCAGAGATTGCAGAGCTTGTATCTCCCTCATTATATATCCAAATTACATGTTTGATATCTCATTTGAAAGCTCTTACAGTCCATTTTTGCACTCTAAATTTGCATAATCATTGGATTTTTGAGTTGAGAGCAGTACTCTCTGCAAGTAGTGTGTGTTCTCGGGTTTCACCCCTACTGAAGGTCTCCATTAAACGTCAAACTTGCAGAGGTCATATCTCCTTGTGTATTTATCCAAATGGAGTGTTCTTTGGCTCATTGGAAAGCTCTTGGTCTCTAACTTATGTGATCAAAACAGTTTTAGAAAACTCTAATCCAATAGAGAATAGTAAGCTCTGCAAGCATGACTGGTTTTCCGTGATGAAGTTTGTGAGAAGGTCAACTTGTTCCTAGGGGGTTCCACCTACTTCCTGCTATATTTTGGGGGTCAATAAACTCCAACAACTGTGTCGGCTCAACTACGCACTACGTACCTATATACTTGGGAATTATTGCACCTTCTTCAGACCGTACCGAAATTACACCGGAATTTACCAAAATTTCATCATGTATCACCGGACTGGTACCGGGATTACGGCTAATTGGCTCCGATTCTTCGACAACTGGGCTTAAATGGCCTGCACTTCTACCAGCTGGGGGTGTCCCTAGAAGATTTGGTACCTCCCAGGGATGCTGGTCTCTCCTATACTTCGGATAAGACTCGCCGGACCGAGTGACCGACATATATCAGCCCACTTGCCCTACATACTGCTCCACCATACTAGTTATTCACAATCTATTGCCACCTTCCCACAGATGGCGCCAGTGTTAAAAGTGCGTTTTTCCGTCACAGGCACTTTCAAGCTCTTTCGGGTTCTTGGGGATGGTAGGGGTCTGATAAATCAGAGGCCTTGTATCTTATTTTCCAATTTAACTTATCAATTAAGCAGTATGTTAATGTTCAGTATCAGATTCTTTATACCGGTTTTACGTTTCATACTCGATTATGTCTTTCACAGTACGTAACACAGGAATTACTAATTACCATCGCACAGACTTATATCGGTAACAGAACATTACTGTGTTAATCATAAATTAATGTAATTAAACAAAGGTAAGAATCACAGTACTCAGAATTTAAGAATACTGCAGTACGATGTCTCCACAGACTGCAAATCGCCAAGAAAAACAGTCTGGCGATCCCGCTTCTCACCACTAGAGAGCCACCGTAATAAATGAAAAGATAAAAAGATACAACACTTCGCTATGACCTTTCGGTACGTGCGGTATAAGAAAAATAAGAATAACATAATGCCAATCCGGTGGCCTTACAATGCCAAACATTGTATCATAATCCTTCTAGCATAGTAGGTGATTAGATTTTTCCAATAAAACTATCGGTGTCTTGTGTGAAAGGACCATTTTTAGGGCACATGTATATAAGTCACTTGGTCACACTTGTAAATGACTTTTTGCCATTGTGAGTAGAGGAGAACTCACATTTTCTAGTTTGCCTCTTCTTCCTCTTGTATCTGCTTTCTTATGAGCTTGCATGTGTGATTGTAGCTTGAATTGAGTGCATGGAAGTGTTTTCTACCCATTTCATTGCTTTTGTGAAGTGTGTAATGTGTGTGTGAAGTTTGAGGAGGTGTGTGGGGAGACAAGGTCAGTTGCACAACTCCCATTTTCGCCCATAACTTGAAGTAGGTTTGTCAGAATCGGACAGGAGTACCAACATTGGATGCATCTCATCGCGAGCTTTGAAATGAACCCACCATTATTCCAAGTTTAGAGCTAAGAAAAAAGTCTGATTTTGTGCTTACTATTGTTTCATGTATCGCGACACCATTTCCACCTGTCTAAGTGATGAATGTGAGTGATGGCACTCATCTACATGCAATGGTAACTATAGCACTTCATTGATCATTGTGTAAGTACACGTCTTCATACAATCGGTTAGGTTCATTATACTTTCTAGATTGATAATTTAAATGTGTGATCATCCCCACTATATGTACTTGCTGGTGATAGAGGAATAGTCTCTTTCGTCACTAGTCCCTAAGTTTTCACTTAGGTACACATTCAACAATAACTTTTCCATAAGTTTTTTAGCTCAAGGTTCCATCTAACTTGATGGAAAAAAGTGGGGGTATTTTGGATGCATCACTTCAATTCAATTTCTACACCAACTTTTGGAGCATTATATAAGCAATAGCTTGGAAGAAATTTGTGGCCATCCTATTCATTTATTTGTGAAAGTTCAGGCTGTGATTCAGAGTGTATACTATAGGTCTAAGCTAATCCCTAGCTAAGTTAGACCCCGCTAGTTGAAGTTCTCTTTTAGGTTGAGATTTTTTATCATCCATATCTCATTGTGTAGTTGTCTATTTCATTTGCAAGATAGCTCATCTTGAAGATCTTCTAAGATTTCTTTTCGATATAATCATAGTCTTAAGAGTTTTCTATGCTTATGTATATTGAGCTTGAAAGACATTTGGTCTATCTCTGCATATTCTGCAATATATGTGTATGAAAAGGTACACGTAGCTATCAACTCTCTCTTCGAAAAGATTTTGGTTCATCTTGTGCAAGCAGATCGACATAGGTCACATTTTTCCAATTGAATTATCTATGCTTTTTGGAAAGCTTAGAGAGACTATTTTCACCCTACAAAATTTCATTGGCTCAATCTTTTGTTCTAGAGAGAAATTCAATTTTCGATCGACTTTGGTAGTAAACTATTTGGTCCTAGGAAGGGCCTATCATTCTTCTACTATAACTAGGAGTAGATATACTCTATCAATTTTTGATTATCATCATGACTAAGGGAACAAAAGAGATATATAAGAAATTAGAGAGAGATACTTGACATGAAGTTGAAATATGAACAATGGCATTGACAAGGTGCAATGTAATGTTCCTTGAATCAACGTTTAGGGTGTAACTTCCATCGATTCGCTCAATCTAATATTTGCCTAAATTTGAAACATACAATCATAATGTGGAAAATGGATAGAATGCACCACCACGTGGACCCTACATATGTTAACATTATGTGCATGAACAATTCTACTTCTCTCTCTCTCTCCCCCCTCCCTCTATCTCCCTTGTCTCTATCTCACACTATATTTCTACATCTCTCTTTCATCCCCTTCGTCAAGATGAAAGTCAAAATGCAATCCCAAAAAATCCATACTTGTTCATTGACTCATGCAATGGACTCTCAAGGAAAGCTTATATATATATATATATATATATATATATATATATATATATATATATATATATATATATATATATATATATATATATATGTGTGTGTGTGTGTGTGTGTGTGTGTGTGTGTGTGTGTGTGTGTTTGTGTGGATTCCTTAGGATTGCATTTTGACTTACATCATGACTAAGGGGATGAAAGAGGGATATAGAAAGGTAGAGAGAAATAGAAAGAGAGAGAAATAGATAGAGAGAGAAAAGGAGAAAGAGTTGGTTGGTTGAAGTTTTTCAAAGATTAGGTGGACGTGAAGTGAGAGTTAATCATCATATATTTATCATCTATGTTAATATGTTTTGCTAGTGATGTAAATGAACACACTTAGGATTGTGGGTGCACTCCTTTTCCCATCTTTAGGAGTTTTTTCCCCTTGGCTTGTAGATATGCCTATAACCCTAGCAAGCTACTTTTCTTTGTACATTCACTTAGTAATTGATTCAGTATTGTGTTTTGCTCCAAGCTTCTTCCTCCTCCCTATGTGGTTTGTGTACTTTTAGAGGCACCAAATTCCACGAATTGGTTTTAGATCAGGTTGACACTTCATCTACGTTTTAAACACCCGTCTGACCAAACTCTCCACATAGTAGGAAAATGATGAGCATACTCAAGGTGATTTGTGAATGTTTAGGCTTTGATTGGGAGTGTATACTATAGGTCTAAGCTAATCCCTAGCTAAGTTATACCCTGCTAGCTGAAGTTCTCTTTTAGGTTGAGGTTTTTGATCATCCATATCTCATTGTGAAGTTGTCTATTTCATTTGCAAGATACCTCATCTTGAGGCTCTTGTAAGATTTCTTTTCGATATAATCATAGTCTTAAGATTTTTGTATGCTTATGTATATTGAGCTTGAAAGATATGTGGTCTATCTGTGCATATTCTGCAATATATGTGTGTGAAAAGGTACACATAGGTATCAATTCTCTCTTCGAAAAGGTTTTGGTTCATCTTGTGCAAGGAGATTGACATAGGTCACATTGTTCAAACTGAGTGATCTATGGCTTTTTGGAAAGCTCAGGGAGACTATTTTCACCCTAGAAAATGTCATTGGATCGATCTTCTGTTCTAGAGAAAAATTCAATTTTTGATCGACTTTGGTAGTGAACTATTTGGTCCTAGGAGGGGCCTATCATTCTTCTGTTACAACTAGAAGTAGATATACTCCATCAATTTTGACTATCATCATGATTAACAAAACAAACGAGAGATATAACAAATTAGAGAGAGATAATTGACAGGAAGTTGAAATATCAACAATCGGATTCACGAGGTGCAACATAGTGTTCCTTGATTAACTGTTTAGGGTGTAACTTCCATCGATTCGCTCAATCTAATGTTTGCCTAACTTTGAAACATTCAATCATATGTGGGAAATGGACGCAATCTACCACTATGGGCCCTACATATGTTAACATTATGTGCATGAACACTTCTACTTCTCTCTCTCCCCCCCTCCCTCTCTCTCGCTTGTCTCTATCTCACACTATACTTCTACATCTCTCTTTCATCCCCTTCATCAAGATGAAAGTCAAAATGTAATCGCAAAAAATCCATACTTGTTCCTTGACTCTTGCAAAGAACTCTCAAGAAAAGCTTATATATATATATATATATATATATATATATATATATATATATATATATATATATATATATATATATATATATATATATATGTGTGTGTGTGTGTGTGTGTGTGTGTGTGTGTGTGTGTGTGTGTGTGGATTCTTTAGGATTGCATTTGACTTACATCATGGCTAAGGGGATGAAAGAGGGATATAGAAAGGTAGAGAGAAATAGAAACACAGAGAAAAGGAGAAAGAGTTGGTTGCTTGAAGTGTTTCAAGGATTAGGTGGACATGAAGTGAGAGTTAATCATCGTATATTTATCATCTATGTTAATATATTTTTCTAGTGATGTAAATGTACACACGTAGGATTGTAGGTGCACTCATTTTCCCATCTTTAGGAGTTTTCTCGCCTTGGCTTGTATATATGCCTATAACCCTAGAGAGCTACTTGTCTTTGTACATTCACTTGGTAATTAATACAGTATCATGTTTTGCTCCAAGCTTCTTCCTCATCCTTATGTGGTTTGTGTACTTTCAAAGACATCAAACTCCAAAAGTTGGCATTAAATCAGGTTGACACTTTATCTAGGTTTCAAACACCCCTCCTACCACACCCTCAAAATAGTAGGAAAATGGATGAGCATACTCAATGTGATTAGGAATTGAAAATGCCTTCACTCTCTAGCGTGAAAAGTTTTATATGAGGTCATTCCGCTGTCATGATGTGCTATCACAGTGCTTGTGCAAAAAATTTCATTCTTTTGTGCCAAACATATGTAGGGGTTTTGGTTTACTAATACAAGCACCTCAAAGTTAACTACAGGTTTAGTAGAGCTCAATAGGGTGGTTTTATTCAATGTTTTGAGATACAATCATTTTTTTGCATTAAGGTATTTTAGTTAGTATTCATGGATGAAAGCAATGATGTATTCTCTATGTTGGCTGTTGAGGATAGATTGGATTGTACTAATTATCCATTGTGGGCATATATGATGCATCATGTACTAGTAAGAAAAGTACTATTGAATATTTTGTAGGGTGTTCAAAAATGTTTGACTACACCAGCATATACAATTATTGAAGGTGATGTAGATGGTGTTGAAGATGATGATCTTCAAATTCCCATTTGTACTACAATTCTTGCTGCATCTACCATAGAGCAACTTTGTTGGGATGGTAGAGGTGTGGAGGCACATGCATTGATAACTTTGTATGTCAAACATGCCATTATCCCTCACATTTACTCCTTCAAAACAACAAAGGGTGCTTGGGATAGACTAATCACTTTATTCCAAGCAAGAAATAAGGCTCGTGTTGCGTACCTCCAAAAATAGTTGGAGAGTGAACACATGAATAAAGGAGATTCTATGGATAGCTTTTTGCAAGAGATCAAAGATTTGAAGGAATACTAGTTGATTTTTGCTTATGAAGTCTTGCTAGATAGTTCACTTGTATAGAATTTTCTTAACAATATTCCAACTTCATATTATATTTTTTCTTCTACTCTTCGATTGATAATGAAAGGAAATCCAAATTCCATAACTTTTAAGGAGTTAGTCTTTGTTTCATGGCAGGAAGATCAATCGAGATAGAACGAAACCATTATGAGTGTTGCATATCAAGCTTTCTTAGCTACTAAGAAGGGCAAAGGTTAATGGAGCTCATCCACTAGTAACAAAAAATATGCTAATGCTACACAATCAAAGAAAGAAGAAAAATATGATAGGAAAATAGAAAAGCAGAGACAATTTTGCAAATGTTATAATAGAAATGATCATGTCATAAAGTATTGTGTAAAAGTAGCTCCAACAGAGTCAAAGAAGAAAGAGGTTGGAATCACTACAATAATTGATCCTCTAGAACAACGGTTGATGCAACAAAATTTCGTTGCATCATGATTATGCATTCTATTGCATAGAGTGTTGAGTGCATATCAATGAAAAAACAATGCTTAATTTGATGTTCCTTTGCATGTTTGTAGTAGAATCAGATCTTTGGTACTTTGATAGTGGGGCAACCAAACATATTACCTCGTAGCATAGTTTCTTCTCTTCACTTGAGCCTAGCCATATAGGGAATATTGTTACATGCACCAACAACTTCTCTTATCCTGTTATCCGAGTTGGTAAGATCATTCTGACTATTGATAATGGTAGTTCTTTTACTTTATCAGATGCTTTATTTGTGCTAGGGAGCAAGAAGAATCTGTTATTAGTTTCAACTTTAGCCAAGATTGTCTTGGCTGTGAAATTTGTTGATGATAGGTGTACAGTTCATGATTTGTCAAATGGCAACGTGATTATTGCTTTTGGCATTTTATCTCTTGGGCTGTATAAGCTCCTAGATTATGAGAAATTTGTGAAAGATTTAGCATGTGTTGTACGTGATTCTCAAGCTATGTTAGATGCAAAGATTTTACATGCATGTTTTGGTCATCTGAATTATGCTAGTTTGCTATGCCTATAGAAATCTGAAATGGTGTCCTCTTTGCCCAAACTTGAGGCACCCAAAAAACATGTTTGTGAAGGTTGTATTTTGGGCAAAATGCAGCGTTCCTCCTTTCCAAAAGATGGTTCAGTTTCAGCTACTCAAAAATTGCAGCTTCTTTACAATGATGCCTGTGGTCCTATGCAGACACCCTCTTTTGGAAATTATCTTTACTTCTTGACTTTCATTGATGAATTTTCCAGGCATGCATGGGTATATCCATTGAAGGCAAACCCCGATGTGTTTATGTGATTCAAAGAGTTTTATGTTTTGGTTGAGAATCTCTCAGCATGGAAAATGGGCACCCTCTGTTCTAATGGAGGGGAGAAATATATGTCGTTTGACTTTAAAACATCTATGCACCGTGTCATATACACCTAAACAGAATGGAGTTGCTGAACGAAAGAACAACTCACTCATGGAGATGGCAAGGTCCATGGTCAAGAGTCACACTTTGCCACATAGTTTCTGGCTTGAGGCTATTATGTGTGCAATATATATACTTTACAGGTGTCTCACTAAAACACTATAGTCTATCACTCCATATGAGGCTTGGCCTAGTCGCAAGCCATTTGTTGCTCATCTGCATATTTTTGGTTGTTTGGCATATGCATTCTGAACAACATCATAGACAATTGAATGATAAAGTAGTAAAATGTATTTTTCTTGGGTACAATTCTAAAAGGAAAGGCTATCATCTATATCATTTGGCATAGACTAAATGCATTTAGGTTAGCCATGATGTTGTTTTTGTGGAAGATGCTATTCCGCCCTTACTTTCATGTACTAAGGAGACCTTTGTTAGCTCCAAAGACATGTATGATACTTTGCTGCCTCTTTTTATAGGTGGATAATCTAGTGTGAGTCCTAATGAGGCAACTTCTCAGCCTTTGCAAGTTTCATGTGATGATGCAGATCATTCCCTTTCTGATGCAGAATTACATGAGTCACTTATTGATTAAAGAGCTCATATTAAGCAGACAAAAACTATGCCAAGATGGCTGGTGCAGACTTTGCGTCACAAAAAATTAGATGCACCTTTGTCATACCATACTCTTTCAGACTCTCATAGTGTCTTTTTGCATCAAATTGTTATGCTATGGCTGCATCTAGTCTCTGTGATGAGAATGAGTTTGTTTATTTGATGAAGCGCAAAATTCAAAAAAATGGATGGATGCTATGCAATCTGAATATGATGTTATAATGAAGGTACTTGTCTTTATGTGACTTGCCTCCTCGCAAGAAGGCCACTGGCACGAAGTGGGTTCACAAGCTAAAGTGTAAGCCTGATGCAACAGTTGACATGTATAAGGCTAGGCTTGTTGCAAAGGGTTATGTGCAAAAAAGAGGCATTAATTTTGATGAGCCCTTTGCACCTACATGTCATATGACTACTCTTCGTAGCATCTGTGCATTTGCAACTCATCATCGTTGGAATGTTCATTACTTGAATATTAGAACTATATTTTTGAATGGTGACTTGCATTAAGAAGTGTATGTTTTTCAGCCTCATTGTGCAAAAAGCGCATGAAAACTAGGTTTGCAAGTTAAAGAAGGCATTATATGGTTTAAAGCAAGCACCACATCCTTGGTATGGAAAGATACATGCCTATGTGATTACACATGGTTTTGAGAACAATCCAATTTGAAGCACCTTATAAGTTAAGCACGCTAATGATGTGCTTCTAATCATTGTTATGTACGTTGTTGACATGTTGCTCTCTAGTCCTATTGAGAAGCATATTTCTGATTTTAAGGCTGATTTGCATGCCTCGTTTGAGATGTCTAATTTTGGGCATTTGCATCATTATTTCAGCATTCAATTTATGCACGTTGATGGTGGAATGGATTTGTGTGAAATGAAATATATTGACACATTATTGTAGTGTTTTGGCATTGAAGACTGTAAGCCTATTGCCACCCTTATGGAGACAGGTTTATGATTGAGGCTTCATGATGCTGGAGATGCATTTGATGTTGTCCTCTATCAGCAAATTGTTGGATGCTTGAACTAGTTATGCATTACTCAGCCAAATATTCAAATTGTTGTCTCATAGATGAGCAGGTTTATGGATTGCCCAGGTGTCAAGTATTGGCAAGCGGTTAAGTGCATCTTTCCCTACTTGAGTGGTACCCGGCTACTTGGATTGTTTTATCCCAAGGGGGGGATCACTACTGCCAGATTTGCATGCTTTTGCTAAGAGTGATTGGGTTGTTTGCTATGACACTCCTGTGTTCACTAGTGCCTTTTGCTTCATGCTTGGTAGCTCATGTATATCTTGGTTGAGCAAGAAGCGGCCTACTCTAGCCACTTCCAATTATGAGGCTGATTATAGCGCAGCTTTCATAATGATGGTTGAGTGCGTGTGGCTTAGATGCCTTATGGATAGTTTGGGTTTTGGTCAGTCTTCTGCCACCACCATCTTCAATGACAATCAAAGTGCATTGGGAGTTGTGAGGAACCATGTGCTCCATGCTCACACTAAGCACATTGATGTAAATTATCATTATGTGAGGAAGAGGTTCTCTACTAGGGAGATCAGCTTTGCTTATGTGCCCACGTAGGAGAACATTGCATATTTTTTCATGAAGGCTCTACCTAGGGAGAAGTTTGAAGCTTTTCGCAAAGCTTTGGGCTTACTTCCTTTTGTGGATTGATTCCACATAGCTTGGCACTTCCTTATACATGAGTTGCATCTCCTTGTTCACTGCATCACTCCTAGGGGGGATTTGTTGATATGTTTAGGTAGTGATATGTGTAGGAACATCGATGCACTTTTTTCCCTCTTTAGGAGGTTTTTCCCCCTGGCTTGTATATATGTCTATTGCCCGAATGGGTCACTTATCTTTGTACATTGTAGTGGTAATACACTCAGTATTGTGTGTTGTGCTCCAAGCTTCTTTCTCTTCCTTGTGCTGTTTGTGTGCGTCCACAGACATCTAACTCCAAAATGAATCATAGTATCAAATGCATTATTTATAGATGAAGGTGTAGTTTGTACAATGTTTGATGCAAGGGAATGGGAGTGGGGAACGGGGAGCATGAATGATGTGTCTAATAGAGAGGTGCGTGCAGGTGAAGTTGGTGGTGGAGGAATGGGGGATGGTGGAAGTGTGGGGGGAGGGGGAGGTGCTAAGGGTGGCAAAATGTCCATGCTATTGGATAGTGTGGTTTCTACCATATATATTGGAATGGTAAGTGGTGTGTGTGAGGTGGTGGTGAATAATTGTGGTGTCGGTGTTGGGAACAAGACCGATAAGGAGGTTTGGGCAGTGGCTTGAAACAGTCTAGAAAGAAGTGCATGGGCGGGTTGAAGGACTTATGGGAGGAGGGTGGAAAGTACAAGCTTGGAGGTGGGAATGGCATGGAAGGAGTTTCGGAGACAGGGAATCCTAGAAAAGTGGATCTCATATCTAGGTGTCCTATGACTGAGGTTGTAGAGGTAGGATGTCCTACAACAGGAACAATGAGGTAACGGTGGTGGTATGATACAAGGGCTTGTCAAAAGAATAAAATAGAGAAGTGGGGCTATGAAAGATGGAGGGTTGCTCTCGAGTATTAGTGGTAGGATCAATATTTATAGCCTCCGTTTGAGGAGGTGAGGGTGGAGGTGTTGGAGGTTGTGGCTTTGTTATGTCTTCATGGATGACTGTAGATTTGTGGCGAGGAGTGTGAGCTGCTTGGGATGTTTTCTCAATTGGTTCCATTGTCACAATACTCACCTTGATAATGGTGATGGGTATTTGAATGTTTTTGCTGGATCTTGGTCGTGTTTGGAAACTGCATGGATTGTATTGTGTAGGAGGCCTCAACAGTGTCGATCTTACTTCTTCCACTACACCATAGGTTTCACTAAGCAATAGTAGAGTTTCACTGAATTCAGAGTGGACACTAGCCTCTTCCAAGAGCTGGGCAATTAGCATTCTACTGCTCTATTTAGAGAGTAATTATTGTGCCCACACCCTTTCCATGACTTAGTATAATCCATGGAGTTATGAAGTGTACTATGGGGCTTCAATAGTTTCTTCCTCTTCTCCCTCTTCTTCTTCGTCTTCTTCACCCTTTGGTCATTCTAGTTGTTGGGATAGGGTCCTTTGTCAACCGTCTTCCCACTGTACATGGTAGCCTCCTCTTGATTTACCCCTTCTTTGGGAGGATGTGACAGGTTCTTCTATATCAAAAAAGAACTCTACAGTTGATACTTGAGATGTCTATTAAAAAACTTGAAAGTTAAAGGTGTTCATCCCTTCGATGTCTCTAGTGGAACCGAATTCAAATTCCAAAGGTACAAGGGGTGCAGAGGGAGTTGCTTGCGAGGTGTCTCTAGAGTTGAAGCGTGGAATTCTTATCATAAACAGAGGAGTTATGGCTTCCCCTTGTTGTGAGATCTCCAAGGTCGTAAGAGCTTCTCGTATTTGGACACATCTAATAGTTCCTGTTGGTGTGTTGAAGATTTGCATCCTTTAAACAACTGTAATTGTTACCAAGTTAGTGCACGCTCGATAGGCATATCATATGATAAACACATGTATATTATACAAGTGAGTGCACAAAAATGGTTCACCACTGGCTTCCTAGAGTACCTTTTGTTAACTTCATAAAGCTTCTCCATAATCAACACAAGAAGCTTAATAATGAGCATATCTCTACTAGGTAAAGATTGGAACAGATTCTCTTGTGTGAGTAAGCGAATATATCTTGTCGTGGGAATGCAAAATGCTGCATGCATATCGAAGAGGGATGGAAACATTGGGTGTAAGTGCTACCATAACCTTTAACTTTTGGAGCTACCTATTCTTCATGTTATTGGGTATCAAAGCATCTTTCTCTGAGGGCACAAGTGTGTCATCCATGTTTAGAGCATCTCTTACCAATTCTAACGTGAGTTCAAACTTTTTTGATTCATTGTTACCCGACAAAGAAGGGACAACAAGATTCTGGGTGGATCCTTTACATCACTCACCTATAATGTTAATACCAAATAGTAGCAACGTAGAAAATCTGATTTGTGTAAGGGTGCCTTGAAGTATTCAACTATCCATGCTTGTTGCCATATGGTTTGTAGCTCTAGTGTGTTTTGGAGAGTCTTGAACTCTCTTGAAAAGAATTGGAATCGTACCCATATCGTGTCATACTAATACTTGGACTCCCGTATGTACACATCTCCTAATGGCCCTAACATGCCATTAAACTAGTGAGAGTTTGCACTAACTCTTTTTGTTATTCTAGTGTGGGGTCCATTATAGGTATTTGTTGTAGATGTCATAATTCCATAGTTGATTCGATTGGTGGCACTTTGATAGGTAGACTTTCCATGTTCATTGTTGATTGATTTGTCCCTGTCTGCGAACTGGTGCCTGTTGTGTCAGCCATGATGCTAGTAGTATTGTAATTTTCTTTGAATGTGCTAAAAAATAAGATCATATTAACATTGCAACAAAAATATGATCCTGCTTTGTCTCCTTTACAATACCAACATGATACTTGAAGTGGTTAGGGGGTTAGTGGGTGAAGTGTTTGTGATGTTGATGAATGTTGGTTAGTAGGTTAGTGAGTCCCCTAGATGCATACTTGGATGTGCATTGTACTCAAAATGCATCTACTATGTGCAAATTAAGTTATAATTTAGAGTCAACAGTTTTGTTACAAGGCTTAATTCTCCAAATTTTTATCGTGGGATTCCATCTTTTGGTAGTGATGACCTTTACATGTTGGTGGCATAGATCGTCTTAGATAGGGGACTTTTTGGGTACCTATTTCTAGATAATCCTAGGTGTGATTGGAGATGTGAATGTGTTGAGTTCAAATGTTTGTTCTCATTTTTGTGTTGTAAGTGTCTGTGAGTGACTATTCAAGCTTGTGAACTTTTGTGAAGCCATTTGAGCTTGGAATTAGGACTTGGGCACCCATATTTATCTAACATTGGGGTCAGCCTTCACTGATCGCTTTGGGACTCAAATAGAAATGGTCTAACTTGATTGATGCCTAGGATACTCGTTTCTTCTAGACTTTGATTGGCTATCTCGTTTGGTGCATCTTTGGGATCATGTCTCTTGAGTAGGAGGTTGTTCACCCTTATGTATCCAGATCTGCTTCACTCCGTAAGGTACTTTATTTTGCACCGATCATTGAGCATGCTTCTTGATTATGGGCTTCGTCTACTTCTTGGGTTGCCCTGCTTGTTGTCCTTGCACCATCTTTGGAAAAGAAGGGAGGTCCTCATTGACTTCTACAATTTCTTCATAAGTGAGCTTCTTTTGCCCATAGAACTTTGGACAAGAAAAGCATTATTATCATCATGTGTGCTTCTAGAAGGAATAGGAGTTGATGCCTTTCCTAGTTGTTTGAGTGCTTGATTTTCTAACTTCATTGTGATGCGGTTTTGATTCGCGCATACCTGAAGAAGTCAACTTCTTAGGTTCAAGTTGAGTGCATGATCATAGATCCAATCTTGACCCAATATAAGAGGTTCAGTGAGATCCCCATCTTGACACACTAGGACTTTGACTATTATTAGAACATCTTGAATGTAGAGGGGAAGCTCCACCTCACCCATGCAAGGTGTAAGGCCACTGGATTGGCATATTGTAATTCCCTATTTTTCATATACCGCATGAACCGAAAGGTCGTTGCAAAGTGATGTATCTATTTATCAATTAATGAAAAGACATTGCGGTGAGGCTTCGATAATGATGAGCAATATCGCCAGACTGTCTGTCTGGGCGATTGCGGTCTGTGAAGTCACCGTAGTGCAATATTCATGAACTCTGAGTATTGTTGTTCTTATCGCTGTATAATTACATTTAATTTGTGATTGATACAATAAGATTAAGTGCGGATAATAAGTCTGCGTGATGGAAAGGAATAACCCCTGTGTTATGTACTGTGAAAAGTATTAACCTGAGTATGAACAGTAAAACTGTGAAAGAACTAACCAGAGTCTTGAAAACAATCCGTATTAAACAGAGTTTTGAATGTTAAGGTACTGCTGATTGAATAAGATAATTGGGATAATTAAGATACAGGGCCTCTGATTTATCAGACCCCTACCACTCCCAAGAACCCGGAAGAATTTAAAGTGCCTGTGATGTGAACGCACGTTTACACTAGAGCATCTTTAACACCCCTGCCGTCTGTGGGAAGGTGGCCACAGATCGTGAATCAACAGTAAGGGGGAGCAGTACGCAAGTGGTGCAAAGGTGATATATGTCGGTTACTCGTTCCAACGAGTCGTATCCGAAGTACAGGAGAGACCAGCATCCTTGGGTGGTACCAAACTTGTTAGGGACACCCCAAGGAGTCAGAAGCATAGACCGGATAAGCCTATTCGTCGAAGGAGCAGAGCCAGTTAGCAGTGATTCCGGTACCATTTCGGTGAAAAGTGCTGGAATTCCGGTAGATTCCGATGCAGCCTGTAGAAGGTACAGTAACTTCGGAGTGTACAAGGATGCAGTGTGCAGTTGACCCGACACCGACTGGTCAAGATTTGAACCTTTCGGAGGATAAAGTTGTATTACCCAGAGAGATCATTGACGGTGAAAGAATACCCTGTTTTGGGGAAATTTCGACAAATTCCGGTGACAGTTCGGTTCCAATTGCAGGGAATTTATAGTTTTTCGGTGACAATGTGATACTTCCTGGTGAATCTTCATTTCGGACACCACTGTTCGGGGCAAATTTGCCTACCTAGGATATCCAAGCTGAGGATAGGCTCTTTGATTTGGAGATCCATAAGAGACTGAACGCTATTTTCAAGCCGGAACGTGAGAAATGTGACCATACAAACTCCGAGGGTCAAGAAACACCACCTCAGAACTCAGGCAATAGCAACGGTACCACGGCTAGCACCATGAGTGGTCAACAACAATAGCAGCAGCAGCAACAACAATAGCAGCAACATGATTAGCCACTTCCACTTTGACCAGTTCCAACAGGGGAACATACGCCAAGTTCGGTGGATTTCCAGGTGATGACCCTGATGCCCATGTGTGTACCTTTGAGATAAGTTATGCCGTGCTAAACCATCCACCCGATCCGGCATACAAGGCCATCGTGTTTCAGTCAACATTAGTCAATGAAGCAGCGCGATGGTTAACAAAGTATGATTTCAATCATTTCGTTACCTATGAGGCGATAAGGGATGCGTTTTTATAGAGGTTCCGGTTGAAGAAAAATCCTACCGAAATCTTCGATTACTTGAAGAA
Source organism: Ceratopteris richardii (assembly GCA_020310875.1). Classification (NCBI taxonomy): domain Eukaryota; kingdom Viridiplantae; phylum Streptophyta; class Polypodiopsida; order Polypodiales; family Pteridaceae; genus Ceratopteris; species Ceratopteris richardii. The sequence continues at coordinate 28,605,685 of CM035443.1, read as the reverse complement.
CAATAGGCAGAAGCCGCACCAGACTGTTCAGGAATATGCAACGTTGTTTAGAACCCATCTAAGACAACTATCTCCAGCACATGCTAACCTACGGGATGATGTTCTAACCCTGTGGTTCGTTAACGGTTTAATCCCATAGTTAAGACAAATTATGATCATCCGCTGTGTGGGTGCTATGACACTAGATGTTGTTATTGCAATGGCCCTACAACTAGAGCATAAGGTTGAAGGATTCACTGAAGACTTGGAATGGCTGAATGTTAGACTCAAGATATAACCGGTAGGAGATGGCTGAACCACACCCTAAAAGGGAGGATTAGGAAGTAATCCTCAACCATGGCTTTTGGGGCAAGTGGTTAGCCCATCATACTCCTAGCTGGTAGGTCATGAGTTCAAATCCCACAATTGGTATCAGAGCTAAAGGAAGTAGACTTGGGCAAGGCGGATGGAAGGCGCGCACATCGATTTCAAAGGTAAGCTTAACAAAGATTTGAGTGTATCTCCCAATCCGTAGGTCGGATTTCAACGTGTAATATACCATTGGAAAGCTCTTTTAACGAGCATTCCAATGGAGAAACTAGATTGGGGATCCAAGATACCTAGCATGGGTCAGAACCAGGTTCAAGAGACCGAGATTGAGAGCAAGGCAGGTCCGTAGGCTAGTTGCCAAGAAGCGGAAAGGCAAGGTTCAAGATACCAAGGTTGAGAGCAAGGCAAGTTCGTAGGCAAGTGGCCAACAAGCGGAAAGGCAAGGCTCAAGAGACCAAGGTTGAGAGCAAGGCAAGTCCGTAGGCAAAGTGGCCAAGAAGCGGAAAGGCAAGGCTCAAGAGACCAAGGTTGAGGACAAGATGGTTCAAGAGACTATGCGAGGGTGAGGACATCAATCGAAGGGGAGAGCAAGGATTGATCATTGAGGACAATGATCTCTAGAAGGGGAAGAGAGTGTTAGACTCAAGATATAACCGGCAGGAGATGGTGGAACCACACCCTAAAAGGGAGGATTAGGAAGTAATCCTCAACCATGGCTTTTGGGGTAAGTGGTTAGCCCATCATACTTCTAGCTGGTAGGTCATGAGTTCAAATCCCACAGGTTTGGTAGTTTAGATTGATTGGAATCTTTTGCTACAATCTAGGAAAAGAGAACATTGAAGTCATATCTACTTTTTGATTGATTGATTGAGAATCAATCCCAAACACTTATAACTCTTGGCTTTGAGGCCTTTTACTCTTTCCTTTTACAAAGATAGATATTTTGGAAACTAATTAAGAAGGTGATCCTATGATCAATCTCTCAATACAATAAATGGATGCAAATAAATCTCTACAAGGAGTATATGTGGAATCATTCAAATGATGGCTTTGATGAAGACCATGTCCACCTCAAGCATAATGAAAGCTTGATGTTCCAACATGAGCTACCTACTAGTCTTTCCATACCACATGACATCTTTGAGTCGCTGGATTGACACTAGCTTGAGAGGATTGAATGCTTTGTCTATCCATTCCTAGATGGCTTCCTCACCTAAGGTTCATAAGCCTTTGCTGAGGGTCCAAAATTTCTCGAGTACAACCTCATTGTAATGTTCTTTTGTAATAACTACTCATTAATTTTAATTTCCCTTTTGGGTGAAAGATCTTTACCAATATTGCATCATTAGGAACACTTGAGTTATATTGCAACTTGATGTGTGATTGTTCAACTTATGTTATTTTCTCTTAGGTTTTTTTGCAACAATATCCTAGCTATGCTTAAACTTGAGCAATTAGGGTTTTCTTGGACATGATTCATACCTATTGTAGCCATAATTAATCAATTTCATTATTCATATCTAGCCTAAGCTAAGAATTGATTGAGGGGGTTAAGAATGCTTCCAACGTCAAGTTGCTTATCCCTTGACTATACTTGAATACCCATGATACACATTCCCAAGCTTGCAAAACACTTGCTGTCAGGGGAGCACTAGATTGTGCTCTCTGACTACAGTAGACAAGATTTCGGAAATACACTTCCGATTATAAGAGCACCCACATAGGGAAAATGATACAAGAATACGTAACTGATAGAATACATCCCACAACCCAGGACTGATATGTATGGTAAACTAGACTAGAGATAATACAAGAGATCCCACAATCCGGGATCGTAAGTATGGAACAAGATACCAGGATTACAAGAACCCCCTTCTAGGAGATGAACTAGATACAAGAAATAACTTGACAAGATCTCGTACTATGAGATTACAAGAGGACAAGAAAAAATGTCCAAGAACTAGAATAGATAAGACTGGAACAAGGAACAAGACAAGAACTGGAACTCGAACTTGGAGAGTACTTACTTCGCGATCACAACTCCTTGAGCTTCCAATACTGATATCCACAAGATTGAGAATGAATGTGGCCAATCCCTCCTTTTAGAGGTGTTCAAAGGCAGTGTTGTATGGCGGTTATGACTTGATGATGTCATCATGTTGTCATTGTCTTGAAACAAGACCTCTTGATGTCAGAATTCAGGAAATAGACAGTCGATCTTGGGGTTTTGGAATGTTTTGGATGCAATGGTAGAATTACTTTGATCCAAAATTTTAACCAAACATGAGATATAGTAAACTGACATGGAATCTATGGTTTAAGAATGTTTCCTTTGTGTCCATGACATGGCCTCCCCCTTAAGTGACGAGTTCCACTATGAGTGGCCATGTTTTGTAACTTGGATTTCATTGGATTCTTCTTATGGAATTCACGAACCTTGATTTTTGTTCTCTGAAAATTTTCTATAAGCTCCCAATTATGATCACGGATGTCAAACATTTTCCAATGAATAAAGTATTCCAATCCTCCTCGAGAGATTCTTGAATCGAAGACATGATCAACCTCGAATTCTTCATCATCCTTAATCTTGAAAGGTGGTGAAGGACTAGGTCTCCCTTGAGCTTCATTAGGTTCATCACAAGATAGGTCCTTTGAGCTTTTAGTGGTACATTGTAGTGGTTCCAAGATCTTTGATGGAGGGCCTTGAGTAAGCACACCTCCTTGATTGCATATGAACTCCTTCTTGTCCTTTATCTTCTTGTTATCTTCATATTTCATAGGCTCCATATAACTCGTAATGACGTCTTGGTCTTCAAATGTTCTTGATTGGATTTTTTGAGAAATAGTGTCATGATTATTCAACACTTCTAGCTCTTGGACTTGGCTTTCTTTGAATACTTGATTCTCACATTGAACTACCTGATTGATAACATCCTCAAAGGTATTTGCTTGAGGGATGGATAGCAAGAGATATTTGACTTCAGGATTGAGGCCACTTCGAAACTGATTAACCATGTAGTCTTCTTGATATGTAGTTCCACAAAACAACATGTTAATATTCAAGGCATAGCTTGAAATTGATCGATCACCTTGTCATAGCAATATTTTCATCTCTTGGACATGTTGGATCAAGTCCTTTATGGTGGATTGAATCTCCTTGCATACGGAATCCATGGTGCCTGGTGTTGATGAAGATAGTCTTGGCAAAATGTCAGGGTAGCACAAGATTGTGCTCTCTCACTATAATAGACAAGATCTCAAAAATATACTTTTGATTACAAGAGCATCCACGTAGGGAAAATGATACAAGAATACGTAAGTGATACAATACATCCCACAACCTGGGACCAATAGGTATGGAAAACTGGACTAGAGATAATACACGAGATCCCACAACCTGGGATCGTAACTATGGAACAAGATATCTAGATTACAAGAACTCCCTTCTGGGAGATGAACTAGATACAAGAAAGAACTCGACAAGATCTCGTACTACGAGATAACAAGAGGACAAGATATGATGTCCAAGAACTAGACTAGACAAGTCTTGAACAAGGAACAAGACAAGAACTTGAACTGGAACTTGGAGAGTACTTACTTAGCGGTCACGACTCACATGATGTCATTGACTTGAAACAAGACCCCTTGATGTCAGAATTCAGCAAATAGACAGTCGATCTTGGGGTTGGAGCATGTTTCGGATGCAATGGTAGAATTAGTTTGTCCAAAATCTTAACCAAACATGAGATATACTAAAATTGCATGGAATCTAAGGTTTAAAATTGTTTTCTTTGTGTCCACGAAACTTGCTACCTTACCTTGTTTTGCACTTTACCTTGCTCTTAACACTCATGAATGGCTCTTAATGGACCTGTAAAAAAAGCCAAGTTTAGATCAAGCTTAAACTTTAATTTATTTGAGAAAAAATTTCGATTCAAACATTTTTTAAAGACTCCTTTCCCCCTTATATTGCTAAAAAATATTATGTAGCTCCCTTGGCTTCCTAATACCACTTGAAGTTCAACTTCAAATTACCCTTTTTAAAAATCAACACATTATTTTTAAGAGCTTTCCAATGCACTCTAGAGCTAAAAAATGGATTTTGAATGAGAAATTTATGTCAATTCAGGCTCTTAGGGGTCAAACAAACAAAGAGAACCTATTAGAGTATTGTGATTTTTTGAGAGTCAGAAAACTAGAACATCATGATTTTTTTTAGTGATTTTAGGTAAGTTCAAGGCAATCATGATATTAGAAAATTTTGAAGTTTCCACAAATTCATGATTTTTTTGAAAAAATCATGATTTTTTGAGAATTTTGGTGGGAACTTAAAAATTGAGCGCTGAGTGGTGGGGAGCTTCGAATGTGCAAAAATCATGAAAAGGAGAGAGACCTGTGCACACAAACACTTTCTCTCTAAGTCTTGCACAACCAGGAATGAGAAATGAGGTGGAAATAGTGAATATATAGTCAAAAGCAAAAAAAAACAAGTGAAGTGAGGATGGGAGAAGATGTTGATAATGATGGTGGAAGAGAAAAAAATCAGAAACTTAACAAAAAATGACTATTTTTTACCCTCAATCTCAAATCTATGATCTTACCATCACAATGCTTGTGCTTGAGCAATGCTCCTTGAGAACATTGCAAACTTTTGTGTAGCCCAAACATGAGCAGCACCTCCGTTACTTGTCAATCCACGGAGATGTGATGAGGATATGAAGATCCTGAGTAGTTGTGGTGAGCAAATGTGAGTGACAAGCACATACATGCATGCACACACACACATGCCCACAAGGTAGGATCATAAAGATAGAAACAATGGAGGCTTTGATTCTCAATAATGTGATTACAATCTTCAAGAAGATCTCTCTCTCGCTTGCTCCCCCCAAAAAGTGAGCTTTATAGCTCCATTTATAGTTTTTCATTCACTTTGGCACTTTCTAGACCAATGTTTAACCTAATTAAAAGTTAATTTCTAGAGCTTATTTGAGAGCTCAAATAGAGTCTAAAAATCATGAAAAATGATAAGTGGATGCTTCTAACACTCATCAAGCTCGAGGACTCCTTGGTTTGAGAAAAATGGAGTCATATAAATATGAAATGATATTTACCATGGTTTTTAGTGATCAAAATAAATGTTTTTATAGGGGTTTCTTCTTAAAATTTGACATATACTTCTTGGAGCTCGATACATGCTCCCTCTTCTTGTGTGTCCACTTTTTCGATGAGTTCATGCCTCATGCCTGACCTTGAGTGCCAACAACCCCCTTTGACATGAACAAAGCTTTCGTGAAATATGTAGGAGCTTCCATCCTACCCATAAAGAAGTACAAGGATTTTCAAGTATCGAATGAAAAGAACAAGAGAAAACATCAAGACTAGACATACAAGGTTGAAACAGTCAAGAAATAGAGAATGCTACCGATGGAAGAAAAAAATCATGAAGATGAAAAATCAAGGGTGTTTTAGGCTGTAGAAAGTTTCAATAAAATATCATGTGAAAGACAAGAATCTTGCAATGAAATATGCATTTGAGAGAGAGCCTACCACATGAAACAAAAAACAAAGAATTGAAAATGAAAGTCGTCATAGCCATGGAGAATTAGTAGGAAATGTGTGCATACATAGGTAATGGTGTGTCAAGCTTCGATGAAAGAGAATTATCTCCCAACTCATCAATGATAACTAATATCTGCTTTTAAGAAATGGTTAATCTTATTCCCTCTCAATCATCTACAATCTTTCTCCTCTAGTCCCACATGCCCCCAAATCCAATTTGAGAAAGTTTTCCCTTATTTTTCTTTGTAACCTCTATAACATTCTATTTTACAGAACCTAATACTTTTGCTATGGTTAAGTTAATTCATTTGACACTCTTCACTTCTTTTGTAATACTTCCCATCCATTAAGGAACGGAAACATTGAAAAAAAAAGCTTGATTTTGTACATCCACACAAGATCAATGCACTTATCTTGCTTCCAAAAGGATGGTTACCATGAGATAAAATTCCCAATGGTATGGCTTCCCCAACAACAATGCCATAAGTTTTGTCCCCAACTCTACTAGAAGGATCAACACTAATAATTTCTCAAACTTATGATAGGACACAAATAAGTTATAACTCGATGCATGAGGCAAATGTGATGGATGGCCTAAAGATGTTGATTAACACTAATCACCATTTTAGTTAGACTCAGACACATATGACTTATAGACCATGAGTTAGTATCATAAGGAAGAAAGGATGTAAAGGAAGTCTTGATGTTTTCTCAAATCAACCCTACTAGAGGAATTTGGGAAATTCCTAATGGCCTAGAGCAACAAAACTTTTATTGTTTGCTAATTCATGACAATGAAAGGTTAATCATTGGACAAAAAAACCTTTGAGATATAAGATTGATAAGTATGTGGGGTACCCATGTTAGTCCTTGATCTCATGGTGCTAGGGAATTCAAAAATGGAATTCTAGGTCATACAGAGGATAAAGAAGGTCGAAACATAGAGGATATAGTTTTACATACTGAATAAAGAAACCAATGGTATAGGATAGTGGGAAGTGACTCCCTATGAGAATTTTCTCTAATGGCCAAAGAGGAAACACACTCAAGATCTAATAGAAAACATCAAGATAAGCCTTAAAGATATGACTACTAAGAATAAAGTTATTACATTCATAAAGAGGTGAAGATATGTACCTATTGCACCAATAAATATCATTGGTTTTATTTACAAATGGTCAAATGCACAACCCTGTAATGTGTGTGGAGAATGAGCTCTCCTATGCACAACAAAAGTGTGTAGTGAGCCCTTGTATGTCCAGCACTTGGACAAACAGCTACACCTTAGATAACTTCTTGCTCTCAATAAAAAAACTCAAATGAACTTGTGCCTTTAGTCAATCAAGGTAGATAGAGGGAGATTTCTTACATGCTATAAGTAACTTAATTTTTACAAGTTTTGATTAGGAAACACAACTGATGAAGATAAACAACATGTCCACACAAGTGTGCTGAAGAATTGAACTTCACTCTCAGACTAGTAACTCCTTGAATGTATATCCTTTGACAACAATATTTGAGATAAAAAATTTTACTCAAATAGCATTCCAAAAAGCTAAAATTCAAGTAATTTGGATGCGTTTTCATCATGAAACTCCACTAACCAAAATAGACCATCTTTGCACATAAGTATACTCAAGAACTAGACTTCACTCTCTGATAGATATCTCATAGAATATAAATCCTTTGAATGAAATATTTGGGACAAAAAGTATATGGAAAGAGCTTTCCAACAAGCTTAAAACCAAGTAATTTTGGATACATTTTTGTTGGTAAATGTAACCGACAAAAATAGATTACCTATCTACATAGGTATGCTGAAACATTAGACTTTACTCTTTGACTGATATCTCATAGAATATATGTGTTTTGAAGGTGATATTTGACGTAGAGAAGCTATACAAAATAATCTTTCCAATGAGTGCTTAAACACAAGAAATGGGTACATATACGCTAATATGTGAGCTTCACAATAGAGCTATGTACAAAATGACGTACAGCTGGAAGGACTCTATGGGAAGACAAAATGAAAAAATGACCAAATCCAACTATTGGGAACTCTTGCCTCTTTCTCTCCTTGTTTAGAATAGGCTCCCCACCCACTTTTATAACCAATGAGCATGTGAAGAATTTTGTGCCTCCTTCTTAACTCACCTTTCATTTGATTGCCCACTACATGCCACTTACTACAAGGCACATATTGTATCTTTTACTCATCATGAATTTTGAGTAGAATTTTTTTCCTTTTTTTTTCTTTTCTCTTCTTTTCCTTTATCTTTATATTTGGTAAATTTATCCAAGTATAGATCATGTGAAAATGAGCTTGTACATTTATCTTCAACACTCCCCCTCAAGCTCATTTGGGAGTTATCTTCAATCATGTCCTGCAAATTTATCACATCCTTGAAACCTTTGAGTTTAGAAGCATCCAAAAACTTTGTAAACATATCTACAACTTGCTCTTTCGTTTTGATGAACTTTATCTCCACATCTTTGCTCAATACTTTCTCCCTTACATAATGGTAGTGGATCTCTATGTGCTTGCTCCTTGCATGAAACATGGAATTTCTTGCCAAGCACCGTATATAGGGAGGTTTGCTTCCTATCATGAACACATAACCTGAGGTTGATCTCCTATCCTGCTTTGGACCTGCCCAGCCTAAAGCCTTTGACCTGCAATTCTTTATCAAACTTGTAAAACAAAGCATGATTAACTGTATGCTTTATGTATCTCAACATGCTCTTCGTTGAATTTAAATGTTCACTTGTTGGGGCTTGCATAAACTGAGAAAGTACACCAACAACATAAGATAAATCAGGTCTTGTAATGTTTTCATAGATTATGATACTACAATGCTTGTGTATGTTGTTAGATCTTCCAATAGTTGTCCATCATTTGAGCAAATCTTTGTATTTGTGTCCATGGGTTGAATGAGTGATTTGCATTCATTCATTCCAAATCTAAAAAGAACATCCAACACGTACTTCCTTTGCATCAAGTAGATGCCACTTTTTCCATAAACAATTTCAATTCCTAAAAAGAAATCAGCTCTCCAAGATCTGAAATTTTAAACTCCTTACCAAGCTTCCTTTTGATATCTTTAATCCCTGTAACATAATTTCTTGTTATGATGAGTTCATTGATGTATATGAAAATATATACCTCTCTATTTTCTTCCTTCTTCATGTACAATGAAGGATCTAAAATAATTGGGTTGTATTCACACAGTTAGATATTCTACCAATCTCGAATTCCATGCTCTTGGTGCTTTCTTTAAGCCAAAAAGTGCCTTTTACAACCTGCAAACAAAGTTTGGATGGTTTTCATCTTCAAATGCAACCGGTTGACTCATGTATACCTCTTCTTATAGTTCTCAATTGAGAAAAGTATTTTTGATGTCCAGTTCATATAATGGCCATCTCCTTGAAGCACCAATTGCTATTAATGTTCTGATTGTTCCCATCTTTGCAACAGGGCTGAAAACTTCATCATAATCTATGCCTTGTGTTTGTTTAAATCCTTTGGCAACTAATCCACATTTATATCTAGCTAGTGAACCATCAGCATTCCTGTTTACTTTAAACACCCATTTGTTTGGAACAATCTTCATACCTTCTTTCTTTGGCACTAGCTCCCATGTGTGATTATCTTTGAGAGCTTTGATCGCCTCTTTCATAGCTTGCTTCCATTCCTTTTGTGTGCAAGCTTGTTCATATGTCTCAGGCGCTTTGTCTTTGATAACTTGCATCATGTATGCAAAATGTTTCGCCATGAAATTATCATAACTCAACCTTTGATTTGGATACCTTGTCCTTGAAGATCTTCTTTCATTACCTTTAAAAAGTTGCTTCTTTAACCTATTCAACTTTACCTTCAAAGTGATTACCTCTTCATATTCTTCTTCACTTGCATCTATCTCACTATTTGGAGTAGCACTTGCTTCTTCAGCTCTACTATGAGTTGAATTTGGACACAAAGAATGACTCCCCCTCCATGTTGAACATTCTTCATTTGATGTAGCTGATTCTGGACTTGAAACCTTTGTGCTTGATTGTTGAACTTCTCTTTGATTTGTTCTTGCATAATCATCAGAATCTTCTTGAAGAATCTTTTCCTTTCCTTTATCTTCATACCATGGTCATAGTTCATCAAAGATCACATCTCGCGAGACTCTTACTTCATTTGTTCTAGGGTTGTAACACTTGTATCCTTTTTTCTCCATCGAGTAGCCGATGAAAATGCATTTTTCTGACCCTGGTTCCATCTTTGTTATAACTTCTTGTGGAATGTGAACAAAGCAAACACATCCAAATGCTTTGCGGTGTGTAAGATCATGTTTCTGATCACAATATACCTCCTCTGGAGTCAAGTGATGTATTCCCAATGTTGTGCGCACCTATTCATCAAGTAAATTGTGGTTGTGGTAGCTTCAACCCAATAATACAATGGTACCTTCATCTCGTTGAGCATGCATCTTGAAATGTCAACAATTTGCCTATTTTTCATCTCAACTACTCCATTTTCTTGTGGTGTATACCTACAAGTAAAATGCCTTTTGATCCCATTCTCCTATAGAAAATCTAAAAATTCTTCGGAGAAGTGTTCTCCTCCACCATTTGAACTTAAGGTTTTGATAGAACTTCCTATTTCTTTTTCAACTTCAACTTTGAATCTTTTGATTATAGAAAACACCTCTGATTTTTGCTTCATAAACAACCATACCTTTCTTGAGTGATCATCAATGAAGGTGACAAAAAATCTATTACCAGCCATTTATGCCTCTTGGGTTGATCCCCATACATCTATATGTATCAATTCCAAGACATTTGGGGCCACATAATTGCTCCTGTTAAATGGATGCCTCGTTTGCTTTCCTAGTTGACAAGCTTCACATAATTCATGTAGTCCGATGCTATTAAATTTTGAAGATTCTTACCACTTCATGTTTGCTCATGTCCTTCAGCTTTGGAATGTTGAGGTGTCCTATTCTTTTGTGCCATGAGTCCAGCTCTGAAATCTTCGTGTTCCCACATTGAATGTACATGACCTTTCCATGTCGATGTTGGATGTCCAAAGTGAACATCCTTCTCTTCTACCTCGAGCAATGACCTTGAAGCCTTTCTTTGGATTCTTTATGAAGCACCCATTCTCCTTGAATATGACATGATAACCCTTCTCTACCATTTGTCCTATTGAAATCATGTTTTTTCAAATTGTAGGAACATGAACATTAGATAGTAACTTTGCTCTACTTGTATCTCCAAGCCTTATATCTTCAATATGTTCAATCATGTGTTGAGTATCATCACCGATTTCAACACATCTTTTTCCACTTGGTACCTATAGATTAGTGAAAAAAAGTCCTTGGTATGACATATGGTTACTACAACCTGAATCAATATACCATTTTTTTCATCTTCACAAGAGCTTCTATACGCATGTCTCATTGCAAGAAGTGTGTCCTTGCTTCCTTCACGTGAGGTGCTTGCATACTTTTCTTGTTTCCTTTGATTGTCTCCATTTGGTCTTCCATTCCTCAACCAACAATCACTAGCATAGTGTCGTACTTTACCACAATGAGAGCATCTTATACCTTTATAAGAATTAAAGGAGCCTTGGCCTCTTCCTCTACTTCTACCTTGACCTCTTCCTTGTGTGTTGGCATTTGATGCATCTTTGTTGTCTTTCAAATTGTTTTGATTGTAGTTGGAGTTGTTATGACCTCTTCCTTTTCGTCTTGAGCCTCCTCTTGAGTTCCTTCCTTTACCTCGACCTACATATAACATTTGGTTGTGGATGTCCTTTCCTTTGGGGCCACCAAATCTAAGATCCTTTGTGACAAGATGAGGGATTAGTTGTTCAAAACCTGGATATGCATCTTTCAAGTTAATGGAAGTCATAAAAGGCTTCCATCTTTCATCTTCTCTCAATTCATTGAGAGTATAACACACAAGATGTTTGTCTTCAACTGTTATGCCAATAGAAGCTAAAGCATCACTTAGCTCCTGAATCTTCAAAGTATATTATTGACTCGAACTTTTCTTGATTGTGTTCAACTCATTCTTGAGTTGAAGTTTCCTAGCTTTGGTATTTGTTGAATACATCATTTCAAGAGCTTCCCAAGCATCATAAGCTCTCTCTAGATGTTGAATATGCCCTACCACGGCATTAGTAATGACTTTTGGAATGAGGAACATGACTCTCCTATTCCTCTCTTCCCATTCTTATGCTTGCCTCCTTGGACTTCAGTGGCTGTAGCTTGATTGATTTGATGTTGAGCATCATCGCTACTCACTATACCCCACTAGCCTTTGCCCATTAGGCAATTGATCATTCTAAAGTTCCACACATGATAGTTATTCTTATCCGATTTATCTACTTGTTGACCCAAAGTCATTGAAGACTATCAAAAACTTTGAGAGTTACCTCGAATAGGTATATTGTCCTTTGCTCTTACATTTGTGAAGCTCCCCCTTGTTTTGTAGCTCCTCTTTTGCCTTTCTTTAACTCCAACTCTGTTGATGAAACTTTAACCGCAAGTTTGCTCTAAAACCAACTGTGGAGAATGAGTTCTCCTATGCGCAACGAAAGCATGTAGTGAACCCTTGTATGTCCAAGAGTTGGACAAACAACTGCACCTTAGATATCTTGCTGCTCTCAATACAAAACTCAATTGGACATGTGCCTTTAGTCAATCAAAGTAGACAAAACGAGAGTTCTAAAAAGCTATAAATAACTTAATTTAGACAAGCTTTGATTAGGAAACACAACTGAGGAAGATGAACTACCTGTCCACATAAGTATGCTGAAGATTTGAACTTCACTCTCTGATTGATAACTCCCTGACTATATATCCTAAGAGGAAGATATTTCAGAATGCCAACATACACACAAAAAGCTTTCCAAGAAGCTTAAAATCAAGTAATTTGGATGCATTTAGGTCAGTAAACTCAACTGACCAAAATAGATCATCTACACATATAAGTTTACTAAAAAACTAGACTTCTCTCTCTAATGGATAGCTCACACAATATAAATCCTTTGGATAACATATTTGCAATAGAGAAAATACATGCAAAGAGATTTCCAAAAAGCTAAAAACAAAGCAATTTGGATACATTTTGGTCAAGAAACATAACCAACCAAGATAGACCACCTTTCTACACAGGTGTGCTAAAAACCTCGACTTCACTCTTTGACTTATATCTCATAGAATATATATATTTTGAAGGAGACATTTTTGATAAAGAAAGAGCAAAAGATAATTGTTCCAATGCGTGTTTAAACACAAGAAATGGTTTCATATACACTGCGATATGAGCATCACAACAAAGCTATGTACAAAATGATGTGTGGCTGGAAGGAGTCTATGGGGAGACAAAATGACAAAATGACTAGATTTGACTATTGGGAGCTTTTGCCTCTTTCTATCCTTGTTTAGAATGTGCTTCCAATCCACTTTTATAACCAATGAGCATGTGAAGAAGTTTGTGCCTCCTTCTTAACTCACCACGTTCATTTGATTGCCCACTACATGCCACTTACTACAAGGCAGATATTGTATCTTTTATTCATCATGAATTTTGACTAGACTTTGTTTCCTTTTTTTTCTTTTCTCTTCTTTTCTTTTATCTTTATATTTGGTAAATTTATCAAAGCATAGCTCATTTGAAAATGAACTTGTACATTTATCTTCAACAATGTGGCCCTATGGTAATGCATACTCTAGAAATGCAGGACTTGAATGGTGCAAAAGACTAGTTTATGCAAGAGCACATGGCTTTCGCACATCGAAGCTTCTAATGTTACTTGGAGAATTGATGCAATCTTTTTTTGGAGGTATAAATGGGATCTCAAAATGATGTAATCAGTTGATTATTGAATGCCAACTAGTCATGCCTCCTTATAGGGATCCATTTTAGAATAGTGGTTCGCTACATACAGATCACCATTCACCTCTTCATGTTTGGATGGTTTCTTAACTTTTATGTCCCTCATGGTTGTCTTTCTAGTTTTGTGGGGGACTACTAGTGCTTTGGGCTTCCAAATCCATACCGCCATTGATTGTGGTCTAACTCTATTGTTGAAGATGTGAATTGATCATCTTTTGATCTCTATGCTTGATTCTTACTCTTGCTATTCCTTGGCTTCTTTGTTGAGACTTTCCTCATGAGGAAGAGCATAGGGTTTTGTGCATGTAAGCATTCCTTGGGTACCCACATGTGTAATTGTCCTTGTTGAGCTACGATTAATTTCTTAGGCATCCAAATTTATGAGAGACATTATGGTTGGGCTTGCCCTCATTGCTTGGATCTTCTTTTGGGATGGTTGGTTTGCCTGGATGTGAATTGTTGTGGCAAAGCCAATGGTTTCTCTCCTTTTTTCACCCACATTTTTTTACTCTTGAAACTTGATTGAGGTTTTTTCCTTGTGCATGAGGATTGAGGGTGTGTAGTAGCTTTTGTCACCAGGGGTGGCCTCCTTCTTGCCATCTGTTTGTAGATGTCCTTCTCTACTTTGAGAAATTGATTGTTCCAATTGCAATGTTCATGCTTTGGAAGAGAAGGAGGTTCAAGCACTTGCATGAATTTCCCATCAAATAGGTGAGCAATGGTGCACACTGGACTCTATAGTGCTTGAAAAGTGCGGAATATGGGAATCAAGAGTGCCCTTGCCTTCCAATTCAACTATTAGGTGTTGATTGTTGACCGAAACTTGAAGCAATCACTACCGCAAGTTTAAATTGATTGCATGATCATACAACCAATCCTGCCCTAATATGATATGTTTTGTGATGTCCTCATCATGAAAAACTAGCAACTTTACTCTCAAAGGGACGTCCTTTATGATGATAGGAATATCTACCTCATCGATACAAGGGATTTCAACACCTCCTACGCCCATACCATCATGATTTGTGGTTCTATGGGGGTTAGTGGTGCTTTGGGCTTCCAAACCTATACATTGTTGATTTTCTTCTTACTATTGCTAAAGAGGTGAGTTGATCATCTTTTGATCTCTATGCTTCGTTCTTACTCTTGCTTCTCCTTGGCTTCTTTGTTGAGACTTTTCTCATGAGGGAGAGCATAGGCTTTTGTGCATGTAAGCATTCCTTGGGTACTCACATGTGTAATTGTCCTTCTTGAGCTGCATTTAATTTCTTAAGCACCCAGATTTGTCTGAGACCTTGTGGCAAAGCTTGTCCTTGTTGCTTGGTTCTTCTTTTGGCATGGTTGGCTTGCCTAGATGGGAATTCTTATGGCAAAGCCAGTGGTTTCTCTCCTTTTTTTCACCCATATTTTTTAGTCTTGAAACTTGGTTTAGGTTTTGTCATTGCGCATGAGGATTGAGGGTGTGTATTAGTTTTTGTCACCGGGGTGGCCTCCTTCTTTCCATCTATTTGGAGATGTCCTTCTCTTCTTTGTAAAATTGATTGTTCCGATTGTGATGTTGATAGTTTTGGAATAGAAGGGGGTTCAAGGACTTGCATTAATTGTCCATCATTAAGTGAGGAATGGCGCACATTGGACTCTATAGTGCTTGCAAAGTGCGGGATGTGGAATCAAGAGTGCTCTTGCCTTCCAATTCAACTATTAGATGTTGCTTAATAACCTAGACCTAAAGCAATCGCTGCTGCAAGTTTAATTCAATTGCATGATCATACAGCCATTCATGCCCTAATATCATATGTTTTGCGCCGTCCTCATCATGGAAAACTAGAAACTTTACTCTCAAAGGGACATCCTTTATGAAGATAGGAATGTCTCCCTCGTAGATAAAAGGGGTTTCAACACCTCCTAAGCCCATATCATCGTGATTTGTGGTTTTGTGGGGGCTAGGGTGCTTTGGACTTCAGAACCCATACCATCATTGATTTTCTTCTTACTATTGCTGAAGAGGGGGGTTGATCATCTTCTGATCTCTATGTTTTAGTATTATTCTTGCTTCTCCTTGGCTTCTTTGTTGAGACTTTTTTCATGGGAAAGAGCAGAGGGCACCCAAATGTAGTTGTCCTTGTTGAGCTACATCTAATCTCTTAAGCAGCCAAATTTGTCATAGACCTTGTGGTTGGGCATGTCCTCCTTGCTTGGTTCTTCTTTTGGCATTGTTGGCTTGCCTGGATGGGAACATTTGTGGTAGAGGGAGTGGTTTCTCTCCTTTTTTCACCCATATTTGTTTAGTCTTGAAACTTTGTTTAGGTTTTGTCCTTGTGCATGACAATGAGGGTGTGCAGTAGCTTTTGTCATTCAAGTGCATACCTCGATCACCTACTAACTCTATTGGTAACCCATATTTAGTGAACACATTCTCAAATAAGAGCTTAGCCATCATTTGGGCATTTTTCTTTGTCATGGATTTGAATTCTACCCACTTTGTTAGCTAATATCTTGTTACAATAATGTACCCTACATGGGCGTTTGTAGTTGGGGGGTTAATAGGACCTACAAAGTCTATACCCCACTTCGAGAATGCACGTCCTCCCATCATTGGCCTTGAAGGCATCTCAGCTTTTTTGATATGATATTGTGCACGTTGGCATGTATCACAATTCCTCACAAAGGTATATGCATCCATATGAAGAGTGGGCCACCAAAGCCCTGAGAATAGAATGGTCTTAATTACTCGATCAGGTCGAAAATGTCCACCTACAACACCACTATGTGAAATTTCTAAGATTTTAAAATAGTCTAATTCATGAATGCATAATCCTAAGAAAACATCCTTGCCTCTTTGATATAGGTTGTCTCCTATTAAGGCATAATCCTGAGCCTCTTGTTCCATGCTTCATTTTCTTGCTAGACCAGCGTCACTAGGTAGTGTTCCCAATCTCATAAATTCTACCAATGGAGCACTCCATTCCAGAATTGATGACACATGATTAAGGGTAGCATACTCCACTAGGGCACATTGGAAAATTCTTCATCAACTCATGTATTTCTCTATCCATACTAGGCCAATACACTCCGAAATGTTTTAGATTCTATAGTGTTCATGGTTTAGAATAGTGAGGCATGCCCATAGGCAAGTGGCCAAGAAATGGAAAGGAAAGGCTCAAGAGACCAAGGTTGAGAACAAAAAGGTTCAAGAGACTGTGCAAGGGTGAGGACATCAACTCAAGGGGGCATCAAGGATTGATCATTGAGGAAAATGATCTCCAGAAGGGGAAGACAGTGGGTAGGAGATGGTTGAACCACACCCTAAGAGGGAGGATTAGGAAGTTGTCCTCAACCATAGATTTTGGGGCAAGTGGTCAGCCCATCATACTCCTACCCAATAGGTCATGAGTTCATAAAGGTCTAAAGGAGTTGAGGGTAGGTGTTGGACATGCTTGAACACAGGAAGTGACTTATTGGATTCTAGTACTATAAACCTCTCTTCATGTGATTGTTTGAGCTACACTTCTACTTGATTGTAGAGAACCAAAACCATTGATAAAGATAACGCCTTCCATGTTCACAATGCTTTCAAAGTATGTCACATTGTAGAGCTCTTACAAGACTTCTAGAGTCGGTTTACTCATCTAAGATAACCAATAATGCATTCTCTAGTCTTGCCTTTCATCTATGGCTCCAACTATGATGAGAGAGTTCAATGGAAATGGAATTAACATATGCAAATGATGGGGATAGAAATTGTTGCCATGATGAAGTTTAGGACTACTGAAGTAATTGATGCTGAAGAGATTCCGAAGTAGCTTGTGGGATATGCTAAATTATAGATGATGTTATATTTGTTGGTGCAATTAAGCCCAAGCCTAGATCACTTCACTTCGGCTTGATGTATTGACATTATATTTGGAAAGCTTCATAAGTAGAGCCTCTTGTAACTTTGGACTTTTATTACCATAGTAAAAGGTCATTAAACCCACGAGGATTTAGAAAGCATATAATCGCATGCTTTTTGGTAGTTGAGTCAAGAGAGAATCAATCCCATACTTTAGGATACACTTTGTTGGTAGATATTTAAATTTGAACTCAAATCCTTAGCTCCAACAAAAGCTATAAAAGCTATGAAATGCTTGCATGCATCTCAAGGTTGAGAGATCATTTCCATGTACTTTCATTGAGAAGACGAGATCATCGCATAGCTCACTAATTCCTCACTCATTGAGATTTTGAACAGAAATAGAGTTATGTTTGTTTAGTATATTCTCTCTATCTCTTTCTCCAATACATGTGTTCAACCGGATTTGTTAGTGTTGATGATTATTTAATGAAGGCACGACATGTTGACAAGAATGGTCACCACAAGACACCTTGGATATATCACACAGCAACATCAAGAAAAAAGTGCAAACAATGGTATGATGATGTTGTTTTTTTTTTTCCAACGGTCATATGATGTTGCATCCTCCTTTGTTGTATGATAGATGATCTTGATGTTAGATGTTTCTTAGAATACGCATGAAAAGTCTGTGATGAATATACTTTCGAAGGACCAAAATACTATATGCATTTTACATTGATGTGATGTATCAAGCATTGTAGACATGCTAGGTTTTTTTTAATAACTATGTATTGATCAGCATTTTTTAATAACTATGTATTGATCCTATAGCGGGTTGTGGATATGCGCGTGGATTTAAAATAACGCATGCATGGAAATTTAATACATGGTTTTTTATATATACAATAATACTTAAGGTTGAAGAATGATGTGACATTAATGCACATATATCTAGACATTTGAGTACACGTTTCAGTATTATATGAAATCTATGAAATGATACTATGATTGACACGTTTGAGTATAAAATGAAAACAATGAAATGATACTATGATTAAATACACATCACTGCGTGAATGCAGATATAAGGAAAATGCAGATATAAGGAAAATGCATGCAGAGAATTTGAGGTAAAAATAAGGGGTTGTTCATCCGATGATCAGGGAGCTCTCATATGAGAGTGTATGCGGCATATATGGTGACTGAATATATGTGATGATCAAAAGAAGATTTGATATATACATTGAAGTATTTTATAAATTGGAATTTTCATTGGATGATGCTTATATAAACGACTATGTTGTACATGAGAGAAGTGTTGATAAATATATATGGACAGACATAAATCAATTACCATATTATCACAAGGTGCGTTCTTATGTGATTCCAAGTGGGGAGTATGATTGATGATTATATGTTATGTAATTGAGTCATAAAGTGATAAACAACTATTATAAAGACATGTATAGAAATGGAATTCGACTATTTATGCAATATGGAGAGGCAAATGAAACTCATAGATTGGGTTGTTTATGTATATGTGAGGATACATCAGTTAAATTCATGAAGCTTGTGATAAAGCATGGGTTTCTCATGGTACAGATGTATGAATCCGTGAGTGAAGTACTTATACACGAGAATGAGAACTATACCGTTGCATATATGACTCTAAGTAAATGAAATAGATGAATGCTAAGTGATTTGAATGGAAGGCTATTAGATGCTAAATTTATTGCCTTATGGGGATGTATACTCTTGTGGATGTATGATCAAATGTGGTATTTTTATAGAATAAATTAAGTGTTTTAATGAAAGGGATTAAAACACTTAAAGGATCCTCGTGAGTGTAGGTTAGTCACCTACTGCATGCTCCATTTTCTTCCAACAAGAGGAAAAATTCATCTATGAAATTGAGCATATTGATTGGATAACACCATTGTCTTTGTGCCCAAGAAGAACAAAAGTTCCATGTTTGTGTTAACTTGAACAAAGTTAATGTGGCAAAAATTTCAGATACTTATGCACATCCTACCATATAGCATTCTTGAGAATGAGTTGCTGGCAACATAGTCTAAAACTTGCTTGATGGATTGCTAGGCTACAAACAAATATTCATAGACCTAAAATATCAAGACAGGATGTTTTCTTTCCACCAAGGTAGGCATTTATGCATTTTTTGTGAGGCCACTTGCACTCACCAATGCACTCGAGACCTTTTAGTGGTTGATGTTCCATGTCTTTAAGAAATTCCTATGGAAGACTTTAGAAGTATACATGGATTATCTTTTTGGACATTCCAACCTCAGAAAGGATCACATCCCAAAATTTAAATAAATACTTTACAAATGTAGAGAATATTGAGTGTGCTTATATCCAAGAAAAGGTGTATTTATGGAGCAAAAAAATAAGACTTTAGGTCATATTGTTTCACAAAAGCGGTATGTCAATTGATGGAAACAAGATTAGAGATATTATAGAGCTACAAAAATCCAAGAACGTGAAAGAGGTACAAGCGTTTATCGGCGCATCTAGATAGTACAAAAACTTTATCCAAATTTATGCTATCATAAGTAAACCTACTTAAAATCTATTGACCAACTTTAAATGGAATGATGATTTAGAAAATCCATTGATATAGCTTAAGATATGTTTGTGCTAAGCCCTTATACTGAAAACTCTAGACAAAAAGAAACCGTTCCATATTCATGTAGATGCATCTGATTTTGTTATTGGATGTGTGCTAGAACAACCCATGGACCAAGGAAACCTTGATTTTCTTATTTCTTATGCCAATAGAAAATTGAATATAGTAAAAAGGAGCTATACAATCTCTGAACAAGGAATTAGGTATGGTGTATGCAGTCAAAAAGTTTCAACACTATCTTTTGGCTAGTAGATTTAACTTCTTTTAGAGATTTTCAAACCTTGCTTTAATTGGTCAATAAACCTTGCAATAGACAAAATTGGGTAAGGTATTTTCTTGTACTGACGGAATATGATTTTTAAGTAGTTATTAGGAATTTTCATGAATATGCTATCTTATAGAGATTTATCATACAATCTTATAGAGATTCATCATGTTGTTTGCACTTATCAAGTGGCGTATCAGACAATCCTCAATAGGACCCATTTTTAAATGGTATTTGGACAAAGTGTGGTGCTACCCTAGATTTTGGGATCCCTACATTGAAAGTAGAATGAGAGTATGAATGGTAAGACATGAGCTATCCTATAGGATTATGGATGTAGAATGTTTAGGAGAGATGATATTACATGTGAAAGCAAGAATATACAGATCCAAAAGGAGACAAAAGGCTTATTTTTATGCTCATATTAAGGATACATGTTTAAAAGTTGAAGATCTAGTATTGATCTACACATTGAAGAAACACACCCATAAGTTTGAGAAATGTGGATATGGAACTATGGTCCTCGATAGATTTTCAATGAGCACTACTTCATAGTTAGTCATGCATGAAGGTCAGGTATTTCAAAGCTATATAAGTGGATGAAAACTAAGCTCTGTCATGAGCCCCTAATTGATGAGATGCTCACATGCTTGAACAACACCAAGAAATACAAGGAAGAAGAACATAAATTAGAGAGGAAGCACAAGAAAAGTCTATAAAGCAGATTATAAAACTAAAGCTAAGATTCAAACGATTGGTACTTTTTGGGGGATTCTTTACGAAAAAGGGTCTTGAGTATTTGTAGGAGAAGAAGAAGAAGAAGAAGAAGAAGAAGAAGAAGAAGAAAAAGAATAATAATAATAATAATAATAATAATAATAATAATGATAATAATAATAATAATAAGAAGAAGAAGAAAAAGAAGTAAGAAATGTGCACCGAAAGCTTCTGTATGTTGATTACAATGAAAAATACAATGGTTGTGTCTAGAATAAGACAAGGTTCTCTACATAGAGTGCTTAAATGCAAATACACAAAAAATCATATGGGATACCAAAAGTCCTTGTGTAGTCCAACTTCTCTATACCAGACCTACATGCTCTCCCATAGCTTACTCCCGTGCAAACCTTGCACTCAAGCTTCCAATACGGTAGGAGGAAGGTCCACCTTTTGTCAATCTAAACAGCTCCTCAATGGTGCCTTATTCCATCTTGTTTGCCTTCCTCAATCGTTCTCTACACACACACTCTCTCTCTCTACATGCTTGATCACGTTCCTTGTACACTTGTCTCTCTCTTTGATGCTGTGTGTCGCACTAGTTCAATGTGTCTCTTGCTCTTGTCTCCTAATGTAGACTATGCTCTCTCTTGCATAGCCTAAAGTGTCAATTCTCCTTATGTACATCGCTTCTAACTGATAGAGTATCTTGGTGCTCACATTGATGTCCCAAGAATTACTAAATGTGTAAAGCCAACAACTCCCTATTTTGTCCTATAGTGAGTTTAGGAGAAAAACAAAAATTTTAAATGGGGTGGGATACGTACCACTTCCTCTTCATATAACTTCATTTTTTACCTTCAATTCCTCAAAATATGTGCATAAGGGAAGGTTCACTTGACCCTTCCAAATCACTTAAAACACTTGAAAACCTTACAAAAAGACCAACTTGCAACCTGCATTTAACTTTTGCTGCAAAACTATTACAAACTAATTACTTTTTGCACTACCTGTGCACCCTTGTTCGTGGTCACTTGTGCACCATCTGTGCACCATTGTTGCACTTTTGCACCACCTGTGCATCACTCACAAATTTACCACTTTGACATTTGACCAGCTTCACAATTGACCATTTTGATCTTTGACTAGGTTAACCATCGATTGCTTTGACCTTTGACTAGTATGACCTTTGACTAGCTCAACTATTGCCCACCACCTAAAGGGCTCTCCATCCCTGAGAGCTAACAGCCAAAGCATGAGCACGGAGGGGTCACCTTGATAGCTGTTGTGTAAAATCTTCAAAATGACATATGAGTAGCCACAAAGTCCACCATGAGCAGGAAAGAACAATCACAAGGGAAGAACCAAAAATAGATACTAGTTCATTGAAGAAGTAGAAGGTGGATAATGGAGGGTAGGAAGGAAATGTTAGGAAGGACTCGAGGGCTAAGATGGGTAGGGAATAGAGGGGGGAGGGTGGGGCTAGATTGAGGTTAAAGGGAGGGGTAGGTACTATGCGTTGGGGCTATGGATAAGGAAAAATGACCAAAACATGGAAGTCATAGATCATTCATATGGATGAATGTGAAACATGTGGGAAAATAAGGATGGAATAGACCATGTGGACCATGTGGGGGATAAAATTCACATGTAAAATGTGTACAAAACATGTGGGTTAAAAGTATGGATTTTATTGAAAGTGATGCAAAAATTGAGTCCAATAGTGTCATCCAACATGAAATTGACCTCAAGTTTGAAAAAAAGGCCATCTGAGGTGCAATCTAGAGCCAAATGCCTTTACCAATAAAAAAAAAAAATCTTCCTTGTGGTCCCACTGGGCATGGCAAATTTGTTTGGGGGATTCTTTGGAAAAAAGGGACTTGAGTACTTTTAGGAGAAGAAGAAGTAAACCACTTGCACCAAAAGCTTATGTATCTTGATTACAATGAAAAATACAATGGTTGTGTCTAGAAAAAGACAAAGTATTATCTACGTAGAGTGCTTAAAACCAAAAAGCACACACACACACACACAAGCATATGGGATACCTAAAGTTCTTGTGTAGTCCACCTTCTCTGTACCCGACCTCCACTCTCTCCAGTAGCTTACACTTGTGCACACCTTGCACTCAAGCTTCCAATAGGGTGGGAGGAAGGGCCATCTTCTGTTGACATTCAAACCTCCTCAATGCATAAGAACTTGAACAACTATAGAATTTAGATGACTTGAATGTACTTTGGAAGAAAGCAAGTTTAAACAAATATTTCAGTGGAACCCTCTTAAAGGAAGACTTCCTATGCTACTATTACTTGATTCAAGCATTACAACCATTCCCATATGATACATATGCAAATATCATGAGATCACTAGATTATTTCCTCTAAGTAGACTTGAATAAGATTTTGAGAATATGTTTCTAATTACAAGATCACTCACGCACAGGAAATAATACAAGAATGTATAAATGCTACATGAATCCCACAATCATGGACTGATACATGGATAATTGTTAATAGAAGTGATGTACGATAGCCCACACCATGAGATCACATGTATGAAACAAGATATATGGATGACAAGAACTCCCTTGTGGAAGACGGACTAGGTATAGAGAAATAAATGGACAAAATCTAGTACTAGGAGATTATAAGAGGACAAGATAGCATGTTGAGCTCTCTAGATTGGTATCCATAAGACTAGCATTGGAAAGACTAAGAATATTAGTGGCCAAATTTATCATTTCCTAAATCACTATCTATCCCCAATCACAAACTTTTGATCACTCAAGAATAACAAAGAAGAGAAAAACAACTTAGTGATTGCACAAGATAAGAGAAAATCTGATGTGGAAGAGTAGAAAAGATATGACTTAGATAAAGAGGAATTATGATATTATTATGCCTCTACCTCTAGCCACCCTAAGGTATCACAATCTCATTCACACTCTCACTCTCAATCACACTCTCACTCTCACTCTCAATCTCAATCACAAGGTAATTCTTTGATTTATGTGTGTCCGCTTTGTTGATGCGAAGGCCTTTCTATAGCAGAGTTTGATCTCCATCCCCCAAAAAATTGTGCAATCCACCAAATTTAGAAAAATTCCAGTTTCTCCAAAACTTTTGCAAAAAGCCATGTCACCGTAGTGTGCTTTCATTTGCATACCTGTCAAAAATAGGAGAAAAACACCAAAAATACATGTTCAAAAGATTTGAATAGAATTAGAGAAGCCCTCTTTTTTTGAAGTGTTGGAAAATGACACTTTTCAAAGCCCTATAACTAAAAAATGGTGAGGAATTATCTGAAGCTTGTGAGAGACACATTCATTCATTTTTTCCATCAGCACAATAGTGTTAGAGACAACCTAGGTCCAAATTCGCCTCCAAATGCCATTTTTGAGCCATGGAAGTTTCAAAATTCTAGAGAGAGTAAAATCAAGGCATTTCCTTACAATGAACTAAATGTAGAGCCCTGAACGAGGTACTTAAACCATGATTCAAAAAAATTTCACACAAACGCTTTTATTTTCCTATCCTTGCTCTACCTTTCTCTCACACAGAGTTTTTCTAAATTCTTTCATCTTCACCTTCGAATTTCAACTAGAAAACATGATGCGAATAAGGTCTAGAGAGAGAATGTAAAACTGTCATCCCCAAATTTTTCCTACATGCATAAAATGACCTTATTATTCATTCTAAGACCTTATATCAATTTTTAACGGTGCCAAAAAATTGATGATGTCATCAATGATGTCAATAATTTGAAATAGCACATCAAGACATGAGAATCAAGCAACCAACCAATCAATCTTAGGGTTTTAGCATGTTTTGGATGTGATGGTAGCATTACTTTCTTCAAATTCCAAAAAATCATGAGATATAGAAACTCACATGAAATCTAAGGTTCATGATGGTTTCCTTTGTGTCCATGATAGAAAATCCCTAATGATATATGATACTCATGTACCCTTAGATAAAGATACATTGATACGAGAAGAAATGAAGAGACGTCTAATACTACCTTGAACTTATCTGCAATACTTCAAATGTGCATGCAACACTTTATGTTCCCAAGGCAAGATCAATTTACCTAGCCCCATAAGAAGATTTGGTTCATTATATATTTAGAATAGAAATCGAAGATCAATTTACCTCATTGCATTATTGATCAAGTATATATAACTAAATCTAGGTGTATCACAAATCACATACTAAATGGATTTTGTTCAATCATTCATATTTTCTACATGTGTTTGGCTTATGATATACCTATTGAGTAAAAAGATCTACAAGATTCCAAAAGAGGGAGAGCTTCTACATCACATCAATCCAAGGGAATGCATAAAACTATCACAACCTACACAAAATTTTCCACCCCTACACACTCACTTACTAGACCTCACCCAATAGTCCCCCCCATTAACAATTGGAATTCCTCAATCTAAAGTACAATTACATGCAAAACAACTTGTAGCACCACCTCAAGCACAATTTTCCATAGTAGAACTATTAATATCAAGTGCTAGAGCCCAAGCTACAATTCAAGGATTTTAATTCTCTATGGAAGGAGATATAGTGCATGAGCATAACTTGTCCTTTGATTTTGACGTACCATTGATAAACAAACTCCAAGACTTTACTTGGATACAAAAGTTTTTTCACAAGAGTATGAATGTCCTAGTTATCTGGGGTTCCAAATAGATGGATAAGAAGAGCAACAACATGAATAGGAGGACAACAAGCCCACTTAAATTGAGACACTGTATTGTCTATAGATACAAATGGAAGAAGTTCAGCCACACAACCAGCTTAATGTAGAACGAATTCATGCTCTCTTGCAAGAAGAATTAAGAAATATTGGATTTGATGAGTCCACAATTTCTTTCATTTTGGTGAAAAAAGTTGATAAAACTTTGATTCGGATGCTTTTTTGACTACTATGAACACCACCCATAACTCGTTCTTCTTAACCTTAGTGCTTGAAAAGATCAATGCTTCTAAAGCATTTCAGGTTTCTTGTGATGTCTCAACTCCTTATATTAGGAATTAAGAAATTGGAGATAGAGTTTAGAATAAATGACCCTACCAAATAATCCTTTGCACACCACATGCTTTATCTTTCTTGCTCCTCTTGAGTTGGTTGTCCTTTGCTTGTCATTATAGGCATCAACTCATCGCCTTAGATGTATCCATATAGGTTTCACTCTTGCAATAGTCCTCCATCCTTAAGTACCATGTTGATTAGTTTCTTCAATTTAAATTGTCAATTGATAATCGAATGCAATCACCCAAAATCTCAAAAACTATGACTATGCTCTGAGAAGTAATCGACAAAATCCAAAGATGAGAGGGTCCTACAAAAAACCTACTCGAGAATAGCCTAAATAACACCTTGACTATTTATTAGACTTGTTAAGCTTAAAATATATGCCATAGTATTGCTATGGTATCTCAAAACATGAATCTCAAAAGTTAATCACAAAACACATAACTTATGGGTACTCATGTAGAGGAAAGCTTCTATTTATGGAAGAGGGAACTAACAATTTTACTCAGAGCTCCTAGAATAGTTGTAATTGACTTGAGATGTTTTGTATACTGAACTATTCAAATTTATTTCATGAATTTAGAAGGACTATGCTAAGAGAAATATTCATGAGAAGTGAGGGGGTGATCTTGACTTTTTCAGGGAGATAAAGATGCATAGACATGGTCAAATAGATCTATTCCTAACTCCATGTATGTGACTCGAATGACCATGAAACTTTGTAGAAACATTCCAAAAACACTCATCTACATAGGCTATTTGATAAACAAGATAATTATACCATGTACTTGGTGTAGTAATTTAGACACGTTGACAAACTAGAAGCAATGTACCGCAAGAGTGAAGAGAGTGTGATGTAGCTACTGAAACGTGATATAAATCTATTTCTAAGTAAGCTGTAATATAGATTAATGTTGGAGGACTCCATTAGCTTTCATGTGAGCACAATAACAACTCGAATGAGTTCAATCTCCGGCTCGAATACACATGAAAAAAAGTGATAGTGTGTATATGCACGTTTTAAGAGATGATTGTTGGTTGGATCTACTTAGGATTATTGCATGCTTCTACAAGTTAATTTTGAGTTTTAAATTCAAATATCTTCGTGAAATTTGCTCCCAATACATTCAAAAGATTCTTTCTTAGTCATCCTTTTACGTTTGGAAAAATTAATATATGAATTTAACCTTAGGACTCAATCAACTAGTATAGGTATATGCGTAAGGTTTTAGCTTAAAGCTCTTAGGAAGTCCAATCCACAAGGTCAAGCACTTCGGCTAGCTAGATGCATCAAGATAGAATTCATTATTAATCAATGTAAGAAATGATCTGAAATGTGTTGAGTGGTTGAACTATATGTACCTCACACCCCTCAGGGTCCCTCCATTGTTTCCTATATGATCGCTACTATATGACATTGGTTACCTAGTCATGCAAACATGCCTTATATTGAAACTCAAAATGAAATTCAAGATCTTTGATATAATGGTCAAGTTCTTCAAGGTCTTCAAAAAGTGAAGTATACACATCTTAATACACCAAGATTTGAGCATGGCAATCTAAAACGTCTCTATGACCTTAGTACTAGCCCATCATGCAAAATCCTCTACGTCTCTCATTCCCAAAGGAAATATATGTGGACTCATTATAAGGAGATCCTCCAAGATACCAATGCATTTACTACATCTTTTCGCCTACAAAATGATTCAATACTCCAAGCACTACTACCTACGCTAACCAGACACACCATATGCTATTGAGTTGCAGACATTAGGAGAAGATTTATCGAAAGGCATCAAGGTAGTGGAATGTTCGCTTCCAATATAGCTCCTCCAAGTATACAGTTATCATTTCTTCCAAAACATGAACTTCAACATATATACCTTAAGAGCTAAAATTAAATGAATTAGAAATAGAGAGAGAATAACAATTTTTCAAAGTGTCGAAGTAAGTTGAATGCTTATTTACACTATTTAATATGAACGTCCAACTACAATGTGTATAGTGATAAAAAATTGAATGTATGCTAATATAAAACTAAATGTAGGCTGAATTTTGGGGTTCTAGATAAAAGAAATTATGGATAAAGTGCCTAAAAGCTATGAAGTGGGAATGCGCAATTGAAGTGAATAGAAATAGTTTAGAATTATTTTACTACAAACCGTAAGTCTTAAATTAGGGATTTTAGAAACCTAAATAGAAAATTGACCTAAATAGCAAGATAATCTCCTCCTTGTGTTGAAGTAGAAGGCAAAAGACTTGGAAGAGTAGCAACAATAGAAGAAGAAGTAAAATTGGACTTGCTACTTATAAAAGTCTACAAGACTTGATGGTTGGCTTCCAAAATCTCCTCCAAATCTGCACCATAAGTTAAGAACAACTCCTCCAAGAGTTAAAAACACTTCTTGATGTGATTTTAAATTATTGAAAGATTGATCCCTAAGCTGTCTTTATATAGCTTTAGGAAGTTTTTGCAAAATAAAACTTGATAAGTGATCCTCCTTTTGAGGTATAAAACAATTGCGATCTCACTTAATGGCCATGGAGAAAGTATAATATGATGCTTTTCTTGATGCTCATGACCAGAGGATTCAGAATATGAAAAAAAAAAACATTTTGAGCAAAACGTAGGGTTAGGTTTTTCTTTTGCATTCATCACCTTTGTACATCAGACAGATGTTCAAAAGACCAGTTCATGAAGGAAGAATATTTATTTTAACCTATCCAACTATTTTTGGAGTCATGCAACTCTTCAAAGTTTGGGGCCAACCATCTGAGGCAACAAAGTAACCTACTAGGAAGAAATGCATCTTTGGATTCCTGAAGTGATCCCACCTTTGAATTTTAGAAGCAACCACCTAGAAACGTTGTGGGAGCGATTTCTGACGACTGGCAGATCAATTAAGTCGCCTCGCTAACAGCGCATGCAGGGTGCTTGGTGCAAGCTCAAGTGGATTGATTAGATGAATGGAGAAAATACAATTATCAAAAACATCATAGATTATAGGATAACTTTCATGAGCATGCACGTTAACACATCATGGGGTTGCAAGCATAACAAAGCTCCATAACTTAGTATGGAATGCAAGAATCGACTCTAAGGCATAAGAATTCTCGTCACTGAGCATCTCAATGAGTAACCTTAAGTAAAAAAATCTCAAGCACAGAAACCAACAAATCTTTCAGAATGTCAACTATTGCAAATGCGTGTGAGAAAAAACTCTCCCTGTGGATCTCAATAACTGTTTCTATGGAGCTTAAGTTTTTCTTCTAAAAACTGTTTCTATGGAGCTTAAGTTTTTCTTCTAAAGATGAAGCAAGGATTACCTACCAATGTTTATTACTTTTATTTGTTTAATAATGCTAATAGATTCTCCAATTAAGCGAAAGATATTACATCAGAACCATAAAGCTGACGGTGATGGTAAATTGTGCAAAAATGTTTTCACACTTGAGATAAAATTGACAACGCCTTAATCCATCAAAGTTTGATACATCAAAGGTCATGTGCATGCCACCATCTTCTAAGATCCGTTGTCAATGTCATTGAAAGTATATTGCAAAACAACATATTTTTTTGTGCCTTATATGTGAGCGCTTATAGTATAAATCATTAAAAATGAACATTATAATCACATGTATGACATTTGAAATAAAAACACGACACTGAAGTTCATGGTCAAAGGTTGGAAAGCGCAAATTAACACAGTAAATGAATTCAAGAAACAATTAGATGTCAATCGTGTGGCAAAAAATAATACATAAGCTCACGAAAGAAAAAATCTCTTCAAGTACTGCGTGCAGTCTACTGAACTAATAGACCTGGAAACATTAAGTACAGCACATTCATGAAAAAGCTGATTAGAGCTGAATATTGAGAAATCTTCGTTTCTATTATTTTGCACAAATTTCCCAAAAAACAAAGCCTTATACGTGCTGTAAATTGACAATCAATATCTGTTGCAAATTAATAGTAGCTAGAGCAAAAACGTTTCATTCAAAAATCACCTCATTCTAGCAGGCGTAGAATCTCATCTCACTTGTTATCATCCTCAGTGGAATATTGGACTCTCTTAACCCGTCCCAGATATGGTGATCATCAGATTAGTTATTTGATGATATAAGATTGGTATACAAACTACGTTTAATTAGTGATAAAATAATAGATTGAATATCACGTGTAGATGGATAATCTAGGTTGATCGAATATAAGAAAAAGTTAATTAAATCTTATGTTGATGTGCATAAAAACAATATTCAAGAATGGTGTAATAACGCTGGATGATATGTCTTGATTCTGAGCATTCAGCATCATCCTACAATGAAATCATCCATACAATACATGCGTGTTGGAATTGCACGTACAGATCATAAATCATACCTAATTTTTCATCAGTAAATTGCAGCGCTACGATGATTATGAAGCAGCGCACGCGGATGCATTAGCATTTTATCACATCATAAGTGAAAGAAATTTCGCAAGGATTATGAACCTAGAAAACTTTGTGAACAGTATTTTTTTTTCCTACTAGAACAACTATGCAGTTCATGACTTATCGGAATCGTAAATAATACCTGACAGAGAAATAAATAAATAAGTCTAAAGATCAACAAGGGTGTAGCGATTGAATCCATTTTTGCAAAAGATTCTGTAAAGATGCACGCTTGATTCCGATCAAATACGAAGTACAGATGATTATGCAGAGCAATAGAAGTTTGCTACAGATGTCAGAGTTGGATGATAGATTTGATAAGAGAATCAAAGAAAACAAACCGTAAATGAATTCAGCTCGTCAGACTTTAGTGTTCTAGAATTTCAGGGTCGAATGTTGATGTAGATAGTCAGTCATCATTGACGTCGAGCACAAAACTACTGTCGCGCAAGTACGCCAGTAATCATTTCCTTCCCATCTGCAGCATGGATCTCCCTACCGATTCTCTCTTCAATCACAAAGATTTTGATGGTCTGATCTGTCGCCTCCCTTCTGTCTGTTCTTTCTATATCGTTCTTCTCTCCCTAAAACTCCTCTAAGGAAGCAATGTCGTCATTCCCTTCTGATAAAGTGCAAATCTTTCCCTTCTTTTGAACCCTAAGATCATCGTCAACTATCTCCACCTTGCTTTAATCAGAGCCCTCTTCTCATGCGTGACCCTGTTTCCATCTGTATCCTTTTCAATGCTCATTCCTTAGAGCACACATCCATCGAAGTCTGAAGATGCATCTCTTCTGCTACGCCAAATTTGTCAATATTATGAACGTGTGAAATTTGTTGGGAGAGGTGGATGGATGCACCAAGAGACTGAGTAGGTACTGCTAAACCTGCTTTGTACCGGCCCTCTTTTACTTCAAAAATGATAAGTAGACTTCCTTAGCTTTCCAATGACACCAAAAAATGGTCTATGTCCTTTGGAAATGATGTGTGCAATGATTGAACCAAAATAGATAACTTTGAAGTCCACAAACTCAAAAAAACCTCTTATTTCTGTCTTGACACCTATTGGATGTTTAGCTCAGTGTGACCAGCATAGTAGAAATTGATAAAATTCCTTCTAGGGGTATTTAATTAGCTTAGTAAGCTAACTAATCCAAGTCAAATGATATAAAAAGATAAACTATGCTAAGGGAAATCAATTCAGCAAGTTTAGCTATACCCCCAACTTTTTAGGATTGTAGTAGAAATTGACCAGAGTTCACCTCGACGTAGATTTCTCTAAAATGGCTGAATAGAATGTCTTCAAACTTTGACAGCATGTAGATGACTTGAAGCTGAATTTAACAAGCTTTGAATCACTGCATGTGGTGGAGTATTGACCGAGATATGCCCTTGACAAATTGACAGACTTTTGAGTAGACTAATAGAGAACTCAGAGCTGAATGATGTAAATGTATCTATTAATGAACACTTGTATACAATCCCATTGGCATGAATAACATTTCCAAATGGTATAGAGAGGTGTAGGATATGGTATAGTCCTCACACACACACTCAAACTCAGTAGAATGAGACTCGAGAGTGAAGAGTTCTACCCGCGACTTTTCCATGTCCATTTTTATAGGAAATGTGTAAAAGTTTGAATTCAAATTCAAACTCTTGGCTCCCTATGATCAAGCTCCTATATCCTAGGAGATATTCCTTCAATAAAATGAGCTACTTTTTCCAGGACTCACTTTGGTAGGTGATTACAAAAGATTCTAAGTCAATTTGACTTTTACAATGAGGTAAAGTGGTAATTAACCACTAGCTATGGTTCTTATGCTTCTTCACATATCTAGAGTCTTCAAGACATCTTTCAAGCCAAATGTGTAGGCTTGTGATTTACTCCAACAGCTCCCCCTCAAGCCAAACATTTTGGCTTAAGTCTTCATCTTCAATCTTTAAGAATATCTTGCAATATAATCATAGATTTGAACCTGCAAAGTTTGGTTCCATCCAAAGCTTTAGTCAGCAAATCTGCACATTGCATGTTGGTTGACACATAAGTCAGTTGAATATCCTCGCTTATCAACTTCTCTCTCACATAATGATAATGAACTTCTATGTGTTTGGTCTTGGCATGATAGATAGGATTAGCGGCAAGGTGAAGAGAACTTGTATTATCTGCAAAGATTATTGGAGGCCTAGTATATAAGCCCAATTTTGTATATAAAAGCTTAATCCAAATTGGTTCTTGTGTAGCATTACCTAGTCCTCTATACTATGCCTCTGTAGAAGACAATGCCATAGTTGGTTGCTTCTTTGCAGAACATGAAATTGGTTTGTCACTTGCAAAGGAAATATATCCAGAAGTGCTTCTCCTATCATCCTTCCATCCTGCCCAATCTGCATCTGAATAAACTTTTATATCAATATTTGAAGTGTAAGGAAAATACAAACCATGGTTCTGTGTACTCTTAAGATACTTCAAGATTCTCTTGGCAGCCTCTAAATGAGGTATCCTTGGCTTGTGCATAAATTGACTTAGCACACTAACTCCATATGCAATATCTATCCTTGTTAGGGTAGCATAGTTCAAGCTACCCACCATACTTTGATAACCTGTAATGTCTTTGACTTCATCACCTTCATGGGCACTTAGCTTTAGGTTTACCTCCATTGGAGTGCTTGCTACTTTACCATCTTGCAATTGAGACTTCTTCAGCATATCTTGTACATACTTTTTCTGAGTAATGTATATCCCTGAATTAGTATAGACTAATTCAAGCCCTAGAAAATACTTCAATAGACCAAGATCATTGATCTTGAACTCCTTCATCATCTGGCTTTTGATATGTCTGATTCCATTGACATCATTACTTGTAATGATGATTTCATCAACATAAACACAAAGATATATTACCTCTGAATTACTTCTCCTAATGAATAGAGAAGTATCTGCCTTGCTCATGACAAAACCTTGGTCTTGGAGGTATGTAGTTAACCTGTAATTCCATGCCCTAGGTGCCAGCTTCAATCCATATAAAGCCTTCTTTAGTTTGCAAACATAAGTTACCTTCTTAGGGTCTTCATAGCCAAGGGGTTGTGACATATATACCTCCTCTGAAATCCATCCATTCAAGAAAGCATTCTTGACATCCAATTGGTACATGTTCCAATTTTTTGATGCAGCCACACTAACCAACACTCTGATTGTTGGCATCTTGGCCACAGGAGAAAATGTCTCTTCATAGTCAATGCCTTGGGTTTGTGCAAAACCCTTGGCTACCAATCTGGCTTTGTACCTATTAATTGTTCCATCAGAGTTTCTTTTCAATTTATAGATCCATCTGGATCCTATTACCTTCATGGAGTCCTTCTTCGGTACTAACTCCCATGTATCACTCTCCTTGAGTGCTTCAATCTCCTCATCCATAGCTTCTTTCCATTCTGATTTGGTTATGGCTTCTTCATGTGATCCTGGTTCTTCATTTGACAAATCTTTGGCAAGATAAACTGAATGTTTAGTAACAAGAGATGTATCATACCCATATGTGATAGATTTTTTGCTTTCTCTTTGCGATCTTCTAAATGGCTGAGCTGAAGATTCAGGTATGTCTTCAAGCTTCTTCATCTTCATTTTGCCCTTGGATTTCCATGCCTTGAACTCTTCAAGGTTGATAGTATCTTCATCGTCTGAACTTGAGTCTTCATTCTGAGTAGGTTCCTCCTTTGTAAGTTTTGGAAATTCCTCTTCCAAATCATAGGGTAGTTTCACTTTCCTGCATTCATTCTCATACCAAGAATCATTTTCATCAAAGACAACATCTTTGCTTACCATAAAACCCTGATTGGTAGGATTATAAAACCTGTAACCTTTTTTATTTAAATCATATCTAATGAAAATGCATTTTTCAGCCTTTGGGTCTAGCTTACCTCTTATCTCAGAGGGAATGTGTACATATGCTACACATCCAAATATTTTGCAGTGGTCAAGTGAAGGTCTCTTCCCATGCCATGCTTCATAGGGTGTCATACCATCAAGAGACTTAGATGGTAACCTTTTTATGAGGTAAGTGGCAGTAGAAACACTCTCTGCCCATAGATAGTTAGGTAACTTCTTCTCATTAAGCATAGATCTAGTTGTCTCAACAATTAACCTATTTCTTCTTTCAGCTACCCCATTCTGTTCAAGA
Organism: Ceratopteris richardii; assembly: GCA_020310875.1. Lineage (NCBI taxonomy): Eukaryota > Viridiplantae > Streptophyta > Polypodiopsida > Polypodiales > Pteridaceae > Ceratopteris > Ceratopteris richardii. The sequence goes on along the minus strand of CM035443.1, from coordinate 28,570,806 downwards.
GAATACCTTGTGGTTATTTCTCTTTTGATGCCTCTGTCCTGCAAGAAGTTTTCAAACTCATTGGAGAAGTATTCACCTCCTCCATCTGATCTTAGCCTCTTCAAATTCCTTCCTGTCTCATTTTCAACTAATGCAATATACTTTTTAAAGCAATTAAATACTTCATCCTTGTGCTTCATAAAGTACAATACAGTCCATCTGCTATAGTCATCAATAAAAGACACATAGCACCTTGAACCTAAGACTGAGGGGTCCTTGCTAGGTCCCCATACATGTGTGTGGACAAGCTCTAGATAGTCTTCATGCATGTATCCTTTCCTTGAGAAGGGTAATCTGTGTGACTTCCCAAATTGACAAGCACAACACTTGTAAATCATATGTTGCTTGGATACATTAGGTATCCCAAGCACACATTGGTCCATGCACACTTGCTTCAAGGTTCTTTCTCCTATATGCCCTAATCTTTTATGCCAAATCTCAAGCTCTAAAACTGTTTGATCCTTATAACTGTATAGTGCAATATTCTTTGTGTCTTCTAACTCAAAAGTGAAAAGTCTACCTGATTTTTTTGCTTTAGCTATCCTTTTGAATCCATTTCTTGGGTCCTCCACAAATACTCCATATTGATTGAATCTGACCTGCAAACCTTTGTCCACAATCTGACCAACACTCATTAAGTTTTTGGTAATGGTTGGTACATAAAGTACCCTACTCAGCAAATTTTGATTTCCATCACAAGTCTTAACGTTTCCAACTTTAACTACTGAGTGCTTTGTATCATCACAAGTTTGGACTTGATGCTTACCTTGTGGTTCCTCAAGATCAGAGAGTAGTGCCACATTGCCAGCCAGATGATTTGAACACCCTGAGTCAATGTAAAATAGGTGATCATCATTTGTACCTGACTTTGAAGTCATGTTCATGATCAGAAGAGAGTCATCCTGCTCCTCTGTATAGTTTTTGTAATCCTTTTTGGATTTATATCCTCCTTGGTAGTTTCCATTGTAATTGTTGTTGTAATTGTTGTTGTGGCCTTGGTGACGGTTGAACCTTCCTCTTGACTGTGAGTAACCACCTCTTTGGTAGCCTCTTCCTCTCTGATTTTTGTAATTCCTGAAACAGTCATCTGTAGTATGATTTGATAAACCACAAATGTTGCATGGTGAGGAGTTATAAGATCTCCCCTTACCTTGCTTACCTCCTCTGCCTCTACCTCTTGAAGATCTACCTCTCCCTGCATAGTTGGCTTGGGAGGTAGAGCCTTCATCTTCCACCTTCTTGCTCTTGCCTTTACCCTTAGATTTCTTATCAGTGTATAGGGCTGAAGAGTTATTACCTTTGGATGTATCTCCACTCTTGGTGAGCTTTGCTTCATGTGTAAATAGTTGTCCCATGAGAGTTGTAAGATCTGGAGTGTGCATGTCCATATAGAGATCCATTGCAGTGGTGAAGCTTTCCCATTTGTCATCAGCCTTGATCCCATTGATCACCTGCCTCACAATCTGTTCTTCTTCAATTTCTTCTCCTATGCTTGCTAACTGATGTGCAACATCTTTAATTTTGGTCACAAATTCTAAAACAGCTTGCTTAGGTTGCTTCCTTAGTGTTGTGAATTCAATCCACAACTGATTTTTCCTAGCCCTTGTATTGGAGGAAAAATATGATGACAAGGTTTCCCAAGTCTCTTGGGATGTCTTACGATTTTTGATATGTGGAAAAAAAATTCAGAGATAGAGTTGAGTAAGTAAGACCTTGCCAATGCATCCTTAGCACACCATGTGTTGAGCTTTTCTTGTTCTTGCTTGGTTGGCAATCCTCTTATTTTGAATAAGGGCAATTCCTCATCTCTTGAGATGTATCCATAGAGACTCCTCCCTTGTAAGTAGGTCTTCATCCTTAGAGACCAAGCTTGATAGTTGTTCCTATCCAATTTATCAATAAATGAAGGAAATCCATCTCCCATTTTACCTTTGTTTGCTCTGATACCACTGTTGGGAGAGGTGGATGGATGCACCAAGAGACTGAGTAGGTACTGCTAAACCTGCTTTGTACCAGCCCTCTTTTACTTCAGAATTGATAAGTAGACTTCCTTAGCTTTCCAATGACACCAAAAAATGGTCTATCTCGTTTGAAAATGATGTGTGCAATGATTGAACCAAAACAGATAACTTTGAAGTCCACAAACTCAAAAAAACCTTCTATTTCTGTCTTGACACCTACTGGATGTTTTGCTCAGTGTGACCAGCACAGTAGAAATTGATAAACTTCCTTCTAGGGGTATTTAGATAGCTCAGTAAGCTAAATAATCCAAGTCAAATGATATAAAAAGATAAACTATGCTAAGAGAAATCAATTTAGCAAGTTTAGCTATACCCCCGACTTTTTAGGACTCTAGCAGGCCTTGACCAAAGTTCACCTCAACGCAGATTTAATGGCTGAATAGAATGTCTTCAAACTTTGACAGCATGTAGATGACTTCAAGTTGAATCCAAAAAGCTTTGCATCACTGCATTTGCTGGAGTATTGATCGAGATATGCCCTTGACAAGTTGACAGACTTTTGAGTAGACTAATAGAGAACTCAGAGATGAATGATGTAAATGTATCTATTAATGAACACTTGTATACAATCCCATTGGCATGAATAACATTGCCAAATGGTATAGAGAGATGTAGGCTATGGTATAGTTCTCACACACACTCATACTCAGTAGAATGAGACTCGAGAGTGAAGAGTTCTACCCACGACTTTTCCATGTCCATTTTTATAGGAAATGTGTAAAAGTTTGAATTCAAATTCAAACTCTTAGCTCCCTATGATCAAGCTCCTATATCCTAGGAGATATTCCTTCAATCAAATGAGCTACTTTTTCCACGACTCACTTTGGTAGGTGATTACAAAAGATTCTAAGTCAATTTGACTTTTACAATGAGGTAAAGTGGTAATTAACCAGTAGCTATGGTTCCTATGCTTCTTCACATATGTAGAGTCTTCAAGACATCTTTCAAGCCAAATGTGTAGGCTTGTGATTTACTCCAACAAAATTGACCTCCTCTCTCTCTTTGTCTCTCTTGCGCAACGTACCTGCAAAGAAGCAACCTCCCCGAAGAATTCATACAAACACACATATATAGGTACAAAAACATGCGTATAACCGATTGTAATAGTTAGTTAACTAAGTTAGTTAACTAGTTAGTTATCATGCACACTAATGTTAACTATTTAACTAACTCACTAGTAAACTAGCACATAAACTAGCACATAAACATATTTAGATAGAAACACACATAGAACTCTTATTACATTAAATAATTATATCAATTATATTTTATCTATTTTACTTGTCTTTTAACTTACAATTTAATAAGATAGATATTCTTTATCTATTTAACTTATATTATATTTAATTTTTATTAACTATAAATAAACATAAATATCATCATCACCTATTAAAATATGAAACTTGTTAATGATCTTAAAACAATTTAGGTATTTTCGGTTAAGGATATATAAACTTAGTTAATGCACATTTAATATGGATCTAATCACCTAGAATAAACCTTTGTTAAACCCATGTTTAATTACGTAAAATTTCATAAATTCGTAGACACAGATGCACACTTATGTATCTTTTAAATATTCATATAAAAATACATACATATAGCATAAAATCCACATTATCATTCACTTTCATAGCCATATCAACACATACACTACTGAGTGCATTTCACATATGTATAGAAACTCAACCTTAAAATCATTGGTACATATAATCAAACTTAAATTCTCCTTTATTCCTTCCTAGATGTACTCTTGTGATCATATACACATTCTTAATAAAGTGAAAAGCTAAATTAAAGTATGAATTAATCCTCCATTCAGAATGTATGTTCATCTTTTTCCTGCAGGTATCCAAGAGAAAAGATTAGTGCATTAAAATATGTGAAAGTGATATCAACTACTCAAAATATTTTTGTTTATTTATATGTGAATTCAAGTGAGGAAATCTTTCCGAAAACATGCCTATGGTTTTTGGATGTAAGTGTCAAACAATCTGGACCACCATGCTGTCCAAATTATTTTTATGTGAGAGTGAGAATCTAGATGTTGGAGGAGCATTGAAGAGAGGGACATTAAGTGCATCCAACATTTTCACCACCAACATATGGTCACCATTTGTAATGTTGTTTGGGGGGCAGAAATCCAAGATCTTGGCATCCCTCATGTGTGTTGTTAGACTCATGACCTACCTAGTGGCTAGGAGTATGATGGACTAACCACAGGTCCCAAAATCCATGGTTGAGGATAACTTCCTTATCCTCCCTCTTAGGGTGTGGTTTGACCATTCCCTACCCGTCATTTCTTGAGTCTACCACTTGCCCGAATAGCCATGGTTGAGGACTACTTCTTAATCCTCCCTCTTCGGTGTGGTTCAACCATCTCATGCCTCTCATTTCTTGTATTAGATAAGAAGATCCAAAGGAGATACTAGATGAAGCATGTTGAGTTCAATGAGATGAAGGCTTCATCAAGATTGAGTGAGAGAAGCATTTTGAAACCTTCTTTATTTTCTTTCGACTTCTTCAATAATAGATTACGCTTATGAATGTCTATACATAAGAAACAAATTTAAAGCATTTGAATAGCCTTTGAATGTCTTTATATTACATCTATTATGTTTTATAAAAAAGAAGTATGGATGTGCTATTGAGAATGCGAAGTATATACACTTTTTTAATGGTTTGCAAGGAAGGTGAATGTAGGCAAGTATAAGGATATGCAACAAGGATGTGATTTCTAGTATTCTATGTTTTTGTAGGTTCTCAAGCTCATATTTGAGTATATGGCGTGCATGTCATGGGATTTCCAAGCCCTATGTTATAGTGCATGGCATATGTGCCATTGGCCCGCAATGCATATGATTCACATTAAGGTTAAGATTTTTTAGAACTCCATTTTTCTGGGGAAATTTTGTCAAATGTTTTCCCACCTCATGGCATTATATGCACAATTAATTTTAGTTAAGAATGTTATGGCATGCTAACATGCCTCTTCTGCAAACATCAATAAAGTGTAAGCATGTTATGTGCATGTACTAGATGGTATTAGGACCATCAAAGCATAAGAGATAAGGAAAATTCAGTAGTACTAGGATCCCTACTCATAATCCTTATGAATTGAAACCATATGATTGCTAAGGGGAAGGAGATATACATTCACCACTAGGAGTGTGCACAACCAATCCCATAAGTTTTAGGAAGTTGCATAGAGATAGGAGAGATACCTTTATGATCATCTCCAATGTATTGATGCTTTATTTACCTTCAAAAGAGTCTCACAATATGATTAGAAGACTATGATGTATTTTGAGGAATACCCAAAGTGTGACTAGTTTCACTCATGCACATCACTTGAGTAAGTAGTGAATCATTTCTACTACACTACTAAGGAAACCAATTAGATGGAATCATAGAGATGGTTTTCATGAGAAAGCATTGGATTTTTTGCCTGTGCTTATGTGATTTGAGTGATGCTTAGGAAGGCCACATGCATGGCACTAGCTCTATAACTTAGAGCATAGATCCCTGAGTTAGGAATAGTTGGGGTACCCAATACATATATGTATGTTGGGATCTAGAGAGAGGTACCTATACTCAGTCTTGGTACCTAGGAACACGTTAGTGTGGGATAAGAAAGGGATATCCATTTTGATATGTTAAATAGAACCAAACTATGCTAGTTTGAGGATCTAGGATTCATTAGAGTCTAGGTAAATATTCCAGTATGTATATATGGAATTTATATTCCATTTAGTGTAGGTATGACACCATGAATTGGAAGAAGGTTCCATTGGTATGGGACGATGGAACAAACTTGCCTTTGAGTACTCTTCTTCTATGGCTAGGGAGAAAACGACTCATCATTCATGGAGGGATATCTCACTAGATCAAAGGAGATCTCTCAGTAGACATCTCCTATTATCTTTCATAGTTTAGGGAAGACTTATTTTCCCAATAGAGAATTTTATGAGTGATTTTATCACCCTTGATATCACATACTCATATTGTGGTTTTTAGGAAGGATAATTCGATTAATTTGATTGAATCATATAGATCGAGGCACCGAGGATGGTTGGCAGTGATAGTAATTTGGCATGGACACACAGTGTATTATGATATCATGGCACATCATTGTTGAAGACTTTAGTAGAGGGCTTTAACCTTCTGAAGGAATTTATTTTCTCCAATCCTCACCACATAAACCTTCATTTATATAAGAGATTTGTTCTCCATCATCATAGGAATGTATGAAGTGATGGATTATGTAATGGTAGACGTAGGAAGAGAAAGGAGCAAATAAATTCATAAACCTCTCTTTTAAGGAAAGGAGAAAGTGGGTATTAGCTTAGAGATTAAGGAGAGATCTCACTTTAGCTTAGAGACCTCTTTTTACCTCTTGTTATTTGAAAGAGAGGAACGAAAGGAAAACATGATTTCTTCACAGGAGAGGAATAGAGTATGTTTTCCTTAAAGTGTATTTTAGCTTAAAGATCAAGAAGAGATCTTACTTTAGCTCAGAGGTCTCACTTTAGCTCTTGTTCTTTGAAAGAGAAAAAGGAATGGAAAATATTATTTCTTCATAGGAGAGGAATAGAGTATGTTTTTCTTTAAAGAAAGAGGTGCTTAGAAAACATCTCTTAGTCTACATTTTATAATGAATTATTTAATCGACTTTTTAGTGTAACTTTCCTTCACACGGGAGTTTGATTCTCCACTATTTTGGAAGGAAAAACCATGGAGAACTTATGTGCATCTTCTTAGTTATGGATAAGTAGAGGAATTGGATTCAACAAAATCTCTTTCAAAGGGAAAGGAAAAGTCCAATAGATTCCACTAGTAGAGCTCTTTTCCTTAGATGAGATTAGAGATAGAGATAGAGAAATTCACTTTTTGATTTTGGTTGTCTAGATAGAAGTGGCACTCTTCTATTAAAGGAAAGAGCGAGATCAGTGAGTCACGATGGTTAGATTGAGTCTCTCATGGAGACTCTTGAGAAAAGTAGTTATGTTTATTTCCATTTATCGTCCTTGAATAGATGAGATAACCTAGTTATTGACTTTGGGGAGACTAGAAGTAGAATTATGACACCTCTCTTTTGGTTTCTAGGAGACAGAGATAGATCTAACCTATTGAGTTATCAAATTCTTAGTTGATGTTTCTTCATGAGGATGATGCGTGAGCATCAGTTAGGAGGATGGGTGGTTATGGATTATTTGAATCTCCAAGGTAATGCTTTTACATTCATATGGCAATCCACAAGGAAGAGAATATTTAGAGTTTTCACTAGCCAATAGATGCTCTTCCAGTAGAACCTAGTCCAAAGGTAATGGATGAAAAACTCAAGACTTCTTGGTTAGTGCAATTTAGATATTTCATATTACTACCAAGGAATTCTTATTTATGAGCTGGGATAATGGATTTGCATAGTTCATAAAAAAGTTTAGATTAAACTATTCCTTGTGAATACACCCAAGGTTAGGAAAACCTAGAGGGCTACGAGGGCAAATCTATCACTTAGTCCTAGATGGGTTTGGAGTCCCTTTTTATAGGACTTTTCTCTATATTTTAGAGGATTTTATGGTTTACTATATCCATAATGGTATGGTCAAGCTTATAAGCTTGGCACTTTACACTTTCTTCTCATATTATTACTCTAGAGAGGATACATCATCTGGAGTTTGGTCATTTTCATGGGAATGACAGTTTGGAGGTTGTGTATATATGGGAGATAGTAGACACCACATAGATGGTTTCCCACCTTTGGGATAATCTCATATGTGAATTCTTAAGGGGAAGGATACTGAAAAAACAACACACATAGAAATGAACATGTACATAGAGTACATGTGGTTCAAGGGAGTCCAAGGGCATTATTCTACCATTATGAAAATTTCATCCACATTTTCAAGGACATTAATGCTTTTAAAGGGGGTCCAAGGACATTATTCTACCATTATGAAAATTTCATCATATGAGAGCTTATATCCTTAATGAGTAGAAGAAAGAGGGTATATAGAGGGAGATAGAGGAAGCTCCGTAGGCTTGCTTGGGCATGGTTTGGAGATTCAAAACAGAGTTCTCTATTGTTACTACTAGCGTCCATGTGAAACGCCAAATGGCCACCAAACACTTCTTTCTATATGTTCTTTAATAAAACATATAGTGGCTTGGTGAGTCACAGACTATAAGTTCGACCGCGTGTGTAAGACCTAAGAAGTATGTCTTTTCATGCTCCCTGACTATGTATTTTTGCGTATTCTACAGCCTCTGTGCAGAGTACTGTGTGCAACCTTAGGAGCTCAATTTTCTACTTCAAGGATATCTTCGTAAAGCTCTCGAGAAGGAGAGCGCACCGTGGTGCATCACCATCGAATTACTTCACTGATATTAGAGCAGTTCGATGCAAAAGATTTCTTCCTTTTGTGCGAGCGAAGCCAGCACCCCCCTCCCCGACTTTCTCCAAGGATTACAACTAAGGCAACAACCAAGGCATAGATCTTCGCATATCTTGTCATCCGAGTCACCAAAGTCACTGTTGGCACCATTGGCTACATATGAGACCTCAATGATCAAGGAAGATAGAGGTTCCCGATGCAATCTCTTGCCACTAAGCTACACTCTTGTGGTGTCTGAAGAAGGGGAAAGAGTAAGCTTAACATTAACTTTGAACATGTTTTGGTCCCTCAAAGCTTCATTCTTTGCTTTCAAAGCCTATTTTTGAAGCAGTTTTGGGGTGTCTTTTGGAGCCATTTTGGAGTACTTTCGCACAGAGTTCTCTTCACCCAGGTCCAAGAACATCAAGAAGAGTGTTCTTTATACTTTTCCAAAAATAAATATCAACCTTTGGGGCTGTGTTTTAATCCACACTCGTAAAACTATAGGTTTCTCGAAAGGTTCTTTTGTTGTAGTGGGAGCAACTACTGCAAATTTATGTAGGTTTTTTAGCGTAAAACATCAGAGTTGACAGACATTCACAAGTGTGGTTGGCTAGCTTTTGGGCTATGCATTCAGTTTTTTGTGTCATTTTACTGCATATATTGAGCACATACACACCATGTATGCTTCTGTGGATACCACTTATGTACGTCCATGTGTTCATTGATATAGCAGCTATGTTTTTTGCATAAAGCCTTTTATGATTGATAAAGAGGGTCGTGGTGAGGTTTTCTTAACTGGGAGACACCCAAGTGGAAGACTTACCCAACCTCGCCATAGGAGATGTATGATAGTTGTTCATAGGTGCTCAATAAGCCTAGTTGGCTTCTATTGGATAACTGGTTGTATGTAGTGGAGTCACTAATTCACTATGCAAGTAAACATGTCAGTACTTGTAGTTTTATGACATTTTGACACTCTTCATATGCTTGTTTTGCAGAGAATATTCTAGAAATTTTTTTCCAGATTTTTGGTTTTGTCAACTATACAATGGTTGATTTACTCCTTGATACACTTTTTTGATGGTGTTTGGACTCTTCTAGCTCCATTATCATTCTATTCAGTTCTCTACCATCATGGCATCAGAGGTCTTAGGCACATCTGGTGGATCATGATCTAGCACTAGTGTTTTGAGGAGGAGCTATAACTTGTAGGGAAAAGACCATTTTGAGATCCAAAAATTTGATGGCATGATCTTTGCTCTATGGAAGAATCAGATTAAAGATGTGCTGATTCAAAGGAGGCAATGGAAGCCAGTAAATGGGATTTGGAAGAAGCCTGATGACATGGATAAAGATGATTGGGATGAGCTAGATGAAATGGCCAAGTCTACCATTTGCTTGCACCTAACATATAATTTTTACTTTACATTATTAGATGGTGAAAGTGCAGAGGAGCTTTGGAAGAAGTTATGCAATACATATGAAAAAGAGATAGCATCAAATAAAGTGTATCTGATGAGAAAATTATATGACCTTTGCATGAAGAACACAGATAGTGTTGCTGCTCATCTAACTAAGTTTGATGCTATATTCTCCCAGCTACAGGCTCAGAAAATGGATATGGATAATGAAATGAAAGTAGTATTGTTGTTATGCACCGTGCGATCATCATGAGATATGTTTTGCACAGCTTTTAGCAATAATGCACCAGGTGGTAAACTCCTCTATGATGACATATGTGGAGCACTCTTGAGTGAGGAGATTCATAGAAAATCTATGGTCGGCACTCAGAGTGGAGGTGCATATAATGTTCCTGATTCTTACCAAGGGAAGAATCAACAATGTGGGAGGAGCAACAACAAGGAAAAGAATGGTCAACGGAATAAGAGTAGAAGTAAATCAAGGAAGAGGGATATCAAATGCCATTATTTTCATAAGAAAGGACATATGAAGAAATATTGTTATGCATTAAAGAATGCTTAAGGTAAAGGACATAATTTTAATGGGCACATTAAACAATTACCTGCACCATCTACTTCGACTATGAAGATTGAAGAAATTAATGCTATTTTTGATGATGCTGATGTGTTGACACTTGATAATACTATGCCAATTGTGGCTCTTATGGCTGATTCTCTTTCCCAGAAGTGGCTGCTAGATTTTGGTGCTTCTTTCCAGGTGACACTACATAGAGAATGGTTCTCAAATTATGTAGCAAAGTCTCTTGGTACCGTCAGACTTGGTGACTCTTGGCAATGTGACGTTGTGAGGATTGGAGATATGGTTGTGCAGTTCATTGATTGTTCAAAATTGAATATGCATAATGTATGCCATGTACCTTAGTTATTAGTTGGTCAACTTGATGACCTTGGTTACAAGGTTGTCTTCTATGCTCGGTCCTTTTGTATATCAAAGCGCAATATGGTTATTGCAAAAGGAAGCAAAGTTGGCCCATTTTATCCTTTATTTGTATCATAGAAATAACACTTGTTAGCTATTACTAAACAACCTATGGCTTGTATTTTGCATGGTCATTTGGGCCATATATCTCATAGTGGAATGGAAAATCTTTCTCATTCTGGCTACTTACCTGTGTTATCTTTCTCTGATTTTTCATTTTGTGAGCATTGTCAACATGGAAAGAAAACCACAAATGTGCATAGAATGCACATTGACTCTTCAATTCAACCTTTAGATCTCGTTCATATAGATGTGTGTGGTACTATGCGCACTAGGTCCTTAGGCGGTTCTCTTTACTTTGTCACTTTCATAGATGATGCTACTAGAAAATTATAGGTATATCCTATCAAATCAAAGGATGAGGTATTCCCTACTTTCAGGTGCTTGCTTTAGTTGAGATTTAAAAAAGAAATAAGCTTAAGGCTTTACGTTCAGATAATGGGTGTGAGTATAACTCACATGAATTCAGCCTTTTCTGTCAGTCTAGAGGGATTCGTAGAGAGTTTACAACTCCTTATTCCCCAGTACAGAATGGTGTTGCTAAAAGGATGAATATAGCTATTCAAGATAGAGTAATTTGTATGTTGCATCATGCAAACTTCTCACAAGGCTTTTGGGCAAAAGTAGTATTGACTACAATTCATGTGTTTAACCTTTCACCTAGTACTCCAAAGGTCTGAAAGTGGCACGACTTATGGACAGGGAAGCCACCATATTATGTCCATCTTCAAGTTTTTGGGTGTGAAGCATATGTTCATATACCCAAGAGTCTTAAACAAAATTTTGATCATAAGTCTAAGAAATGAAAATTGTTGCGTACCTTGATTGCAAATGCTTGCCATGATCTACGACGGACCATTGGACAATAGCATGGATTATACTTGATATACAATGGCATGGTTGCCGAGGTGCTCATCATCTCAGGGTAATCAGTTAGTAATCGTGCACGCCAATTAGGTTGGAAAATCAAGCTAGCACGTGCATCTTCTGGTAGGTCCTCCGGCTCAAATTGAGTGGCAAATGTGGGATCCTTCCCTGTATGCCTTTTAATCTCTGCATTATAATCATGTAGCAAGACATAGTAAGGAATGTATTGCGGTTTTGATGTTGTGATTAACCGTTGGTGGGATAGGTGCTGAAAGTAAGAAGATCAAAGAACAGTTTCTTCCAGATTTGTGAGGGATTGAATTTGCACGGCGACACTATCATCATGTGTTTGTCCCACTTTCTCGACCCTTTTGACCCAATCTGGGACTCTAATTTCTAAAGTGTCCTGTCCTTCCTCTATAACTCGGCCGCCGCGTGTTGGCATCGGCTCGTATGGTTCTTCATAGCTATCATCGACGGGGATTTCCACTACTGTATCAGGTTCTAGTTCTTCAGCTAGGGAGGGTGGCATTTCATATGGTAAGAGATGTGCTTGGAGTTCTGCCAGCTACTTCTGGAGGGTCTCTAATTCTTCTGTAGAGTGTTACAAGATTGCCGCCTTCTGTTGAGCTGTGGGGGCACTGGCTATCTGCTTCTTTAGGTCAGTGCATTGAGCCTCTAACTTTTCATATGACTCCAAAACATTGGCATGCTCCTCGAGTAAGATGTGAATGTCTTCTGATGGGACTGCTCTATACTTGGTAGGGCTAATGGTTGTTCCTACGGTTCCTTCCATAGCTGCTTCAAAATTGTCTTGGTTTTGTTGTTGAAGCCTCTTGTTCTCTTCTAATGCTACTGCCATATGCTTCCTTAATAGCCCAAGATTACGTCTGAGTGTAGCATTGGATATCATTTGTGCCTGGAGCACACTTTCCAGTTCCTTGACTGCTTTATCATCCACCGTCGATATCTTTGATTCCAATTCTGTGTGAACCTGTTGTAAAGTGGTCTCTTCTGCTATGAGCGTTTGGTTATCAACTTCTAGAGTGTTGACTCTAGCCTATAGGCTATGACATTCTGCCTGGAGGGCAGCGGTACGTTCTTCCAATTGATGGTATTCTTGTTGTAGTTGATGTGCACATTGAAGTAATGTATTAAATGTGCTATTTACATTATGAGATGCAAGTGGGAAATTTTTGGATGCAGGGGAGGTGGGAATGGGAAGGGAGGTAGTGAATGTTGTGTCTGCCAAGGATGTGGTGAGTGGTGAGGTGGGGGGTAGGGGAGGGGGAGACGGTGGAATTGTGGGGAGAGGTGCTGTGGTTGGTGAAATGTCCATTGGGTTGGACAGAGTGGTGTGTGCAGGGGCTACCATGTAAGTTGGTATGGTAGGTGAAGTGAGTGTGGTGTTTGTGTAGATTGATGTTGTTGTGAATATCTGGGGACTGTGCCTCTGAGACATTGGAGTGCGGATGGAATGCTCCATGAAAGATGGGTATTGGGGTGGTGCGATTGGGTTGAGTGATATCTAGGGAGCAGATGGAAGGTAGGGGTCATGGGACGGGGGCACCCGTAATGGGGGATAAGCCGGGAAACAAAGGATGCCTTCTGTGTGTGCAGGGGTTCCAACCACACTCGGAATTATGGGGTGGCCAATTATGGGTTCGGAGGACAAAAAGGGTGAAGTGTACAAGGGATTGGTGATGGAAGAGAAGAGGGTGCTCTATGAGGTTGGCTATCGAAATGAGAAGGATGTGGATGAGGTTGGGTTGTAGATGAAGGTAGATGTGATGAGTGCAGTTTCTTCAATGGTGGGAGGTGGTGGTGGTGGTGGAGAAGGGGGAGATGGGGGTGCGGGGGTGAGATGGGTGATGTCTGAACAAAAGTTTCAGCAGTGGAGTCAACGGTGGTGGTGAGGTTAGCTGCGATTTCGATGGTTGTTTCTGGTTCGGTGATGGGCATTCTGATAGTCTTACCTGCTCGCGGTAATGTGTCGACTCTGTGTTTGTCGTACCTCACGGTGTGGTCGAGAATCGCCATCCAAGCTTATGAATCATTATGAAATATCAAATCAATATAATGATGCCAAATCAATGGAGGAATTCAATCGGATATAAAAAAGCATCGGATCTTATGGAGAACATGAATAAACTTCAATTTGATGAATGTGCAGTGCTTCATCAATGTCTTGATCAAACGTCCTCAGATATTGGTTAAGCTCCAATTAGATGATGTGATAAGTGTGGCATACAATGTCTGAAATGGTAATGCAGATTTCTTCTTTAGGAGAACTCGGGAGCTACATTTTCAAAAGAACGGGAATAGAAAGCCTATCGGATCAGTGTGGATCTACTTCGATTTGGTTCTGGAATGCTTCAGGCAAAGGGGCAGATTATGGAGATCAGTTGCGAAAGCAATCACATGGGATGATCTGGAAAAGTTTTGGGAACTTCGATTTTTCTTTAGCCATTTTGTTCATCGGATAGACAGGACAGAGAGGAGAGGACGTGAGAGGAAGGGCGGCGATGATCTTGGGCATCAAAAGAAAGAGAAGTATTGAGCACGCAAAAAAGAGGAAGGCAGGTTGTGGAATGAAGGAACTGTCCCTCAAGATGAAGCATATGTTAAGGTATATACAGTCCGCAAGAATTCGCTCATGCGGAAGCTCGGAAATCTTCCGTTGTTGATGGAGTTGTAATGAGAAGTGCTGACAGAAAAGAGCATCTGGAAGAGCGTTGTTGAAGATACAGCATATATTTCTTGGATCCACTCTATTTTTCATCATCATTTGTACCTTTTTCTACCTTTCATTCAGTTAATAAAGCACTCTTGTATAGGCGTGTGTGAGTGCCACACTAGAGAATAAGTGGGATTCATTCTCCTTTCAGTTTACAAATCCCACATAGCATGCTTTTTTTCCATTTTGTATATAAAGAGGTCTCCATATCTTCTTTTGGGAGAGCTTTTTTAGAAGTAATGAGATAATGCTAGTTTGTAGTTAGACTCTTTCTCTTTTGTCGTCATGATGTGCATGCGTGCTTGTTCTCTTCTTTTCTAACGCTTGTGACACGTTGATGTATGATTACGTTGCTATTATGCTTGTGATTACAATTATGTGCATCATTCGCAATGCTAATGTTGTATCTTCTTGTTAATAACATTGTTAATCATACGTTGACGAAGCACCATTACGTCTGCTGAGTGCTTCTATGCAAACATTTGGGTCTCATAAGATGCTTCCTGGTTTGACAAGTATGAGTTGTGATGCTACAATGTCAACAACTTTTGGCGTCGTTGCCGGGGATCGAGCTTTGAGGACGAGCGTGTGGTGGTAAGACGTAGAGTTGAGGCGTTGAAGACATAGGTAATTTCTTCGCTTTTATCTATTTTCTTGCATTTTCTTCATCATCATCACCATTATCATCCTCGCCATCTCCCACCTCCATCTCCATCGTCGCAAAAATTTTAGTTTTTTGATCATATCTCCTTCCTCCTTCCATTTCCCTCATTTCACTTGTGAGAGAGAGCGAGAGAGCTGTTTGTGTGTGCTGTTTTTGCATGTTTCTTGAGTTTTCTTGCAGGTATTGGCTGTTCCATCATCTCCAGCACATCGCGCAGGTACGGAAAAGCTCGGTCCTGTCTCTATGTCACAAACCTCTCTCGATCGTGATTGATAGAAAATTTCATCCTTTGGTAAAACTAAGTGCACCACAGTAGACTAGAGACCTTGCACATCACAAATCCACAAAAAGTTCTAAAAAATTTGCATTTTTTCAGTCCATCGCGATTGACAATGTCCATCACGATGGACAGCCAATCCATCGCAATCGACAGACCCCAATGGACACGTGCCCATCGCGACCGACAGAAAAATCATGTTTGATAACCCATTTTGATGAGATTCTTGACCATCGTGACGTATAGAGGCCCGATCGACACATAAACACGCAAAAAACCCGAAATCTCAGTCCATCGCAACTAACAGTGTCCATCGCGACTGACAACAGTCCATCGCGATCGACAACAATCCATCCCGATTGACAACAGTCCATTGCGACCGATACCCTCAGTCCATCGACCGACACCCCTGTCCATCGCGATTGACACCCATCAATCGTGATTGACACGTGTCCATCGCGCAGACAGGCCACGACGAACAGCTCTGTCCATCGCGACTGATAGGCCACGACGGACAGCTCTGTCCATCGCGATTGATAGCCGAGTCGATCGCAATTGACAACCAAATTCGGCCAAATTTCTAGGGTTTTATAATTTGAAGATTTTGGTTAATTTTCGGCTTAGAAATTGGGCTATAAAGCACATAAGGAGGCTATAAGCAAGTAATTTGAGAATTCCTGTTTGCCTGTTAGCCTATTTTAATCCTATTTTAGCCCCAAAACCCTGAACTGGCATAACTTTCTCATACAAAATCCGTTGACCATACCCGAGGGTAGGAAACCTGAGGGATGCTTAGGATTGCTTTCCATAAAGGAAAATGGCAATTTGGTCTATGATTTAAATGCATGAAAGTGGTCTATTGTGTCACTTGAATTTAAGTCTTGAATTAACTTTGGAGCTTTTACAGGTCTATTGAGAGCATCAAAGGGCATTCTAAGCAAGAGTAAGTGCAAGCTTGGGAACACGCTTCCTAGGCACTCAAGGGCAACCAAGAAGGAAACAAAAGGTTGGAAATTCTCAACTCCCTTCGTCAATTCCTAGAATAGGCTACACATGAAAAGTGCTAGAAGTAGGTCAGGTGACGCTAGGCATTTGTCAAGTTGAAAACTACCTAAGTACTCAAGTTCAAGTTGAAACATAGTTTCTCCGTGATCGATAACTTAGCGGAAAAGAACCTAACGTGGTATGAACAACCTAAAGTGCAGAAATTAACTCAAGTATTCCTGACGACGTGATATCAGACAAGATCATAAACACAATAATCAACTAAAGAAAGGAACTAAGTAACTGACACGAAAAAACTCAGCAACAAGGTTGTACCTGGGAAAATTTGGACTATTCAATTAGGCATATGAACCTTAGATCAGTCAGATATCTAGGGAGAGATAGACAGAGTCTTAGGTCTTCAGAGGCTAGTGTCAATCTTACTGCTAGGTCTTGGGCCCAACAATTGAGCCATCATTCACACTACCCTAGCTCTGAAACTAGCGAATCAGAAATGTCTCACGGTATGGAGAGACCCACAGGAAGTTCAGGTGTGCCATACTTACAGAGGGTAGAAGGCCCCTACCAGATGCAACTGGAATACCTTAGGACTAACAAGGTTGGAGCGCTCACCATCTACGAGTTTAAAGATCCGGATAGTCCAGACAAAGTGACCTATCTAGAAACACTTCAGAGAGGATCTTTGTGGTCACAGAACATGGTAGGCATGCATACACTTGGAAGGGTGAATTTATTTTCCCCCAACCAAGATCGAATGTGTCCTATGGTCACCCAGGAGCTGGAACATCCCAAGCTCATGGAGCTCAAAGGGACAGAAGTCCAGAAAGGCCAGAAGTGAGCTTTGCCAACTCAATGGGAAGAGAAAGGATGAGAACAAAAACGGAACCTGAAAGACCTAGAGCTCCAAGGAACCCAAGAAATGTTGATGATTTTCCTTTGCCAAGACCGAGGGAACACACTAGAACCTTGAGGCCAACCTAGTTAGTTAAGTGCATGAAGAACTACTTCAATGGCACTGGAGACCCATATGATCATGTGGCTGAGTTTAGGCAAGTCTTGAGAGTTGAACTTGTGGAGGAACTATTCATACAATACAATGCTTTTGGTCTAACCCTTAGGAATACTGCCCTCACATGGTTTCAACCACTAAATGAGAGACACTTCAAGAACATAGACCAAGTTCTAGAGGCTTTCATTATTGAATTCTCTAAGAGTGGCATAAGAGATAACACTTCCTCACTGATTCACAGCTTCAAGCAGACACCTCAAGAGCCTGTTAGACTTGCAGGCAGAAGATTTAGGCAATATCTTGAGAGATGCCCTATTCCTGAGCTACCCACACCAGCCAAACAAGTGGCTTTATTCCTAGATGAACTACTAAGTACAAAGTTGAGATCATATGTGTACTTGAAAGACTCGAGGACCATAGAAGAGTGTGTACGCATGTGCATCAACATCGAGAATAACCTAGGGGAGGAATTAGAACTTTCAAAGATCTACAAGGATTCAAATATTTCTACTAGCCTCTCTTCCACGCAGTCTACATCTATTGAGGAACTCGCTGAGAAAGTAGCTCAGAAGCTAGGAGTCTCCAGTAAACAAATACCAAGGTTTGCCCCAGTGAAGAGATGCTATACCTGTGGTGGTGACCATATGGCGAACGTGTGCCCCATTATGGCTCAACCCTAGGTGAATCCTAGTGGGCAGTATTGCACCATAGAACGGAGGTACACCAATCACACCGCGCAAGATTGCCCCTACAATAAGCAAGCTATTAGGCAAACCTACCCTCAGCCCTATCCACAACAAGGAAGATACCAGAATCAGTACCCATCACAACACTATGCTAGGCCTCAACAGACTTACCAACCACAATATCAGACCCAGCAGAGACCTCAACCAGTGCTAGCCCAACACCTCCTGCTCAAGCCAACGTGATCCCAGTAAAGTATGCAGCTGTAGAAGAGAACTTGAATAGAGCCATAGTCCTAGTGACTCCATTACTGTCGAAAAGTGACCCCAATGACCATAGCTTTGATTCTACACACATTGATAGCCCCCAAGCTTACTACATGCAGTCTCCTAAACATGGTGAGTCCTACTATAGTGAAGAACCGAGTGAACCTAGTTGGGATCGAGAATATTCAAATATCATGTACACAAATCCCAACGCTAGACCTCAACCTAGGCAGGTAAGACCCCCATTCCCTAGAGGGCCATGCTACAGATGTCAGAGAGATCACCTCATTTGAGATTGCCCCATGCCTGCCCCTACACAATCCCAGTTAGTGACGATCCATGGTTTTTGCCAAGATTGTGGAAAGGAGCATCTCTTACGAGATTTCCCAAAGAATCCCAATAATATGCCAAAAATCACTCCTATTAACGTTATTGGGTTAGTAGTAGACTCTACAGGAAGTGTAACTTCCACTGCACCTGTGCAAGTGGTCACTAGAGCTCAAACCTTGTAGCAAAACCAAAGTTTAGGCTAGGAAAAAAATGTTGAGGTTAGTGAAGCTGAGAGCATTACCAAGAAGAGGACTAGAGCCTGGAAAGATAGTCGAGAAAGGATGAAACGACAATGGTCTAAGAAGATGAGTGAACTCTAGGAAAGCCTAAGAGAAACAAAAGCCAAGATAATGGAACTTACATCTCAAAGTCCCTCTCACACTACCCCACCACCACCACTCCCATCTCCATCCAATCCACCACCTTCCAACCCGCCTCATACAATTCCACCACCCCCTAGAGGAGGATCAGTATTAGCAGATCCCACTCCCGAAGACCTAAATATGATGCTTAAAGCATATTAGGCCAGAATCCAAGAAGGGCGAAACGTAACCAATCATGAAAAGTGTTACCCTAGAGCATAACTAGAGCTTGAACGAACCAAAATTTATGCTAAGATGGTGGAATTGGCTCAAACTATGTTTGAAGCTAGTCGCCTCTTTAACATCTCTAGTTCAACCAAGACGCAGTTGCACTTTGATGGACCGCTAGAAAGATTGGAGAGGCTAATAGCACAATCAAAAAAGGAACCCACCTCTCAAAATAAGGACAACCCAAGTGAAAGAGTAAGCCTTCCTACCCAAGAAGCCTATGTGCCTAACTCCACAGAACTAGACACATGTTCTTCTATGAATCGGTACACATCAGAGTTCTTGCGAGAGATTCAAGAAGAGAAATGGGCTAAAGAAAGTGAAGTCCCTCCTCCCATTGAACTTGTGGATGATGAGCATGATCAATTTCCACAAGACATTCCTTCCATTTATGAGGAGTAGGAGAGCACCAAATCTCAGGAAAGATTAGACTTTGAGTCTAATTATTTACATGAATTACCCCATTTCACAGGCCCATGGGAGGCTAAGTTGACCTGTATGGGAGCACCCACTATAATGATAAGAAACAAAGACTCACTCATACCAAGGAACACGAAAGTGGTGAAAAACACTAAAGTGCAGTGCAATCTCACTTTAGAGGAGCTACTTAAGGTTAGGCCAGAGTTATGGAAACATGTTGCCAATCAAGTGCCAGAAGTAGCAAAGTCTCGTTCCCAGGTAGGATCCCATAGAACAGTGCCAGAGATACCTTTGGACAAGATAGGAGACATGAGCGAAGGAGAAGAAGGAAACACCTATCTTCCCATTACCCATCAGGGATACACTACGAAGGCAATTCTGGACTCAGGTGCAGGAGTTGCAATTGTCACCACTTCCCTATGGAAGCGTTGGGGCAAGCCAACACTCAGGCCCACGAGAATGAAATTGCAGATGGTTGATGGTCACATAGAGAGACCCTTAGGGCTGTTAGAAGGAATAACTCTCACTACTTGTGGTGTAGAGTTTGAGCACACGTTTGCTATATGTGACTTTAGCAAAAATCATGCCTATGAGATGATTTTGGGAAGACCATTTATGCGGTAGTTGCAGGTGGTACAGGATTGGGGAACCAACTCCTTGTATTTGCAACACTTAGGTGTCACGACCAAAGTTAATCTCAAGGATTACTCTCACAGAGATGTACCCCCTATCCAATGGAACCCCATCCATAGAGCTAAAGATGATACCGAGTCAGTGCATTCCATAGGATCAGGATCCTCATGGATGCATGAAGACACCCACTTATGGATGTGCAAAGTAGTAGTAGAAGAAGAGAAGAGAGAAAAAGCCAAACAAATAGGTGCGAAGGAAACACATAGATCTATTCAAGACCGAGCCTATGCACCTGTAGTATTTCCTGACAAAGAATTTGAACCTCACGGTTGGGTAGAAATCCTAGAAACAATGGATGTAGCCATCAATGAAGAACAATGGACACCCCACTGTGATGAGGATGGCTATGACATTTCAGTTTTCTCCATAGAGCCAATTATGGGAGATTCGGTTTTAGAAGAATGCAAACCTAGCACTGATACATTCGAGGATGCAAGTGACTCTGATCTAGAGTCAATCATTATGGACCCACCTTTTGCATCAGAAGAACAATACTTCTACGAAGTAGAATTTCATCCTCAGAGACATGAAGAGATGACAAACGATGTAAGATTAGCCACACAAGTAACTGCTAAGAATGAGAGCAAGAAACGGAAAAAGAAAGAAATCACATCAGAGGAAGAAGAGTCTTTGGTTGAGGTCCCTAACCTTCTACACAAGACAAAAAAGCATCATCTTCATATGATGAGTCTGAAAGTCACCAGCCTCTCCTCACCCAAAAAACCCATTCTCATGTTGGGTGAGGCAACCGTATGATTCCACAATCCCCATCCCACAATCACTAGAATACGTTGCAGATGGATTGAGGTGATCATAGAGAATAGAGGAGTAGAGATGGGCAAGTGCCCATATTGTAAACACAGCCTTGATGGCTAATCTCATTCAAGAAGAAGCAAAGGAACCAACCAATGTGGAAGAGGCACTCCACGATCCGAATTGGAGGGCTACCATTCAAATATAATACAGCAATATAATGAAGAATGGAATTTGGGAGCTAGTGGATTGATGCCCTAAGCATAAAGTCATTGGCACCAAGTGCGTTTAGAAGCTAAAGTAGAAGGCTGATGGTACTCTAGAAAAGTACAAAGCAAGACTTGTTGCACAAGGATACTCACAAGTTTAAGGCATTGACTTTTGTGAATCATTTTCCATGATTTCAAAGATGACCACCATCCAAGTGGTACTAGCCATGGGTGCACATAAGCATTGGCCACTCTATAACATGGATGTCAAATCAGTGTTCTTGAATAGAGACCTCAAGGGTGTCTCAGCCACCAAGGTTTGAGGCTCCCCATTCAAAGAACAAGGTATGTAAGTTGAAAAAGGCATTATATGGTCTGAAAACAAGCCCCTAGAGCATGGTACAAGCAAATAGATAAGTATCTCTTGGATTTAGGTTTCAAAAGATGTGCTTCTGATGCTAACTTGTATGTTCTAAAGAAAGGATAGAGTCCTACAAGTGTGTGTGTACTTTATGTCGGGAGAAACAAAATATCTTCATTCTTAAAAAAACTGATGCATAATAAGGCTCTATCCACTTGTGCACTCTCACTATAAAGCTTGGATGGTGATATAGGTAGAAGGTATGTGAAGAGCATAGAGTCTTTTCAATAAATCAACTACTTGTGCAATAGCAAACAAGATATCTCTTATGTTGTTGGATTAGTAAGCATGTTCTCTAATAAGCCTTTCCAAACTCATTGGAAGGCATGCATATGGAAAATTAGGTATGTGAAAGAAACCGTTGATTATGGCATTCTTTATGAAGAAGGACCATCTCTAGTTGGATAGTAGGAATCAAATTGCAAAGGAGATATTGATACAAGAAAATTAGTTTTTGGACATTTATTTTTGTTTAGATTAGGTATATTCACTTCGATCAGTAAGAAGCAAATGGCTATAGCACTATCTTCTACTAAAGTTGAGTACAAAGTAGCATGTGTTACAACATGTGAAGTAGTATGGTTGAGGAGGATTATATGGCACACAGGAACACAAGGAAAAGAGGCTACAAGGTTGAAGTGTGACAACCAAAGTTGCACGGCCATCGCGAAGGGTCCTACTTTCCATGCATGTACCAAGCACATAGAGATTCACTATCACTATGTGTGTGAGTTGACTGATGATGGGGTCAAGGAGATAAGCTTTTGTCAAGTTGAAGAAAATGGATAAGACATCTTCACCAAGGCTCTTGGGAGAGAGAAACTTGATCGACACTTTCAAAAGCTTGGCATTGGACCAAGGAAGTAGTTCACCACAGGGTGGACATTGAAAGGGGGTGTTAGATATACTAAATACTCTACCCTCAAGTGAGCACAAACGATCCATGGTGCTCTAAGTTGTAAGGCCCCCATTATGAGTAAAATCCATTGTGAGAGCCCAAACATTTGTGGAACCCTAACTTCCAAGTTAGATGAGCTCTATGTGTATCCATTGATGGTAATAGATGATCTTTGTGAGCCTAGCCATGTTAGGTAGGGCATAAAATTAAAGGCCATTGGGTTTCCATTCAAGCTGAAAATAAACATCTTGTGGAACTGCATAGTTTTTCCCATAGAATCTTAATGGGGGGAGTATATATTTTTTCAACTATTTCATATCTCTCGACTATGTTTATCTATACAAAATCCCCTTGTAAAATCTATATAAGCTTGGCCCATGTTGAACTTTGTAGAGCATTGCATACTAGTAAGCCCTTCATCTAGAGTCTATCTAGATCACCATCTAAGATCCACATTGGGAGTGCATGATGAGAAGCACACAAGATATGCAGACATGCAAACACACACAGAAGGAAGAGGCAAGAAGATGATCAATGGAAGGAAGTTACTACTATTCAAGATCTCATAATACAAGATTTATTTTAAAAATGAATCAAAATCCAATAATCCATCTATAATCCCCTAGAATCAAACCTCAAAAAATGAGCTCTTTAGTTTCTTTTTATATAGTTTTCTATCATTTTTGGTCAATTTTAAACATGATATCCATCATAGTTAAAAATAAGGTTCTAAGTCTATTTTGAGGTAACTAATGGGCTCCAACAACTATGAAAATTTGTAGGTACACTCTACCTAAGCTCATCAAGCTTCTACACTCCTTGGCTTTCAGAAATGGAGTGTTTAATTGCAAACTTGGTTGTTTACAAAGGTGGTAGTGATGAAAATGATTGTTTGGGTATTAAATGGAATCATTGAGATTTGATATTTTATTATTTGAACAAATATGGCTCAATAACGCTTGAGCACATTGCTTTATATATTTCCTCTTCTCTTGACTCATTAAGTTGGGCTTTGCCCTTGTGCACTATGAATAGTGAAGTATAGGGTGGTCAAGAGTATGATCAATGAACACTTCAAGTAGTGATGAACTTGAAAGTCGAAAGATCATGAAGTTGATAATACTTTCCAAGACCTTCATAAAGTTTCAATAAGATTAGTATTGTCTCATTTAAGTTACGAGACTTCAAAGTAAGAATTTCATAGTTCTCATTTAAAAGAAAGAACTTGGAAAGATCCTTTTAAGAAAGGTAAGTTTGAATAGTTCAATCTAGGATAAAGCACTTAGTTGATATTATGACTAAATGAATCAATATCATGACTCAAATTTATGTCTTTTTATTATAAAGGGGTGTGTCTTTGGTTGTATGGCATATGCATTAGTGCGAGAACAACAGCATAGAAAATTATATGATAGTGCATTTAAATGTATTATTTTTGGGTACAATTATGAAAGCAAAGAATATCATCTATATCATCCATATACTAAACACATTTTGGTTGGTCATGATGTTGTTTTTATGGATGATGCAATTTAGTCATTACATTTCTGTACTAACGAGACATCAATTAGCTCCAAAGATGTGTATGTCACTTTGCTACCTCTTCTTATAGGTGGTTCATCAAGTCTTGGTCCAAATGATGGAATTTTGCAACCTTTACAAGTTTCACATTATGATACGGATCATTCAATTTCTAATGTAGATTTACATCATGCACTTGTTGATGAGAGGGATCATATAGAGGAGGCAAAAGCTATGTCTAAATGGTTGGTGTATACTTTGTGATATAGAAAATTAGATGCACCTCTATTATATCATACTCATTCATAGTCTGATAGTGCTTGTTTTGCATCTGATTTCTATCCAATTGCTACCTCTAGTGTTGTGATGAGAATTCATGAAAAAATTCAAAAAGTTCGATGGTTTTTATGCAATCAAAATATGATGTTATTATGAAGAGTGTTATTTGGTCTTGATGTTATTTGGCTCTAGGGAAAAAGGCCATTGGCACTAAATGGGTATAAAAGCTAAAGCATAATCCTAGTGGAACAATTGATATGTATAAGGCTAGGATTTTTGCAAAAGGTTATGCTCAAGAAAGAGGCATTAATTTTGATGAGACCTTTGCTCCAACATGTTGTATGAGGACTATTCCTAGCATTTGTGTGTAGATCGATTGGAATGTACATCACTTGGACATTAAAGCTCCATTTTGGAATGCTGACTTACATGAAGAAGTGAATGTATTTCAGCCCCATGGTTTTGTGTAGAAAGGACATGAAAACAAAGTGCGTAGGTTTAAAAATGCACTATATGGTTTGAAGCAAGCACAACATGCTTAGTACGAAAAGATGCATCCCTACTTGATTGAACAGGGGTTTTGAGAGTAGTCCAAGCAAGAGCACCTTACATGTTAAGCAAGAAAATGATGTGCCTCTAATCATTATTGTCTATGTTGACGACATGCTGCTCAGTGGTCCTCATGAGATGCATAATTAAGGCCGATTTGCGTGCCTTTTTTAAATGTCATATTTGGGCCATTTGCGTCATTATTTAGAATTTATTTTATGAAAGTTGATGGTGGAATAGCTCTATGTCAAACAAAATATGTTGACATATTATTGCAGTGTTTTGGCATTGAAGATTGCAACCCTATTGCCATTCCTATGGAAACATGTCTAGCGTTGAGTCTTCATGATGCTAGAGATGCATTTGAAGTTATTCTCTATCAGCAGACTGAATGCTTGATTCACTTATGCACAACTTGGATTGATATTCTTTTTTTTTTTTGTCTATGAAATGAGTAGGTTTATGCATTGCCAAGGTGTCAAGCATTGGCACTCAGTTAATCGCATCTTTCGCTACTTGAGTGGTACCCAACTACTTGGATTATTTTATCGCAAGAGGGGATCAATACCACCAAATTTACAAGATTTTTCTAACTATGAGTAGGTTGGTTGCTATGACACTCGTGTGTCCACTGGTGGGTTTTGCTTCATGCTTGGTAGCTCATGCATATCTTGGTTGAACAAGAAGAAGCCTACTATGGCCACTTCTAGTTGTGAGGCTAAGTATAGGGAAGCTTTTACATTGACTATTGAGTGTGTGGCTCGTATATTTTTTCAAAGATTTGGGTATTGGTCACTCTTCTACCACCACCATCTTTATTGATAGTCAAAGTGCATTGG
Source organism: Ceratopteris richardii (assembly GCA_020310875.1). Taxonomy (NCBI): domain Eukaryota; kingdom Viridiplantae; phylum Streptophyta; class Polypodiopsida; order Polypodiales; family Pteridaceae; genus Ceratopteris; species Ceratopteris richardii. Next base: position 28,544,898 of record CM035443.1, on the reverse strand, counting down.
TAGTTGTGAGGAACTGTTTGTACCATGCTTGCTCAAAGCACATTGAGGTGCATTATCATTATGTCAGGGAGAAGTCCTTTGTTCGGGAGATTAGTTTGGCATATGTGCCCACACAAGATAACATTCCAGATCTTTTCACAAAATATTTCCACAAAGCTTTGGGCTTGCTTCCTTTTGTCAATTGATCTCTTTCCACATAGCTTGGAACTTTCTTATACATGAATCCTAGCTCCTTGTTCACCACATCACTCCCTCTCAGGGGAGCACTAGATTGTGCTCTTTGACTTAACTAGACAATACACTTATTATTAGAAAAACACCCACGTAGGGAAAATAATACAAGAAGATGTAGCCAATACAAGATGTCCGACAACCCGGGACCAATATGTATGGAAAACTGGAGTAGAGATGATACAGGAGATGCCAGAACCCGGATCGTAAGTATGAGACAAGATATATGGATTATGAGAACTCCCTTCTGGGAGATGAACTAGACAAAAGAAAGAACTCAACAAGATCTCGTACCACAATATTACAAGAGGACAAGACAGGATGTCCGAGAACTAGACTAGACAAGAGTGGAACAAGGAACAAGGAACAAGACAAGAACTAGAACTGAAACTTGGAGAGTACTTACTTGGCGGTCACGACTCCTTGAGCTCCCAAGACTGGTATTGGCAAGACTGAGAATGAATGTGGCCAACCCCTCCTTATATATGTTTTCCAAGGGTGGTTACGAATTGATGATGTCATCAATGATATCATCAATTTGAAGCATGGTCTCCGGATGTCAGAATCAAGCAAGAAGACAATGGTTCTTAGGGTTTTGGCACGTTTCGAATGCAATGGAAGCATTGGTTTCTCCTACTTCTCAACCAATCATGAGATATAGGATTCACATGGAATCTGAGATTCAAGATGGTTTCCTTTGTCCATGACATCACCTCCCCTCAAGCGACAAGTTCCACGAGGAGCCGTCATGTTCTCTGGTCTCAGCTTGATTGGATTTCTCTTAAAGAATTACCAAACCTCGATTGGTGCATTCTGAAGGTTTGCTACAGGTTCCCAAGTACGATCATTGATGTCATACCCTTTCCAATGAATAAGGTACTCTAATCTTCCTCGGGATATTTTGGAATCTAGGACATGTTAAACTTCAAATTCTTCATGATCATCAATCTCGATATGGTGAAGGACTAGGTCTCTCCCCCCTCAATGGTGAAATCTGATATGGTTCCAACATGGATACATGGAAAACTGGATGTATTCTCATGGTACTTGGTAGGTGGAGCTTGAAGATGGCTGGATTAATCTTGGCTAAGATGGTAAATGGACCAAATCTTTGATGATCTAACTTTGCACAAGGCCTTGAAGTTTGCAAATTGTTTATGGATAACCATACTTTATCCCCAATTTGATACAATGGATTCTGGAGATGATGTTGATCTACATGGTACTTATATTGTTCTTGAGCTTTATGGATCTCTTCCTTGAGTTCTTTGTGAATGTCCATCAAGTACTAGACCTTGTCTTTGGCAGCTGGGTTCTTGACATGATTTTTAGAGTTGTATATCCATCCTTGGATGTTGTCCATAGTTTGCAAAGAAGGGAGTTTGCTTAGTAGATCCATGAACACTATTGTTATAGGCAAACTCTGCAAAGGTTAACAATTCAAACCAATCATTTTTGGTGATAGTTGCTAGTGCAACAGACATATCGCTCTAGGAATTGATTCACCCATTCTGTTTGTCCATCATTCTGTGGATGATTTGTTGTAGATAGTTTAACTTGAACACCAAGGAGCTTGAAAAGACTATTCCAAAAGCTGGATATGAACTTTGGACCTCGATCACTAACAATATCATCAGGCAAGCCATGGAGCCTAAAGATGTATCTGAGAAAACGTCTAGCAGTGGCTACACCTGTGATTGCCTTTGTAGTTGGAATAAAGTGTCCCATCTTTGCAAATCTATCCACCATAACAAGAATGGCATCATAATTATCTAATTTTGGTAGATTTGCGATGAAATCCATAGATAATGAAGCCCATGGCCTTTCTGGAATAGGTAAAGGTTGCAAGAGGCCATGAGGTTTATGTCGGGTATCTTAGATCTATTGCAAGTATCACATGTTCGGATATATCCTTTGACTTCCTTCCACATTTGAGGCCACCAAAAATCCCTTGATATGAGTTCTATTGTTTTATTCACTCCAAAATGTCCTGCTGCAAGGTTGTCATGATGGTTTTGAAGTACTTGGATCATGGGCTTTCCTCGAGGGACATACACTAGGTTCTTATAGAGTAGTAACCCATCTTTTTCTTGAAATGCATTTACCTCTTGAACTTTTCCTTCTTGAGCTTTCTGCTAATGTTACAAAAAAATTCATCTTGTGGTAGATTCTCATGGATCAAATGATTCAAGGCTGAATCTTCATGATGGCATGAAGAGATAGTTGCTAAGTGGAGATGCTCAGGCTTGAGTAATACACTCTCTTGTTGATCAAAGGCCTCTTCACCCTTCTTTGATGCAAGGTAAGATCTTCTAGACAGGGCAACTGACTGACATTGTTGACGTCCTGGACAATATGTGATGACAAAGTCGAATCTGGATAGAAAGTTACTCCATCAAGATTGTCTTCTATTGAGAATGCAGATGGTCATAAAATACTCTAGGTTCTTGTGATCTGTATACACAGTGACTTTATGAGCTGCTCCTTCTAGATGGTGATGCTAGGTATCAAATGTGTCCACTATGGAAATAAGTTCTTTATCATTAATTTCATAATTAATTTCTAGAGCAGAGAATTTCCTTGAATGATATGCAACTAGATGTAGGTGTCCATCATCTCCATATTGGAAAAGAATGGCCCCTAGGGCAAAGTCAGATGCATCTGTCTCTAGGAACAACGGCTTAGTAGAATCAGGATGAACTAGAATTCGTGCAGTAGTGATTCTGATTTCAAGGTTTGAAAGGCTTTTTCTGCTTCTTCGGTCCATGAGAATTTGGCATTCCTTGTAAGCTTGGTAAGAGGGGTCACAATCTTGGAGTAATCTCTAATGAGTATCTGGTAGAAATTGGCAAACCCCAGAAAATCATCTCGAACACATGAAGGTGGTTGCCATTCGAGGATTGTCTCAATCGTCTTAGGGTCCATAAAAATTCCTTTATCTGATACAATGTACCCTAAAAATTCCACTTCTGTCTTATGGAAAGAGCACTTCTCCAATTTTGCATATAATCATTTTTCTGTTAGTTTCTCTAGGACTATCTTTACATGGCATTCACGATCCTCTAGATTTTCAATCAAGATAGCATCAAGGTATATTACAACAAAATCATCTAAATATTCTCGAAAGATATCAATCATCATATGTTGGAAGATAGCTGGAGGATTTGTGAGATCGAATGGCATAACTAAATATTCAAAATGATCACACCTTGGTTGAAATTCTATTATCCATTCATCTCCTTCTCTAATCTTGACAAGGTTGTAAGCTCCTCAAAGGTTAATCTTCATGAAGAATTTTGCTTTTCCAAGGCATTCCAAGAGCTCTGATATGAGTGGTAGAGGGTATTTGTTCTTTATAGTGACTTTATTCAATCCATGATAGTCTACACACATCCGGAGAGTCCCACCCTTCTTCTTTACAATTAAAATAGGAGCTCCTACTAGAGACTTTGAGTGCTTGATAAACCCCTTTGCTAGATTCTCATCAATGTTCTTGTGTAGTTTTGTAATTTCCTCTGGGGATAGTCTATAAATTGGTCCAAAGGGCAGTTGTGCTCCCTCTTGACGTTCTATGGCAGAGTCATAAGCTCTATACTCTAGAAGGATATCTCCATTCTTCTTTTCAAAAACATCTTCAAAGCCTTTGTACTAATTGGGTAGCTACATTGGATCATCTTTCTTGGATTCTTGAGTTGGTATGGCATAGATCATATATGTAGATTCCTTCCTTACTTCATGTATGAAAACTTTGGATCTGACATATGTTGGGTTCTTCTGGATATCCCTGATGGGTGATTTTATTGTTTTCCCAATTAATGTCTGGATTATGCTTCTTTAACCAGGGCATTCCAATGATAACTAGATGTATTGGGCTTTATATTACATTGAAACATATGTGGGATTCATGGTCACCAAGGTGTACTCTTAATGGTGTGGTTTCTATGGTTATATTCCCAGATGCTAGAGGTCGTCCATCTACTACTTCACCTACTACTAGTTTATTCTTCTGAAGTACAGGAATTCCATGTTTCTTAACCAATTCTTGATTGATGAACATGAGGAGGCTCCTGAATCTACTAGGGCTGTAATGGAAAGGTTCTTCTTGGGCATGATTAACTTGATAGGTGCAAGACATGTTTCTATGGTTGTTGCTGGAATTATGAGACCCTTTCTTATATCATGGCTCGGGTGCACGGTCTCTTTTACAATTGGACTTCTTCTTCTCCCTGCCCTACAAGGGTCACTATGACTCTCGAGTTTGTTCTCTTGTTGGGACGATTAATTGCAATATGTACACGGTTTCCACAATAGATACATAACTTATTAACTCTCCTTCTCTGTTTCTCTTCTGGTGTTAGAGGCTGAAACCTAGTTACATCTATTTGCATAGGTTCAGGCATAAACTCATCTTTTGGAGTGGGTTGGAAGGGTTTGCATTGGCGAGGTCTTCCTTCTACTTGTTTTTCTTCTTTCCTTTCAAAAAGTCATTTATCACATTGAATAGCTTGCATGATATATTCATTCAATGTTTTAACCTCTTGCATTGTGAGCAAAAGATCCTTCACATCATCTCTTAAACCCCATCTAAATTGGCTTATGAAATAATCTTCATGCCAAGTGAGATCACATATCAATTGCCTAAATTCAGATGCATAGGTACAGGCAAGGAGGCTACCTTGACGTAACTTCCGAAGTTTTGTTTCTACTACTTGACTTGTGTCTACATTCCCAAATGTGGAAGTGAGTTCTTGAAGAAACCCCTCATAGTCCTGGAGTACTACCATGTTCTTCTCCAAGATTGGGGAAAACCATGATAATGCTTGGCCATAGAGCAAGGTTCCAATAAACCCAATCTTGGATGCCTCGTCAGGGTATCTATTAGGTTGCATACGGATGTACAATTTAACTTTCTGGAGAAATCCAGGAAACTTTGTGGGATCCCCATTGAACTTTTCTGGCATGCAAATCTTGGGTTCCTTCATAAATGATGTATTAGGCTGTTGATTCACTTGAATGCTTCCTTGATTTGCTTGAAGACTCCCGATTCATTCTTGTAATTCTTGGAGGAGTGCACCTACATGCACTAGATGTCCCATCTCGACTTGTGCCTCTCGATGAGATAGGTCTTTGACTTGTTGTCGGAGACTTTGAAGTGATGCTACAACTTGTTCATAAGCATTCTCCATGATGTCTGGTCTTGGATAGAAGCTAGTCTTGCCAAAATGTCAGGGGAGCACTAGATTGTGCTCTCTAAATTCACTAGATAAGATTTCAAAAATACACTTATGATTACAAGAACACCCACATAGGGAAAATAATACAAGAAGATGTAGCCAATATAGGATGTCCCACAACCCAGGACCAATAGGTATGGAAAACTGGACTAGAGATGATACAGGAGATCCCACAACTCGGGATTGTAAGTATGAGACAAGATATCTGGATTACAAGAACTCCCTTCTGGGAGATGCACTAAATACAAGAAAGAAGTCAACAAGATCTCATACTACGAGATTACAAGAGGACAAGACAAGATTTCCAAGAACTAGACTAGAGAAGAGTGGAACAAAGAAGAAGACAAGAACTAAAACTAGAACTTGGAGAGTACTTACTTGGTGGTCATGACTCCTTGAGCTCCCAAGATTGGTATTGGCAAGACTGAGAATGAATGTGGCTAACCCCTCCTTATATAGGTTTTCCAAGGGTGGTTACAAATTGATGATGTCATCGATGATGACATCAATTCGAAGCATGGTCTCATGATGCCAGGATCAAGCAAGAAGATAGTCTTTCTTAGGGTTTTGGCACCTTTCGGATGCAATGGAAGCATTGGTTTCTCCTACTTGTGAATCAATCATGAGATATAGGATTCACATGGGATCTGAGATTCAGGATGGTTTCCTTTGTCCATGACACTCCTAAGGGGTGATTTGTTAAAATATTTTGGTAGTGATTTGTGTGAATACACTAAGACTGCTCGACACATTTTTCCATCTTTAGGAGGTTTTGTTCTCTCATCTTGTATATATGCCTATAACCTTAATGGGTCACTTATCTTTTAACATTCACTTAATACATTGAACATTTTGTGTTATCTTCAAAGCTTCTTCTTCTTCTTCCTTTTGTTGTTTGCATGATTTCGAAAACCTCAAACTCCAACGACACACCCAAGAGTCATTATGAAAGCTACCCTATGCTCAAGCTCATAACTAGAAGTGGCCATAGTAGGCTGCTGCTGGCTCAACCAAGATATGCATGAGCTACCAAGCATGAAGCAAAAACCACTAGTGGACACACGAGTTTCATAAAAAGTAGCCAGGGTAGAGTTAGAAAAATCATGCAATTCTATTGGTGGTGATGCCCCCTTGGGATAGAACAATCGAAGTAGTCAGTGACCACTCAAGTAGTGAAAGATTCGCTTGACTGGTTGCTAATGTTTGACGCTTGGGAAATGCATAAACCTACTCATATGAGAGACAGAAAATTAAATATCAAGCAGAGTTATGCATAATTAAATCAAAGATCTAGCAACCTTATGATAGAGAAGAACATCAAATGCATCTCTAGCATCATGAGGACTCAACTGTAAACTTGTTTCAATAGGAGTGGAAATATGTTTGCAATCTTCAAGGCCAAAATGCTACAATAATGTGTCAGTATATTTTGTTTGATAGAGAACTATTCTATCATCAATTTGCATAAACTAAATGCCCATATAATAATGTGAATGTCCCAAATTTGACACCTCAAAATAGGCATTCAAATCATCCTTAAAATCAGCAATATGCTTCTCATGAGAACCAATGATCAACATGTCATCAACATAGACAACAATGATCACGAGCACATCATTTGCATGCTTAACATATAAGGTGCTCTCAGTTGGACTATTCTCAAAACCATGTGCAATCAAGTAGGCATGTATCTTCTCACATGGTTTTGACCTACACACTTTGTTTTCATGGCCTTTTTGCACAAAACTATGGGGTTGAAATACATACACGTTGTCATGTAAATCACCATTCAAAAATGTAGTTTTAATGTCCACGTGATTTGCATATGGTGAGCTGCAAGTGCACAAATGCTACGAACGGTGGTGATTCAACATGTTGGAGCAAAGGTCCCAATTAAATCAATACCTCTCTCTTGATCATAACCTTTTGCAAGAAGCATAGACTTATACTTTTCAACTATTCGATCAAGCAAATGCTTCAGCTTATATACCCATTTAGTGCCAATGGCCTTTTTTCCTACAGGAAAATCACATAAAGACCAACTAACATTCTTCATAATAGAATCATCTTATGAATTTCATATCAGCCATCAGATTTTGTGAATTTTGTGCTTCATCAAAAGAAATAGGCTCATTCTCATCACAAAGATTTGAGGCAGTTATTGCATACCAATGTGATGCAATACATGCACTATGAGAGCTTGAACGAGTATGATATGATAGAGGTGAATCTAATTTTCTATCTCACAAAGTTTGAACTAGCCATTTGGGCATAATTTTTGCCTCCTCTATATTAGCCATCTCATCAACAAGTGCATCATCTAAACGTGCATCATAAATGGAATGATTTGCATCATCATGTGAAACCCATAAAGGCTGAGAAAAGGCCTCATTTTGACCAATATTTGAGTATCCACCTATAAACAGAGGAACCAAAACATCATACACATATTTGGAGCTAACAAATGTCTCCTTAGTACATGGAAGTAATGGCTTGTAATCATGATGCCTACTACTCTTCAAACAATGGCAATAAAGTGAGAAAAAGTGGTACAAGAAAATTAACAAAGTGAGAAGAACTGGTACAAGAAAATCACAAAATTGTAGTACAATTTATCATACACTTCTTGTTTGGTGTACAAAAAGAACTTAACAATCCCAATATGGAGTTCCAATCGGATGACATGGATGGAATGTCTATTACTGCTATGCTTGACTTAAAAATTGAGAAGTTGAAAAGAAGATATCTTGATGTTAATGCAGAGAATTTTGGTCTCAATTCACCACATTTATCTTCTTTTTTATAAATCACAAAAGATTACATGTTAGTATACAAGGATGTAAATGGGAATTCACATGTATATGCTTTGAGATGTGAGTCTCATTTTGATAGATATGAAGAGGAAAAATATCAAAGAAATCAATGATTTTGAAAATGATGATGATGGAATAGATCTCAATTTATTACCATGTGATTATGCAAAGTATATTGGATCTCTTGATGAATGCATTTATATGGAAAAATTTTATGTAGAAAATATGTTAGATTCATTGAATAAACGATTTGAGGACATATCACTATATAATGCATTCAAATTTTTTTGTCCTTCTTCATATGCATATGATCAAGAAAAAATGACTCAAGAGTGTGCATAAGTGAGAGAGAAGATTTTGTTGGAATGCTATATCGGATTGCTCAACATAAAAGAATGCATGATGCATGGAGATCATGTAGTGTGATAAAGTCATGGTGGGATACATAACTAGAAATGATGAGACTATGGCAATCAGGTTTGGTTATCCTTGCAAGCACATCCTCATGCGAGTGTGGTTTTTCGCAACAAAATTTTATAAAAAATATGTCTATATCTTCATTGGGATTAGACACTTTGGATGCCCTGAATGTTATTATCTATTGATGTTCATGAAATTCAATCAATAGATTGGAAGAATATATTTGATATGTGGATGAATGCAAAAAACGGAAGAGCCATGCCATTGGAGTAATGGATTCGAATCTAGAGTTTCAACTCATTATTTTGTATTTTATTGAAGGACTCTTATCTCAAGTTTTAGTTTTATGAAATTGCTTCACCATGCAAAATGATAATGGAATTTAGTGTAAACATTTGTTATCTCATTTTGTAAAATCATTTTTATCCATTTAATTTTACTTTATGAGAAAATATTTTAATTTATTTTATCATTTAATCTATCATTTAATTTGTTTTATGAGCGAATATTTTTTAATGGAAGTTGTACTGTTGTTTTGGAAAGGAAAACGACCATTTAATTTGTATTTATGATCATAAACTTCATAGGTTTTATGAGAAATAATTTTCTAATGAAAGTTGTTATGTTGTTTTGGAAGGGTAAACAAACATTAAGTTTGTTTTTATGATCATCAACTTGATAGCTTTAATGAGAAAATTTCTTTAATGAAAGTTGTAATGTTTTTGTAGAGGTTGAAAGTGCTTTGCAAGGAGATATAATCACTTGTTTTCTTATCTGCATATGTTTGTTGTTCTTGTAAAATGTTTTCAGATCTACATATGTTTTTCATATTTGCATATGTTTGTTGTTCTTGTGAAATATGATTATGGGATGATTGATATTGAAGTTTTAGAGGTGATGAACCAATCCTTCTATGTAGTAATGTTGTTGGGTTCTTTTCCTATTCAATGTGCTATGATCAACTATACACTCAGTAGTATATTTTGTGATCCGTATGGTTTTTACATTTGTCGCCATGTAAATTTGCAAGGCCAATTACTGTTCAAGTACTAAGTGCTAAGGATTGTTTCATTAAGTATGAAGTACATAATGGATAGACTTTGAAAGCAGGAAAAAGATTTCATATTATTATACATGATTTGTACTAAAATTGAAGCTACTAAACTGTAGAAAAATCACTTTTAGGTGTATTGAAATTCAAGTTTTTTTTTTTAAATGGAGGATCGGCCGAGGCCTACTCCTCCGGGCTTTAACTTTGAAATTGAAACTATACAAGGAAGGGCATAGTATCCATGGGACCCCCCATTATCCCACAAGAACAAGGGTTTGCATAGCTGGGTTGAACTACGGTCGCAACTACTGCGGGGCAGGACAAATGGTGGCACATCAGCCACAAGATACAACTTTCCATGTCAAACATGTCCCTTACATGGTGCCAGTGGGGGTTGAACCCTTGCCCCGGCCTCAAGAGGCGAGAGGCCCAACCACCCGGTCAAGTGGACAAATTGCATTTAAGTGTAGAAAGCATTTGGTTAGTAAACACTCTTGACAAATTAGAGCATGGCGGGAGTTTCTTTTTAAACCAGGAAGAAAGCATTACAACATTGGAGTATGAATTTTTTTTTTCTTTGGTTCACATGTATTATCACTAGATAATAGTGTATGTTTTGTGAAAAAATTCTGTGAAAGTTTTTGAGTTTTTGCGAAAATTTTTTAGTTTTCCTTGAAAAGCTTCTATGAAAATTTCCTTTCATTTGATAGAGATCTTTTTGGATGAAACCTGTCGTATGACAGACATGGTGTCTTGGCAGGTCGGTCGAGTGCAGGTCTATCGCTGGTGCTACGTATCGCATGGTGTTGGGACTTCCACGTGGAGGACTATCCAATGGTACTTTGAGCATCCTTTGATGGCCATCCAAAGGGTGCAAGCATCACAGACGATGCCCACTATATGGACATGGGCATCACCGTTACCCCTACATATATAGGTCGGCCTGAAGGGTGAGATTTAAGATTATATGAAACCTATAATGTGAAGTTATCGAATTATAGTTTGTATTATGGATTATGCCATATGGTCAGTGGATCCGAAAATTGTGTATTCATGTACAAATAACAAATGCCCCAGAAGTTGGTGAATGAGGAGTTAATGCATGAAGGAGCAACACTTAAGGCCTTACAGCTCTCAGGTTTAGAAGTAGGCAGTTTGAAACATCAAACTCGGTCACAAGTCATGACTCACGAGGTGCCCGAACATATCAACCTCGTTTAAACATTGCATACACTAGATAATGGAGGGAAATCTAGAGACTCATTTTTTCTAGAATCCAGTTTCAAAGTCTTCATTTTTTCCTCACATCTTGCATTTTGAACCTCTCCTAGTGAAAGTCATCTTGCATTTTGAACCTCTCCAAGCAAAAGTCCCACGCACCTAGTGGTCTGCATTATGCAAAGCTCAACTACATACAAAGAAGTGGAATACGCTGTGTCTAAAAATCAAGTGAAAATAGAATAGTGTTTTCCTATTCAAAGTTTTAGCACCTTTGGTCGATGTGCAAGTCACATTTTCCACCACCAATCGCCATAATCTTTTATTGAAATGATCGCATACCCAAACCTTTTTTTTTAATGGAGCTTTGAAAAGCACCTACTCCCTCCATGTTTAACTTTGAACTATACAAATCAATGGACATAGTACCCATGAGACCCTTTATATCCCCCCATATCGCACAAAGCAGAGTTTAGACAAGGTCACAAATAGTTACAAGTGGTCTAGATTGGCCAAAGCCATTATCTAGCTTTTATCCCTTACTTCATTAGCTTCGCACTCACTTACTGAGAATAGAGATGAATTAGACAGGTTGATCAGCTCCATAGATAACAAAGAATCTCTAACACTAGAGGAAGACATGTCTCATAATATGAATGAAGTTTAGAGCTATACTATACGGATATGCTATACACTTATAATCTTCAAGCTTAGGGTTGCATTAAAATTACTCAATTATTACACTTTGGACAGGAACAACTATCAAGCTTGGTCTCTAAGGATGAAGAACTACTTACAAGGAAGGAGTCCTTATGGATACATCTCAGGAGATGAGGAATTGCCCTCATTCCAAACAAGAGGATTGCAAACCAAGGAAGAACAAGAAAAGCTCAACACATGGTGTGCTAAGGATGCATTGGCAAGGTCTTACTTACTCAACTCTATCTCTGACTTTTTTTTGCCACATATCAGAAATTGTAAGACATCCCAAGAGACTTGGGAAACCTTGTCATCATATTTTTCCTCCAATACAAGGGCTAGGAAAAATCCGTTGTGGATTGAATTCACAACACTAAGGAAGCAACCTAAGCAAGCTGTTTCAGAATTTGTGACCAAAATCAAAGATGTTGCAGATCAGTTAGCAAGCATAGGAGAAGAAATTGAAGAAGAACAGATTGTGAGGCAGGTGATCAATGGGATCAAGGCTGATGACAAATGGGAAAGCTTCACCACTGCAATGGATCTCTATATGGACATGCACACTCCAGATATTACAAATCTCATGGGACAACTATTTACACATGAAGCAAAGCTCACCAACAGTGGAGATACATCCAAAGTTCATAACTCTTCTGACCTATACACTGATAAGAAATCTAAGGATAAAGGCAAGAGAAAGAAGGTGGAAGATGAAGGCTCTACCTCCCAAGCCAACTATGCAGGGAGAGGTAGATCTTCAAGAGGTAGGGCAGAGGAGGTAAGCAAGGTAGGGGGAGATCTTATAACTCCTCACCATGCAACATTTGTGGTTTATCAAATCATACTACAGATGAGTGTTTCACGAATTACAAAAATCAGAGAGGAAGAGGCTACCAAAGAGGTGGTTACTCACAGTCAAGAGGAAGGTTCAACCATCACCAAGGCCACAACAACAATTATAACAACAATTACAATGGCAACTACCAAGGAGGATATAAATCCAGAAAAGATTACAACAACTATACAGAGGAGAAGAATGACTCTCTTCTGATCAAGAACATGACTTCAAAGTCAGGTACAAATGATGATCACCTATTTTACATTGACTGAGGGTGTTCAAATCATGTGGCTGGCAATGTGGCACTACTCTCTGATCTTGAGGAACCAAAAGGTAAGCATCAAGTCCAAACAGGTGATGATACAAAGCACTCAGTAGTTAAAGTTGGAAATGTTAAGACTTGTGATGGAAATCAAAATTTGTTGAGCAGGGTACTTTATGTACCAACCATTACCAAAAACTTCATCAGTGTTGGTCAGATTGTGGAGAAAGGTTTGCAGGTCAGATTCAATCAATATGGAGCATTTGTGGAGGACCCAAGACATGGATTCAAAAGGATAGCTAAAGGAGAAAAATCAGGTAGACTTTTCACTTTTAAGTTAGAAGACACAAAGAATATTGCACTATACAGTTATAAGGATCAAACACTTTCAGAGCTTGAGATTTGGCATAAAAGATTAGGGCATATAGGAGAAAGAACCCCTAAGCAAATATGCAGGGACCAATGTGTGCTTGGGATACCTAATGTATCCAAGCAACATATGATTTACAAGTGTGGTGCTTGTCAATTTGGGAAGTCACACAGATTACCCTTCTCAAGGAAAGGATACATGCATGAAGACTATCTAGAGCTTGTCCACATAGATGTATGGGGACCTAGCAAAGACCCCTCAGTCTCAGGTTCAAGGTACTATGTGTCTTTTATTGATGACTATAGCAGATGGACTATATTGTACTTTATGAAGCACAAGGATGAAGTATTTAATTGCTTTAAAAAATATCTTGCATTAGTTGAAAATCAGACAGGAAGGAATTTGAAGAGGCTAAGGTCAGATGGAGGAGGTGAATACTTCTCCAATGAGTTTGAAAATCAAAAGAGAAATAACCACAAGGTATTCTCTTGAACAAAATAGGGTAGTTGAAAGAAGAAATAGGTTAATTGTTGAGACAGCTAGATCTATGCTTAATGAGAAGAAGTTACCTAACTATCTATGGGCAGAGAGTGTTTCTACTGCCACTTACCTCGTAAACATGTTACCATCTAAGTCTCTTGATGGTATGACACCCTATGAAGCATGGCATGGGAAGAGACCTTCACTTGACCACTGCAAAATATTTGGATGTGTAGCATATGTACACATTCCTTCTCAGATAAGAGGTAAGCTAGACCCAAAGGCTGAAAAATGCATTTTCATTGTATATGATTTAAATAAAAAAGGTTATAGGTTTTATAATCCTACCAATAAGGGTTTTATGGTAAGCAGAGATGTTGTCTTTGATGAAAATGATTCTTGGTATGAGAATGAATGCAGGAAAGTGAAACTACCCTATGATTTGGAAGAGGAATTTCCAAAACTTACAAAGGAGGAACGTACTCAGAATGAAGACTCAAGTTCAGATGATGAAGATACTATCAACCTTGAACAGTTCAAGGCATGGAAGTCCAAGGGCAAAATGAAGATGAAGAAGCTTGAAGACATACCTGTATCTTCCGCTCAACCATTTAGAAGATCACAAAGAGAAAGCAAAAAGCCTATCAGATATGGGTATGATACATCTCTTGTTACTAAACATTCAGTTTATCTTGCCAAAGATTTGTCAAATGAAGAACCAGGATCATATGAAGAAGCCATAACCAAATCAGAATGGAAAGAAGCTATGGATGAGGAGATTGAAGCACTCAAGGAGAGTGATACATGGGAGTTAGTACCCAAGAAGGACTCCATGAAGGTAATAGGATCCATATGTGTCTATAAATTGAAAAGAAACTCTGATGGGACAATTAATAGGTACAAAGCCAGATTGGTAGCCAAGGGTTTTGCACAAACCCAAGGCATTGACTATGAAGAGACATTTTCTCATGTGGCCAAGATGCCAACAATCAGAGTGTTGGTTAGTGTGGCTGCATCGAGAAATTGGAACATGTACCAATTGGATGTCAAGAATGCTTTCTTGAATAGATGGATTTCAGAGGAGGTATATATGTCACAAACTCCTGGCTATGAAGACCCTAAGAAGGTAACTTATGTTTGCAAATTAAAGAAGGGTTTATATGGATTGAAGCAGGCACCTAGGGCATGGAATTATAGGTTAACTACATACCTCCAAGACCAAGGTTTTGTCATGAGCAAGGTAGATACTTCTCTATTAATTAAGAGAAGTAATTGAGAGGTAATATATCTTTGTGTTTATGTTGATGACATCATCAATATAGGTAATGATGTCAATGGAATCAGACATATCAAAAGCCAGATGATGAAGGAGTTCAAGATCAATGATCTTGGTCTATTAAAGTATTTTCTAGGGCTTGAATTAGTCTATACTTATTCAAGGATATACATTACTCAGAAAAAGTATGTACAAGATATGTTGAAGAAGTTTCAATTGCAGGATGCTAAACTAGCAAGCACTCCAATGGAGGTAAACCTAAAGCTAAGTGCCCATGAAGGTGATGAAGTCAAAGACATTACAGGTTATCAAAGTATGGTGGGTAGCTTGAACTATGCTACCCTAACAAGGATAGATATTGCATATGGAGTTAGTGTGCTAAGTCAATTTATGCACAAGCCAAGGATACCTCACTTAGAGGCTGCCAAGAGAATCTTGAAGTATCTTAAGGGTACACATAACCATGGTTTGTATTTTCCTTACACTTCAGATATTGATATAAAAGTTTATTCAGATGCAGATTAGGCAGGATGCAAGGATAATAGGAGAAGCACTTCTCGATATATTTCCTTTGCAGGTGACAAACCAATTTCATGGTCTGCAAAAAAGCAACCATCTGTGGCATTGTCTTTTACAGAGGTAGAGTATAGAGGACTAGTTAATGCTACACAAGAAGCAATTTGGATTAAGCTTTTATATACAAAATTGGGCTTATATACTAGGCCTCCAATAATCTTTGGAGATAATACAAGTTCTCTTCACCTTGCAGCTAATCCTATCTATCATACCAGGACCAAACACATAGAAGTTCATTATCATTATGTGAGAGAGAAGTTGATAAGCAAGGATATTCAACTGACTTATGTGTCAACCAACATGCAATGTGCAGATTTGCTGACTAAAGCTTGGATGGAACCAAACTTTGCAGGTTCAAATCTATGATTGGATTGCAGGATATTCTTGAAGATTGAAGATGAGAACTTAAGCCAAAATGTTTGGCCTGAGAAGGAGCTGTTGGAGTAAACCACAAGCCTACACATTTGGCTTGAGAGATGTCTTGAAGACTCTACATATGTGAAGAAGCATAGGAACCATAACTAGTGGTTAATTACCACTTTACCTCATTGTAAAGGTCAAATTGACTTAGAATCTTTTGTAATCACCTACCAAAGTGAGTCGTGGAAAAATTAGCTCATTTGATTGAAGGAATATCTCCTAGGATATAGGAGCTTGATCATAGGGAGCCAAGAGTTTGAATTTGAATTCAAACTTTTACACATTTCCTATAAAAATGGACATGGAAAAGTCGCGGGTAGAACTCTTCACTCCCGAGTCTCATTCTACTGAGTTTGAGTGTGTGTGAGGACTACACCATAGCCTACACCTCTCTATACCATTTGGCAATGTTATTCATGCCAATGGGATTGTATACAAGTGCTCATTAATAGATACATTTACATCATTCATCTCTGAGTTCTCTCTTAGTCTACTCAAAAGTCTGTCAACTTGTCAAGGGCATATCTCGGTCCATACTCCACCAAATGTAGTGATTCAAAGCTTTTTGGATTCAGCTTGACGTCCTCTACATGCTATCATAGTTTGAAGATATTCTATTCAGCGATTAAATCTGCATCGAGGTGAACTGTGGTCGATTTTTGCTACAATCCTAAAAAGTCGGGGGTATAACTAAACTTGCTAAATTGATTTCTCTTAGCATACTTTATCTTTTTATATCATTTGACTTGGATTAGTTAGCTTACTAAGCTAATTAAATACCCCTTGAAGGAATTTTATCAATTTCTACTGTGCTAGTCACACTGAGCAAAACATCTAGTAGGTGTCAAGACAGAAATAGAAGGTTTTTTGGAGTTTGTGAACTTTAGAGTTATCTGTTTTGGTTCAATCATTGCACACATCATTTCCAAAGGACATGGACCATTTTTTGGTGTCATTGGAAAGCTAAGGAAGTCTACTTATCAATTATGAAGTAAAAGAGGGCTGGCACAAAGCAGGTTTAGCAGTACCTAGTCAGTCTCTTGGTGCATCCATCCACCTCTCCCAACAAAATTTTGCTGAGGGAAACCAATAGACACATCAGAGGCTACAACACTCATAAAGCCCATCTTACTCAGGCCCCATGGCTCAAGGCTATAAAAGATAACAGAGTTGAAGAGGGGATCATTTTAGGAAATATAATGAGGCTCTACAAAGTCATTGAATCAAAGAACATAGCCCATAATTCCAAAATCTGCTGGGAAGGGAACTTTGGAAAATGCAAGAATACAATGTTTTTTACTAATTGGAAAATCCTTTGGGGACCCACTTCTTGACTTCATAATAGACGCTGCATGTCAAACTATTGTGGATGGATAAATCTTTAGGCTACTTCGGATGCAGGTAGGTTTTAAGGCTTCCCCCAACACTAAGTGGAATTGGATACTTGAGAAGGCTAAAAGAAGATCAAATTATGGGAGCTATCCCACCCTAATGTTCATATTAATTATACGCGTCCCTTAATTATACATGTCCCCTATTGCTTCATGAGTCTCTATTGAAAAGAATCAAATCACAATGAACTTGAATTCTTTGCAGTCTCATATTGCCTAATGCTAAATACAATCTTAACATCTCTTCGTCAACCTTCATCACTCAATGAAAGGTCATATTCGACAAACATATTACTCCTGGAATTAAATAGGATCTTGTAGTAGTTGCATGTGTGAAATAAGAAATGTTTCTTCTTCCTCACCAATGACAGAAAAGTATTTTTGCCTTGTTAACTTTAATTTTCACCTCCCCAACTTAGTTAGACAGTCGTTTCCACAACAACGCTTGCACAAATTCAACGTTAAATGGTGTTCTGATGTAAGAGAATTTAAACGTTCGATACTCACTTGACCTGGAACTCCTCTAAAATTGATTGGAGTAATTGGGGAACCTACTTCGTCGTGTTCCTCCTCGTTCTTGGATGGTGCCGATAAAAATTTGATTGCAAGCTCCCCGTAGACATGCAAGACATGCAAGTAACTCTACCCCTCCCCTCCCCCTGACAGCAACGACTTCCTCAGTTCGCTTTTGATGAAAGACACTCACGTTATCAACCTCGAGCATGCGAGCACCTCTAAAAAGCCTCATGGAATTGAGGAACAATGCATGTCCTCGCCCATGGCCACAAGACATGAGTAGGCTATACACCAAAGTTCCTGCTAAAAAGGATGGAAATAAGAACCCCCTTCCCAAACACGAGACTAACAACACACAAGAAAACAATGAAAACTCCTCCCCACCTTTCTATTGTCCTAAGCAAGAAATGGAAGAAGCGGTTAAATATTTAGAAGAGATGACGCTTGTAAGGCTCTGTCAAGGTCCAAGATGACCGCTCAAATACTTATGCCAGTGGATTAGATACGCATTGGGACCGCTTAATCTGCCCTCCCTGAGGATCCAATATCAATCGAATGACTATTTTCTTTTATCTTCTTTCAAAGTGTTGTGCAAGTTGGCCTCGTTCTCAAAGACACTCTGCTATTTTGGTATCCATCTTTTAACCCACTCATTGATAAGCCGAAGAAGCTCCCAATCTAGGTTCAGTTCTCAAATCTCTCATTGAGATGGAGTCATAGTATTGTTGGGATTTCAAGTACCCTTGGTGCAGTTCTAAGTTTCAAAGAGCCACCATTGATAAACCAAAGATGATATTCAAAAGTCCTAGTTGACATATATGTAGAATAAAATCTAGACAGAGAGATAGAACTTACTATCAAAATAAGAAGGGTTGATAATATCCAAGCAATTATCTATAAAGATCTTCCTAACTCCTATTCTATTTATCATAAGCAAGGCTACTTTGTGAGGGATTTCTCTCTTCCTAAACCAAGAAAATAAGAGACTAAGGCTTCTCGGATAGTAGATGAGGAAGGTTTCCTTGTGGTAGCCAAAAAAGAAAAGCTAACAGCACCTTCAAACAACAGAGGTCCCCATTAACTCTTTATCCCTCAGTGCTCCTCTTACACAACAACTACCTTAGCATGTTGGCTGTCAAAGATACTTCCTTAGAGGAAGTTATCAAATCCACCCAATTGAATGACCTAGACAAGGAAATAGACATGAAGGATCATGCCTTGGAAGAAACCCTCCAAAGTACTAATAAACATGATAATGATGCGATTGTGGAAGGGTAATGGATTGTAGGAATAAGAGACAGGATAGACTACAAAGTGAGATATCGATTTCTTTTTAGGGCTTGGAAATTTTCACAAAGATATCCAATAACTCTACCTATGCCAGTATCGATTAATGTTATGTCTTTTAATTGCAAAGGACTCCCAAAAATTACCAAAGTCCAAGTAATGAAGAAACTATTTAAGGAATGGATGCTGGAACCCAATATAATCGACTTATAGGAGATCATGGTACAAGATGAAAGATTTGCGGCTAACAACATTGCAGCTCCCTACATCAATACAAACAGTTGTTGGATCATGGTTCAATTGGGACAACCTTATAATCTTTGCTTTGTTGTGATCTATGCCCCCAAATCATCCTCAACTAGGGACAAATCATGGTGCGGAGAAGATAGAATGGCTCTATTTACAACAGCCTTCCAAATGAAAGAAATTTTTAAGGGTAGTCCCCTGCTAGCCAAAGATGGTTCGAGATTGATAGGAATGTCAAAGCTTGCTAAGGGAAACCAAAATTCACATCGGATAATACAATAATCATGAAGCCCAGCTAACTCATGCCACATGGCTCAAGGCTATAGGAGATAACATAGGTGAGAGGCGATCATTTTAAGAAACAAAATGAGAAACTACAAATTCATTGAATCAAAAAACACTTATCCATGGGGTTTTTTAGGATTTTTTTAGTTAGCAATCCCAATGACTTTTTGAGGTCCGTTGCCTATGCTAAAGGCACATCGTGTAGGAAAAAGAATATCAACCGAGAACTTCAAAAGACCATCTGAAGTCAGTAAAATTGTTGTTGCCATTAACTCACTAGAGCTTGGTAAGAATCGTGTTCCAGACAGAATCCTTATAGAGTTCTTTCACTCCTACGCTATTGAGATGGTTCCCTTAATCCACAACATATGGAATGCGTTGATCACTCACAAAGGTCTACTTAAGATTTTCAATGAATTTATCATTAAATTGGTACAAAAGAAAAGAGACCAACAATATGTTAGTAATTGGATACCAATAAAGTGCCTAAACACAATCTACAAAGTATTTGTTAAATTCCTTGCCAACAGAATCAACCCACATATGTGGTTCATTATTAGGCTTGAGGAGAGATGATTTATTCATGGTAGATACATCATGGAAACTCTTATATCATTGTAGGGAGGAATACAAGTTTCCTACTCTGAAGACCAAGGTTTTTTATTTTTCATAATCAACTTGGATAAACCATACGTATTCACAGATTGTCAACATGAGGAGGAAACCTTTCGTTTATGGAAGTGGGCACTTTAAAAAATCCTCACTACTGAGAAAATCCTTTAATACACATATTGAGTATAATTAAAAGGTAAATGGAAAATTAGAACATACATCAAATCATGTTTTGTGTTCATGTTAAAAGCCTCTGAAGATGCTATGGTAGTGAAAAATATGAAAATTCCTTGTCAAATGTAATTTTTATCAAAAGAAAAAAATCCATTATATGAAAGAAAAAATTTTACATATTCTTTGAAGCATAGAGCACATAGTATGAACCTGAAACTCGCTTAGAAAAATCATTCTAAAGTCAAATCAAATCAATTTTTTGACTTTGTATACCAAAACTAGCAAATAGTTCTACACATGGCTTAAACCAACTTATGTGAAACCCTAGAGATTTGCAAATATGTCACTAACAAAACAAGGTATCAAAACAAAAACCAAGGTATACACATGTAAAATCAAGTACTATGACTCTAGTTACCAAAAAAAAACTAAAGCCTATATATATGACTCAAAATAATTTATGGAGATCAACCAAGGTGTACATGTTCAAGTTACCAATGCAAAAATATGTGACATAACAAACCAAGTTTTACACATACAAGGATAAAAATTTATTGACATCCACCCAACTTTTCACATCGTTGTACACAACTAAGAATCTTCAACTATGTGGGCATCAACCAAATTCTACATATACAATTATGAATAGTTTGTAGAAACATAACAAAGCATGTACGTTTATGGAAGAGATCTGATCTCTTCACACGAATGAAGAAAATAAGACTTAAAGCAAGGTATACACATAAGGGAACTACCAATATGTGAAAATCAACCAAGTTTCTCACATCTATGTACACCAAACAAAGTAGACATATGTGTGGACATCAACCAATATATCCACATAAAAATATCAACATCCAATTTAAATAATGCCAAGTTATGAAAAGTTAATTTGATATTGAATTAAAAACTCAAGTTCCAACCAAAAAAAAGAGTCACCTACACAGAGTCACAAGAAAAAATAGTTTTAACATATTTAGTAAAAATTATTTTTTTGTTAGATGTTATATGCATAAACACACAATCCCATGCAAACAACGCCAAGCGTACTCAAAAGTCTTTGATAATCTTGGATATCATAAAAATGATAACGATCACTTGAAAAAATGTTATCATTTCCATCTTGCATGTCATCTTCTTTTTTTTTTAATGAAATAGGTATGCCAATACTTTCATTTCCCTCACAATCACCATTGTCTATCACATATTCTTTGGCAAGCTTTAGAATGTCCACATGGCATAAAAGCATATTTTGGAACATTTAATACTTAGAATATCATTTAAATAATTATTCTTTCGCATCAATTTTTTTTTCTACCTCTCAAACTATGTTCTTTTCACAAACATGGAAATATATGATTTGCCAATTCATCATGAAAGTCAACATCAAATGCAATACCTGCTAAGTCAAAGTAGAGTGTTCTAACTTTGAATAAAAATGCGCATTCAATTAGCATGAAGGCTATTTACTGATAACAGGCCAATTCTCTTCAATCTCATTTACACACATTATAGTGAACCATTTCTCGAAAGTTGTGATAAATGGAAGTGATCTAGAGAAGATAAGTTGTGGGTCCATGTTTTTTACTTTTCAAATACATTTTCAAGAGATCTCCAAATACTTGCTCTACACTACCAAAATCCATAAATAGCTATCCATTTCCTAAAACATATCCAATTTGTCAAAATGTTTGAATTCAGTTATTTTTTTGGTTATGCTAAATGTTAACCTTTTAAAAATCCCCATTTTTTTCTTTATTTAATAACCTAGATGAAGTTGAAAAATGTTAAAGACCTTATTTTTCACTAAAAGTACATGATGTGGGCTATCAAATCCAAGTTAAAATGCCATCGAAGCCTCAAGTGTTTCATCAAGAAGTTGGTCTAAAATCAGGATGCTTGTTGGTGCAAGTGCCAAGCCTACACACTTGGCAATGCATGAGAAGATCCTATGTGAAATGTTTGAAGTGTGAACCATTGCTCTGGATTCTATCTTTTACCATTTGTCAAAGTTAAATTGATTTGAAAGAATATTTGTAAAAGCCACTAAACATATGGAATTAGATGGATTGTTAAGCCACGAATTCCTAGAGACAATACCTCGTAGATTAGTGGATTACTTTTGTAAGGAGAGCCAAAGTTGAATTCAAATTCAAAATTCAAATGAATCATCTATAAAAGATGAATGTAAAAGTCACGGGATAGATCACTCCAATTCCGAGGCCTTATCTGATCATATTGTAAGTGAGTGAGTCTCACATCATAGCCCACACCTGTATCTATCATTGGGCATTGATTATCATGCCAATGAGCATGTACAACATTGTTTCATAATACAATAGATCATTCATTATATCTATTGATCTCTCTGTTATTGTCACTGAGAACAGTCACTTTATATTGCTCATATCTCAGACAATATTCCACCATTTTCAATGTTCTATTGCTTGTTGGAGTCAGCTTTACATCTTCTACATGCAAAAAACGTTTGAGGACAATCCATTAAGTGGATTGGATGAAAAGTGTGTGGAAGTGGTCACTCATCATTCTCTATAGAGGTCCTAAACAATCGTGGGTAATGCTATACTTGCGAAATTGATTTCTCTGTGTGTACTCAATCATTTTAAGTGATTTCACTTGGAATCATTAGTTTATTAAACTAATTTGATATAAGCATTGATCTTAACAAGCAGTAGGTGTGTGAACAAAAATAGAAGGTTTTCATTGATCTTTGAATTTGGAAGTAGTCTGTTTTGTATCAAACATTACTTCCATCATTTCAAAAGTACATAGGCACTTATTTGGTGTCATTGGAAATCTATGAGGGCCTACAACACAACTCTAAAGTCAAAGAGGGCTGGTACAAAGCAGGGATTAGCAGTACCTACTCATTTCTTGGAGTGTCCATCCATCTTTCCCAACAGTGGTATCAGAGCAAAGGTAAGGTAAAATGGCAGATGATTTTCCTTCTTTCATTGATAAATTGGATAGGAACAACTATCAAGCATGGTCCTTGAGGATGAAGAGAGACTTGCAAGGAAGGAGTCTCTATGGATACATCTCAGGAGATGAGGAGATGCCCATTTTCAGAAGCAAAGGACAACATATAAGAGAGGAGCATGAGAGACTCAATTCATTGTGTGCCAAGAATGCATTAGCAAGGTCATAATTACTTAACTCAATCTCTGATTTTCTTCTTCTACACATTAGGAACTGTAAGACATCCAAAGAGACTTGGGAAAAATTGTCTTCATACTTTTCTTCCAATACAAGAGGGCTAGGAAGAACCAATTGTGGATTGTGTTTACCACACAAAGAGAGAAATCCAATAAAGGCATCTCAAAGTATGTGACCAAAGTCAAGGATGTGGCTAAACAATTGGCAAGCATAGGAGAGGAGATTGAGGAGGAGAAAATTGTGAGACAAGTGATCAATGGTATTAAGGCATATGACAAACAGGAGAGCTTCACAACTACCATGGACCTGTACATGGACATGCTGATCCCAGATCTTACCACACTCATCGGGGAACTCTTTACCCATGAATCCAAGCTCAACAAGAATGGAGATTCATCAAGAGTTAATAGCTCTTCTACACTACACACAGATAAAGGCAAGTCTAAAGAGAAATGAAAAATTAGGAAGGCTGAGGATGAAGGAACAACCTCTCAAGCCAACTATGCAGGGAGAGGGAGAAAATCAAGAGGTAGGGGTAGAGGAGGTAAGCAAGGTAGGGGGAGACCTTAAAACTCCTACCCATCTAATATTTTTGGTTTATCAAATCATACTACAAATGAGTGTTATAGGACCTTGAAGAACCAAAGAGGTAGAGGTTTCCAAAGAGGTGGATATACACAATCAAGAGGAAGATTCAACCATCATCAAGGCTACAATAACAACTACAACAACTACTACAATAACAACTACCAAGAAGGCCACAAATCAAGGAAAGATTACAAAAACTATACAGAGGAACAAGAGGATTCTCTTATGATTATGAATATGACTTCAAAGCCAGGTATAAATGATGACCATCTCTTCTACATTGACTCAGGATGCTCAAACCATGTGGCAAGCAATGTAGCTCTTCTCTCTAACCTTGAGGAACCTAAGGGTAAACATCATGTACAAACAAGTGGTGATACCAAGCACTCAGTGGCCAAGGTAGGAAATGTCAAAACCTCTAATGGAAATAGAAATCTATAGAGGAGGGTTCTATATGTGCCTACAATTACCAAGAATTTGATGAGTGTTGGGCAGGTTGTGGAAAAGGGTTTGCAGGTTAGGCTCGACAAATATGGAGCATTTGTGGAGGATCCCTAACATGGATTCAAGAGAATTGTGAAAGGAGAAAAGAAAGGTAGATTATATACTTTTGAACTTGAAGATACAAGGAATATTGCACTTTATAGCTACAAAGATTAAACATTGTCAGAGCTTGAAATTTTTCATAAGAGACTAGGGCATATTGGTGAGAGAACTTTAAGGAAAATATGTAGAGATCAATGTGTGCTTGAGATACCTAATGTATCCAAGCAACACATGATCTATAAATGTGGTGCTTCTCAGTTTGGAAAATCCCACAGGTTACCCTTCTCAAAGAAAGGCTACATGCATGAAGGTTACCTAATTATTTTTAGGTAGAAAGTGTATCTACCTCCACTTATCTTGGTAAGAGGTTGCCATCAAAATCTCTTGATGGAATGACCCCATATGAAGCATGGCATGGAAGAAGACCTCAACTTGATAACTGCATGATCTTTGGATGTGTTGCTTATGTGCATATACCATCTCAAATAAGAGGTAAGCTAGACCCTAAGTGTTGGTGCAAAACAAGCCTTAACACTTGGCTTTGTTGTGTGCCTTGAAGATTCAACATAAAGCTTGGACTATTGGACCCTTGGAAAGTATAAAAGTTTGGACCCTTGAAGAATGTATTCATGTGAACCATATACCATAGGAACACATGCCTATGCTTTATTATCTTTTATCCAATGTAAAAGTCAATGTGACTTAACTCACCTCTTGTAATCATACCTACCTTCAAAAGTCGTGGATTGTGAAAGGTATGAATGGAGAGAATATCTCCATGAGATTAGATGAGAGATTTGAGGGAGCCTACATTTGAATTTGAAATTCAAATTTTCTTCAAACTCATATAAAAAGACTATGGAAAAGTCGCGGGTTGAGTGCTCACTTCCCGAGTCTAATCCAAGCAGATCATAGAGTGTGTGAGAGCTACTATTGAGCCTACACCTCTGAGTACCATTGGGCATCACTTTACATGCCAATGGGAATGTACATTTGATAGATTCAATACATATATTCATAGTTCTTAACTCTGTGTTTTCTGAGTCATTCACCTCAAAGTCTGTCAACCTCAACAGGGCATATCTCAAGATCTACTGAACCAAATTTGATGATCCAGGGCTCATTGGAACCAGCTCAAAGCATTCTACAACACTACAAAATTTCAAGTCATTCTATTCAGTCAATTGGGAGAAATCACTGTCGAAGCAGTCACTGGTATATTTCTGTGTTGTTCCTAAAAAGTCGGGGGTGTCTCTGATTTTGCTAAAGATCATGCTCAGTGTATAGTTTGTTATTTGGAGTGATTTAACTTGCTAATGGTAGCTTGTTAAGTTAATTTAATACTCCCAGAAGGAATTAAACCAATTGCAAGTGTGCTGGACACACTAAGCTTAGGACTGAGCAGGTATCAATACAGGAATAGAAAGTTTTTGGAGTTGTGAAGGTTCAAAATCATCTGTTTTGATTTGGTCATTACTCAATCATTTTGTAAAGCACATATATAGTTTCTTGGTGTCATTTGGAAGCTCAAGGAGTCTCCTAACCATATCTGAAGAGAAAAGAGGGCAGGTGTTAAGCAGGTATAGCAGCACCAACTTGATCTTCTGATTGTACCCAGCCATCACTTCCAACAGTGGTATCAGAGCAAATAAGGTAATCATGGGTGATGGTTTCCCTTCCTTCATTGACAAATTGGATAGAAATAACTACCAGGCATGGTCATTAAGAATGAAGACCTATCTACAAGGGAGAAGCTTGTATGGATACATATCAGGAGATGAGGAGTTGCCCTCATTCAAAACCAGAGGCCTACCTACAAAGGATGAGCATGAGAGACTTAATCAATGGTGTGCTAAAGATGCTTTGGCAAGGTCATATCTTCTAAACTCTATCTCTGATTTTCTTCTACCTCATGTTAGGAACTGTAAGACTTCCCAAGAGACTTGGGAGACCTTGTCAACATACTTTTCATCAAGCACAAGAGCCAGAAAGAATCAGCTATGGATTGAGTTTACAACTCTCAGGAAGCAATCAAAACAATGTGTCTCAGATTTTGTCACCAAAGTCAAAGACATTGCAGATCAACTTGCAAGTGTTGGAGAAGAAATTGAAGAAGAGCAAATAGTCAGACAAGTGATCAATGGACTCAAAGCAGATGACAAGTGGGAAAGCTTTACCACTGCAATGGACTTGTACATGGACATCCAAGCACCTGATCTAACAACTCTGATTGGACAACTATTCACACATGAAGCAAAGATCACAAAGAATGGAGAGCAATCAAAAGGTAACAATCCCTCTGCCCTATATACAGATAAGAAGTCTAAAGATAAGGGTAAAAGTAAGAAAGTTGATGAAGAAGGATCCACCTCCCAAGCAAACTATGCAGGGAGAGGTAGATCATCTAGAGGTAGGGGCAGAGGAGGTAAGTCAGGTAGGGGGAGACCCTATAATCAATCTCCATGCAATATTTGTGGCTTGTCTAACCATACTACAGATGAATGCTACAAAAACTACAAGAACCAAAGAGGAAGAGGTCACCCAAGAGGAGGATACTCCCAAGGCAGAGGCAGATTCAATCAATCTCAAGGCTACCATGGCTACAACAATAATTACAACAATAACTACAACAATAGCTATAATCACAATGGCAATTATCAAGGAGGATACAGGAACAGAAAGGATTACAACAATTATGCAGAGGATCAAGATGATTCCTTGTTGATTATGAACATGACATCTAAATCAGGTATCAATGATGATCATTTGTTCTATATTGACTCAGGTTGTTCTAACCATGTAGCTGGGAATGTTGCCTTACTCTCTGATTTGGAAGAACCTAAAGGCAAGCACCAAGTGCAGACAGGTGATGACACTAAACATTCAGTGGTTAAAGTAGGTAATGTCAAAACAAGTGATGGTAATCAGAATTTGCTAAGCAGAGTATTGTATGTTCCAACAATCACCAAGAATCTGATGAGTGTAGGTCAGATTGTTGAAAAAGGTCTACAGGTCAGGTTCACTCAACATGGTGCTTATGTGGAGGATCCAAGACATGGATTCAGAAGGATAGCCAAGGGAGAGAAATCAGGTAGACTATTTACCTTTGAACTTGAAGATACTAAGAACATTGCCTTGTACAACTATAAGGACCAAACCCTATCAGAATTGGAGATGTGGCACAAGAGATTGGGTCACATTGGAGAAAGAACCATAAAGCAAATGAGTAGAGATCAATGTGTGCTTGGGATACCTAATGTATCCAAGCAACACATGATATACAAGTGTGGGGCTTGTCAGTTTGGTAAGTCACACAGATTGCCATATACCAAAAAGGGTTTTATGCATGAAGACTACTTGGAATTGGTGCATACAGATGTTTGGGGACCAAGCAAGGAGCCATCCATATCTGGATCAAGGTACTATGTATCTTTTATAGATGACTATAGCAGATGGACTGTCTTGTACTTCATGAAACATAAAGATGAAGTATTTAATTGTTTCAAAAGGTATCTTGCATTAGTAGAGAATCAAACAGGTAGACATTTGAAGAGGTTAAGGTCTGATGGTGGTGGAGAATACTTCTCCAATGACTTTGAAGACTTCTTGCAGGAAAGAGGCATCAAGAGGGAGATTACCACAAGGTACTCACCTGAACAAAATGGGGTAGCTGAAAGAAGGAATAGACTCATTGTGGAGACAGCTAGGTCTATGCTTAATGAAAAAAAATTACCAAATTATCTTTGGGCAGAGAGTGTATCTACTGCCACATACTTAATCAACAGGTTGCCATCAAAGACACTTGATGGAATGACACCCTATGAGGCTTGGCATGGTAAGAGACCATCTCTGGATCATTGCAAGATCTTTGGGTGTGTTGCATATGTGCATATTCCCTCACAGGTAAGGGGAAAGCTAGTCCCTAAGGCTGAAAAGTGTATCTTTATTGGTTATGATTTGAATCAGAAAGGATACAGGTTCTATAACCCCTCAAATAAAGGCTTCAAGGTAAGCAGAGATGTCATCTTTGATGAAAATGATTCATGGTATGAAAATGAGTGCAGGAAAGTTAACCTACCTTATGATATGGAAGAAGACTTTCCAAAGCTTGTCAGGCAAGAACCAACTCAGAATGAGGACACAAGCTCAGATGATGAAGACACCATTAACATTGAAGAATTCAAAGCTTGGAAATCCAAAGGGAAGATGAAGATGAAGCAACTTGAAGACAATCCAGAATCCTCAACTC
This sequence comes from Ceratopteris richardii, assembly GCA_020310875.1. NCBI lineage: Eukaryota > Viridiplantae > Streptophyta > Polypodiopsida > Polypodiales > Pteridaceae > Ceratopteris > Ceratopteris richardii. Next base: position 28,515,939 of record CM035443.1, on the reverse strand, counting down.
AAGCTATGAGGAGATCTCAAAGAGAGAAGAAGAAACCAATTAGGTATGGATATGATACTTCACTTGTAACCAAGCACTCTGTATATCTTGCAAAGGATATCTTAAGTGAAGAACCAGGTACATTTGAAGAAGCCATTACTAAACCAGAATGGAAGGAAGCAATGGATGAAGAAATGGAGGCTCTCAAGGAGAGTGATACTTGGGACTTGGTACCCAAGAAGGACTCCATGAAGGTGATAGGATCCAGATGGATCTACAAACTCAAAAGGAACTCATATGGTACAATAAGCAGGTACAAAGCTAGGTTGGTAGCCAAGGGTTTTGCACAAACCCAAGGCATTGATTATGAAGAGACATTTTCTCCTGTGGCCAAGATGCCAACTATCAGAATTATGGTGAGTGTAGCTGCATCCAAGAATTGGAACATGTACCAATTGGATGTAAAGAATGCATTCTTGAATGGATGGATATCTGAAGAGGTCTACATGTCACAACCACCTGGCTATGAGGATCCCAATAAGGTAAATCATGTTTGCAAATTGAAGAAGGCTCTGTATGGATTGAAGCAGGCACCTAGAGCATGGAATTATAGGTTGACAACCTATCTCTTGGATCAAGGATTTGTGATGAGTAAAGCAGATACTTCATTGTTTATAAAGAAGAACAATTCAGAGGTAATATACTTGTGTGTCTATGTTGATGACATCATTATTACAGGAAATGATGTTCAAGGAATTAGACACATCAAAGGACAAATGATGAAGGAATTCAAGATCAATGATCTTGGATTATTAAAGTACTTCCTAGGGCTTGAATTGGTCTACACAAATTCAGGTATATTCATTACTCAGAAGAAATACATTCAGGACATGGTCAAGAAATTTAATTTGCAGGAAGCTAAAGTCTCAAACATTCCTATGGAGGTCAACCACAAACTCAGTGCACATGAAGGAGAAGAACTCAAGGATATTACAGGTTATCAAAGTTTGGTAGGTAGTCTCAATTATGCTACCTTAACTAGGATTGATATCTCATATGGTGTTAGTGTACTTAGCCAATTTATGCATAAGCCAAGAGTACCACATTTGGAGGCAGCTAAGAAGTTAGTAAAGTACCTAAAGGGAACACAAAATCATGGTTTATATTATCCATATTCATCAGACATTGACATCAAGGTATACTCAGATGCAGATTGGGCAGGTTGCAAGGATGACAGGAGGAGTACATCTGGTTACATATGCTTTGCAGGTGATAAACCAATTTCTTGGTCATCCAAGAAACAACCCACAGTAGCCCTATCATCTACTGAGGCAGAGTACAGAGGGCTAGCCAATGCTACTCAAGAGGCAATATGGTTGAAGCTACTATACTCAGAATTGGGCCTATACACAAGGCCACCAATCATATTTGGTGATAACACAAGTTCACTTCACCTAGCTGCTAACCCTGTTTATCATGCTAGGACAAAACACATAGAGGTTCATTACCACTATGTGAGGGAGAAATTACTTAGCAAGGAAATCCAATTATCATATGTGTCCACTAATATTCAATGTGCAGATTTGCTTACAAAAGCTTTGGATGGGAGCAAGCTATGCAGGTTTAAATCCATGATTGGATTGCAGGATATCATTGAAGACTAAAGATGAAGACTCAAGCAAGTGTTTGGCTTGAGGGGGAGCTGTTGGTGCAAAACAAGCCTTAACACTTGGCTTTGTTGTGTGCCTTGAAGATTCAACATAAAGCTTGGACTATTGGACCCTTGGAAAGTATAAAAGTTTGGACCCTTGAAGAATGTATTCATGTGAACCATATACCATAGGAACACATGCCTATGCTTTATTATCTTTTATCCAATGTAAAAGTCAATGTGACTTAACTCACCTCTTGTAATCATACCTACCTTCAAAAGTCGTGGATTGTGAAAGGTATGAATGGAGAGAATATCTCCATGAGATTAGATGAGAGATTTGAGGGAGCCTACATTTGAATTTGAAATTCAAATTTTCTTCAAACTCATATAAAAAGACTATGGAAAAGTCGCGGGTTGAGTGCTCACTTCCCGAGTCTAATCCAAGCAAATCATAGAGTGTGTGAGAGCTACTATTGAGCCTACACCTCTGAGTACCATTGGGCATCACTTTACATGCCAATGGGAATGTACATTTGATAGATTCAATACATATATTCATAGTTCTTAACTCTGTGTTTTCTGAGTCATTCATCTCAAAGTCTGTCAACTTCAACAGGGCATATCTCAAGATCTACTGAACCAAATTTGACGATCCAGGGCTCATTGGAACCAGCTCAAAGCATTCTACAACACTACAAAATTTCAAGTCATTCTATTCAGTCAATTGGGAGAAATCACTGTCGAAGCAGTCACTGGTATATTTCTGTGTTGTTCCTAAAAAGTCGGGGGTGTCTCTGATTTTGCTAAAGATCATGCTCAGTGTATAGTTTGTTATTTGGAGTGATTTAACTTGCTAATGGTAGCTTGTTAAGTTAATTTAATACTCCCAGAAGGAATTAAACCAATTGCAAGTGTGCTGGACACACTAAGCTTAGGACTGAGCAGGTATCAATACAGGAATAGAAAGTTTTTGGAGTTGTGAAGGTTCAAAATCATCTGTTTTGATTTGGTCATTACTCAATCATTTTGTAAAGCACATATATAGTTTCTTGGTGTCATTTGGAAGCTCAAGGAGTCTCCTAACCATATCTGAAGAGAAAAGAGGGCAGGTGTTAAGCAGGTCTAGCAGCACCAACTTGATCTTCTGATTGTACCCAGCCATCACTTCCAACACTAAAGCATGGAAGTGCATCTTCATAGGTTATGACTTGAATTTGAAGAATAATACTTGGGAGCTAGTTCCAAAGAAGGAGTCTATGAAGGTAATAGGCTCTATATGGATCCACAAGATAAAAAGAAATTCGGATGGGTCAATAAGCAGGTACAAAGCTAGACTTGTGGCTAAGGGTTTTGCACAAACCCAAGGAGTTGATTATGAAGAAACCCTCTGACCTGTGGCCAAAATGCGAACCATCAGGGTATTGGTAAGTGTGGTTGCATCTAAGAATTGGAACATGCACCTGTTGGATGTAAAAAATGCATTTCTTAATGGCTCAATTTTAGAGAAGGTGTACATCTTTCAACCTCCTGGCTATGAGGACCCAATCAAGGTAAACCATGTCTGTAAATGGAACAAAGCTCTTTATGGATTGAAGCAGGCACCTAGGGCATGGAACCATAGGTTGACTACATACCTTTAGGATCATGGATTCATCATGAGTAGAGCAGATACTTCTCTCTTTGTTAAGAGAAGCAATTTAGAGATGATATACCTATGTGTGTATGTTGATGATATCATACTTACAGGTAATGATGTTAATGGTATCAAGCAAATCAAGAATCAAATGATGTAGGAGTTCAAAATCAGCGATCTAGGGTCACTAAAGTATTTTCTTGGACTTGAGTTAGTCTATACTAACTCTGGAATTTACATTACACAAAGAAAGTATGTACAGGACATGTTAAAGAAGTTTCATTTGTAGGATGCCAAGATAGCAAGCACTCCAATGGAGGTAAACCAAAAATTAAGTGCTCATGAAGATGATGTGCTTGATAATATTGTAGGATACGAAAGCATAGTGGGAAGCTTGATCTATGCTACATTGACAAGGATTGATATTGCTTATGGAGTAAGTGCCTTAAACCAATTTATGCACAAACCTAGGGCACCTCATTTGAAAGCTACCAAGATGATTTTGAACTACCTTAATGGAACTCAAAATCAGGACTTAAATTTTCCTTATACTTCAGATTTAGACATCAAGATATACTCAGATGTAGATTGGGCAAGTTGCAAAGATGATAGAAGGAGTACCTTAGGATATCTATCTTTTGTAGGTGACAAGCCTATATCATGGTCTTGCAAGAAGCAACCTAGTGTTGCTTTATCTTTAACAAAGGCAGCATATAGAGGATTGGCCAATGCTACTCAAGAGGCCATATGGATCAGATTTCTATATACAGATTTGGCATTGCATACTACATCTCCAATGATTTTTGGAGATAATACAAGTTCTTTACATCTTGCAGCAAATCCTACTTATCATCCAAGGACCAAGCATATTGAGGTCCACTATCATTATGTGAGAGAGAAGGTATTGAGCAAGGAAACTTAGTTGGCATACCTATCAACTAATATGCAATGTGCAAACTTATTGACCAAAGCGCTTGATGGTACTAAACTTTGCACGTGTAAAGCTATGATTGGATTGCAAGGCATTCAAGAGACTTGATAAAGAAGACCAAGCCAAGATGTTTGGCTTGAGGGGGAGCTGATGGTGCAAGTGGCAAGCCTACATACTTGGGAAGGCATGAGAAGATCTTATTGAAAATGTTTGAAGTCCCATGTGGACCATTGCTATGGATTCTATCTTTTACCATTTCTAAAAGTCAAATTGATTTGAAAGAATATTTGTAAAATCCACTAAGCTCGTGGAATTAGATGGATGGTTAAGCCACAAATTCCTAGAGAGAATATCTCCTACATTAGTGGATTACTTTTTTAGTGAGAGCCAAAGTTGAATTCAAATTCAAAATTCAAATGAATCGTTTATAAAAGATGAATGTAAAACACGCGGTATAGATCACTCCAATTCCGAGGCACTAGCTGATCATATTGAAGAGAGTGAGGCTCACATCATAGCCTACAACTCTATCTATCATTGGGCATTGATTAGCATGCCAATGATCATGTACAACATTGTTTCATAATATAATAGATCATTCATTATATTTGTTAATCTCTGAGAAAAATGAGGAGCTGAGCTTAAACACACTCTCAAAGAATATATGAGATGAGATATGAGAGACAAATAAGTGAGCAATCCTTAAATCAACAAGAATACAAAGTTCAATAGTAGAAGCTAACTCAAGCTCAAAACTACTTAAAAAGAACAAAGCTAATAACACTATCAAATGAGCTCAATGATACAAATAAACCCAATGTATAATGGTCAAGAGTGAGTGGTATACACTAATCCACTTCAGTCCCTAGGATGCACTCCACAACCACAAGAAATGAGTCAACTGTCTCTCAACTCCAGACCTCTGTCTGTCTGTCAAAAATGTTCAAAAGCCTCTGTTTAAATAGGCATAACTCTCTAATGGGTGGGAGTTTGGTGAAACCGTTTTAGATGAAGATTCTCCATGATATGGGAAACATCTTTGCTGAAGAAACCATTTTGAGATGACACACGTAGCTCAAGATACAAGCTTCCAAAGTTGGCCTACTCACCGTTTTCAGCAATCTGCCAATTCTCTACCTACCATCTTACGACCAGCATAACTTGAGTTTGGAGATGAATTTATGGGAGATTTTTGGTAAGCTGATATCTGATATTATGGAGAACATTTCAGTTTTCGAATCAACCAAAAAGGATGCATGGTCAGCGAGATATGATCCGTGCAAAACAGCCTTCAGAAAAGGTGTGCTGCTGTCCTGAAACTTTTCCTAAATCATAGGAATACTTTTCCAACTTTGCATTGACTTCAAATATGCTTTATTCACGACTATGGCTGATGTGGAAAACATAATAAATCACTCTAAGAATATAATGAGCCTTAATAAAGAGTTCAACCAATAATAATACTTTGAAGAGATGATGTGGACTTGCATATTCCAACACCTTTCCTCAAGTCCAACATCTTCAAAATGATAAGAACCTGAAATAAAATGCTTGCTGAAGGCATATGAAGATGAGCCTTCCCTTATTTGTTGAAGATGCATGATGAGCCTTCCCTTACTCATGACTTCCTTCCCTTAAGGGAAGCTCCATCATGCCAAGTGATGATCTATGCTTGATGAACAACTCCTTGCCGAGAGCTTTACTGAAGAGGTCAGCCACATTTTCCTTTGTGTTGCAATGGTGTAAGATGATATCACCACTTTGTATCTTCTCCGTAATGAAGTGCTCCCTCACTTCAATGTGCTTGGTTCGTTGATGCATGACTAGATTCTTTGCCAAAGATTCAGCTGAGACATTATCACAATGAATGGTGGTAGGTTGGTTTTCTCTGAAACCAATCTCATCCAAGTATCTTCTCAGTCGAATATAGCTCCATTGCCTAGGAAGAAGGCATTTCCACTTATGCTCTTTCGATCAAACAAGTTTGCTGCATAATCTGAATCACTAAATCCATGAAGATTCAATGTATCTCCTCCATAGAGAATTCCAAGTGAAGAAGTACCTTTCAAATATCTTAGTATTCTCTTGGCTGAATTCCAATGAGATACTTTGGGAGCTAGATATTTGGAGAGAGAGAGTTCACTGCAAAACAAATATCAGGTCTTGTGATGGTCAAATAGAGGAGAGATCCTATGAGTTGTCTATATAGTGTTTCATCATATGGAACACCATTCTTGTCCTTCATGAGTTTGAGAGTTGACTCCATAGGTGTAGAGACCGGCTTAGAGTGAGACATCTCAAACCTATCAAGAATGGAAAAAAGGTACTTTTGTTGAGAGATAAATATATCTCCCTTCTCTAGTCGAGAGACTTCGATGCCAAGAATGTAGTGTAAGTCACCAAGATCCTTCATTTCAAACTCTTTAGAGAGTTTCCTTTGAACATCTTCAATCATTGCTTCATTGCTTCCTGTCAACATGAGATCATCCACATATAGAAGAACAATAACAATATCTTTTCCCTTGACTTTATAATACAAACTATGATCAGCATTGCTTCTTTGAAAGCCTCGAGAGCAAAGATGCTCGTCAATCCTTGCATACCAAGCTCGGGGAGCTTGCTTCAAACCATACAAACATGTGTTGTATCCTTCCGGTTGTTGCATGTAGACTTCTTCCTCAAGTATGCCATTGAGGAAGGCATTGTTGACATCCATTTGCTTCACCTTCCACTTGAATATGGAGGCAAGGGAAAGTAATAACCTAACTGAACTCATCTTTGCTACTGGAGCATATGTTTCGTCATAATCCAATCCGTATTGTTGAGAATATCCTTTAGCTACTAACCTTGCTTTGTGTCTATCTATCTTCCCTTCCTTGTTGAATTTCAGCTTGTAGATCCATTTGCATCCGATTGCTTTCTTGTTGGGAGGTAATGGACATAACTCCCATGTCCCATTTTGATGAAGAGCAGCCATCTCTTTGTCCATAGCTTCTTGCCATTCTTTTTGAGTACTAGCAGCCTTGTATGTTGATGGTTCGTCATGTTGTAAAATAGAGCTAAGCAAAGCAACATTACTTTGCTCAAAACTTGAGGAATTACCTCTTTGATATGTAAGTCTTTGAGGTTGTGTTCTGATCCTTGAAGACCTTCTAAGAGTTGCACGGTGATCTTCATCTTCTTCCTCTAATTCTTCAATGGTTTCCTCATGTGTAGAAGAGGGAACCTCAACTTTAACTGTTGTTGAAGAGCCTTTATCCAAATCTGAAATTGATGCTGAACTGAAGCTTGCATTCTCATAGAAAATCACATCCCTTGATAGAAATGTCTCCTTCTTACACGGATCATAAAGTTTGTAAGCTTTACTTACATCACTATATCCAACAAAGATGCATTTCCTTGACTTGTCATCCAGCTTCTTCCTCTTTTCATCTAGAATGTGAGAAAATGCGAGGCAACCAAAAACTCTTAAATGATGTACCTTAGGCTTGATGTTGTGAAGAGCTTCATAGGGGGTAATGCCCTTCAAGACTTTGGTAGGAGACCTATTCATCAAATAGCATGAAGTGTTGATTGGTTCAGCCCAAAAGATGTTGCTCAGACCTTTGTCTTTGAGCATGCATCTTGCTGCTTCAAATAATGTCCTATTCTTCCTCTCTGCCACTCCATTTTGTTGTGGAGTGTAGCTGCAAGTAAGTTACCTTCGAATGCCATTCTCAAGTAGATAATGTCTGAAATCCTTCGACAAGAATTCTCCTCCATTGTCAGACCGTAGAGTCTTTAGTCTTCGTCCTGTCATCTTTTCCACCATAGCATGAAAGTGTTTGAAAATCTGAAATATATATATATATATATATATATATATATATATATATATATATATATATATATATATATATATATATATTGTGTGTGTGTATAGGTGTATATATATATATATATATGTGTGTGTGTGTGTGTGTGTGTGTAAGTTTTTCTTCGCAAATATAAGCACCTTAAAGTCTACTTCAAGTTTATCAGAAATTGTTAGGGTAGTTTTGTTCAACTTTTTCACATACAATCATGTTTCTCCATTCTTAGATTTCTACAATTGATTCTTCTTGACATTATTGCTTCTAGAAAATAATAACTCAAGTGCATTCCATGTCTCTTGTAAGTCTTGTAGCCCCTAATGCATGAAAGTTAGAAATAAGAAATATATTTTAAGATATATGACTTTGTGAAATCATCTTTTGCACACCATGTATTCAAGCTGTTTTTATATTCTTGGGTTTGTATATTTGGTCCATATTGAATAGGCATCATCTCATCTCTAGATATGTATCAATAGAGATTTCTTCCTTGGAGATATGATTTCATCCTCAAAATCCATGATTAGAAATTACTTTGATCCAATCTGTCAACTGAAGAAGGATAGCCATCACCCATAATGTAAACACTATGATGATGCGTTGATACCATTGTGAGCATCTCATACTAGACTATAGAGATGTATGGCTAGTTGCAAAAATGTACTCTATACCTGCCTATTTATTTTTTGAAACACTAATAGAATTATTAGGCTTACTTATGATGCATAAATATGGCCATATTACTTTAGATCAATGTACTTAAAAGTTTGTGTCAAGATAGACTATTTGTAGATTATGAGCATGAAGAGAAAACCTTTTTGTTTGTGGAAGAACTCACTCATAGAAATTCTCACTACTCTTAACTTGTTATGAATTGATCAGAATATTTTTTCACAACTTCTAATAGGAAGGTAAGTAATTCACTACAAGTTATCTCTTGAATTTATACAATGTGAGGAATATACTTAGGAAGGCATCAATGTGATCCCAATAGAGAGTGCATATATAGACTTAACATTATGGAATCATATCTCTTTACATTTCTACATTCAATTGAAAAGCTCATTCTACGTGTGCTTGTTTGCTAGTCTATAGAGCTCTATTACTACCATTTCTTTCATATAGCCTTTTCCTCACCATACCATTCAGGTATTGATCTAGGTTTTATTTATTGTTAATTTTTTTGCTATGTTCATTGTATCATGCATATTGTATGAATTGCATATGCATCTCTACATATGTTTGATTTGTATTTATATAATTACTTTTATGTTTTTTAATCATCAACTATATACATGTTTGACTCGTGAAAGCGATTCTTACTTGTGTACATTGATGAATAAAATTTAAAATAAACCACTACTATGATTGTGTGACTCGCTACATGATTTCTTAATCATCATAGTATAGGATTGAGCAATAGCTCTATTGAGATTGTTTGAATCACCACCTTAATTCCTACTCTCTTACTAGTACAGGGAGTGTATAGGGACTATTTTTTTTTCTTGAGAGTACAGTGAATTTGGAAAGACACACACCCGACCTTGTAAGCTAGAGGCACCCATCTTGGGGAACTCTAAGGCATACAACCCTAGACTGGACTTGAACCCTGGCTATCTGCCTAGGAGTACAAGGCACATCCACTAAACCATGCTCGTTGGATGTGTATAGGGACAATTGTGAATCTTTGAATCTTACTCCCTATAGACGCTCGTTGGATGGGTATAGGGAAAATTGTGATTCTTTGAATCTTACTCTAACAATAGTCACTTAGATTCCTATGAGCATGATTAGTGTATGTCAAAAGGTGTATATAAACTATTGTGTTTGTCTAATTCTCTGACTCTTACTATCACTTGACTCTTACGTTCTTAATAATAACATATATTCACATCAAGATTATAATTGTCCTCTCTATTTAATTAAGAATCTACTTATCCAATAGCCTATCCCTATTTCTATCATTTCTCCATACAGTTACTAATGTATCTATTTCAGTATATATCATTTTATTTATCTATCAATTCTGATTCAATTTTATCTGATAATCTAGTTTTTAATTTTTGCACAGATGGCACATAAAATAAATAATTACGATCAAACATTTTTGGAAGATTTTGTGTACTCCTACATGTGTGGAATGAGGGAAGATCAAATCACTCTAGCAATGGACATATCTAATTACAAAGATTCCATTGGACAATCATCTAGAACAATATATATCAATATTCAAGATAAATTTGGTTGTGTGTCAGGTGGAGCACATGTATTAGATGAGAAAATGTCCAAAGAGCTCACTCATATCTTTGGGTAGATCATCAAAGAACTAGAGTTAACAGCATTGGATACCATCATAATGTCTAGATTCATCGATAAAATCAAATTTGTTGGTTTACATTATCAAAAACTGAAGAGAGGAAAGCAAGTGAGACCTTCCATGATTAAACAAGGAGAGAGAACATCGGTAGATCTAAATACAAGAGACATACATGTGAATATGGGAGATCAAATATCAAATAATCTTTTTTTGGTCCCATATTCATCTATTCATTTCAAAGATGCAATTGTCGTGGGGGAAGGACAATATGCAATGATCTATAAAGTGAGAATAACCCACCTGAGATTCATCAATGAAATATCTTCCGCAAAGTTACTGAAATTACATGGTGCTGACATATACATACAATAGAATGAAGCCATAAATGAAAACACAATTTTATGTATTATGCTTAGTGGGATTATTAATCCATTTGGATTAGATAGGCATCATAGCAAAAGTATGTGTCCCATTTTCAAATCATGGAATGGTGGTACATTAGACATGTGGCTAGAGAAAATGAAAAAAAAGTACTTAAATATACCACAAAGCAAAGGTATTAAAGACACAAAGGGAGAGATAACAATTATCAAGAAGAACATCTCGAAGCTCATTAATGGATTGTTGCAAACAATATCAGTTTTACACAGTTGTAATATTTCCCATAGTGATCTGCATCCAGGAAAAATCTTGTTGCATTTTGAACTTGAGCATGCTTATATCGGATTATGTGATTTTGGTAGAGCAACATATTTACCAACAATTTCTTTTTTTCTCGAAGCCACCTGATTTGGAAATATTTACTAGAAATGAGTGGAGTCAAAAGTACTAGTGGATTGCACCTAAATGTATATCCACTAGCCCTCCACCTTTTTATAAAAGTTAAGAGACATTTACGATTTCGATACTCCTATTGCAACTCTTGAAATATATAGATTTAAATAGTTATCCCATTGATAGAAATAGGATTTACAAGTTTAAATTTTTTTTAGAACTAGCTTTTGACAAAGATGTATCAAGAAGCATAGATGCACATAAATCAATTAGAGTATTCTCAAATTCTAACTCGATATGGTTTAAAGATATTCATCATCAATGAAATAAGACCATATTGAAAATGATCTATATTCATGTGAACTACATGCATTAAATGATATAGATTCACTTGCATTAAGTGGACTAAATGTTGTGGATTCATTTGAGTTATGTGGATTAATGAAGTGGTATCATTCAATTTTTTAAGTGGATTAAATGAGCTGGTATCCTTTGAATTATGTGGATGAAATGAATTTGTATCATTTGATTGATGTGGATTAAATGAGTGCATTCATTTGTAATATCGATGAAATGATGTGGATTCATTTAAATTATGTGGATTAAATGATGTGGTGTCATTAAAACTATGTGGACTAAATGATATAGATTCATTTGAATTAGGTGGATTAAATGAAGTGGATTCATTTGTAATATTTGGATTAAATGATGTGGATTCATTTGAATTAATATGTGGATTAACTGATGTGGTATCATTTGAACTATGTGGATTTAATGATATATATTCATTTGAATAAGGTGGATAAAATGAAGTGCTATCATTTGAGTTAAGTTGATTAAATGAAGTGGTATCATCTGAGTTTAGTGGATTAAATGAAGTGATATCATTTGAGTTAAGTGCATTCAATGAAGTGGTATCATTTAAATTATCTCGATTAAATGAAGTGGATTCATTTGTAATGTTTGGATTAAATGTGGATTTATTTAAATTTTGGATTCAATGATGTGGTATCATTTGCATTAAGTGGATTAAATGAAGTGGTATAATTTGAGTTAAGTGTATTAAATGAAGTGACATTATTTGAATTATGTGGATTAAATGAAGTAGTATCATTTTAACTATGTAGGTTAAATGAAGTGCTATCATTTGAATTATGTGGGTTCATTTGAGTTATGTGGACTCTTATGAGGTAAAATTAGTCTTTTTGTTTTCTAGATTTGAAAGTAAAACATGGCAAGAATGCCAAATGTGAAGAATGACATTGATCATATTGAATATCAAAAGATTTTGTCTAAGGAGAATGCTCAATTTGCACAATCAATATTAGCATCTTTATTCCACCAAGATTTAGATCTAGAGGGATTAGAAGGAGAACCATTATCAATGAAAGAAGTAAAAAATCTATGTCCAAATCATTTGGTTCCTAATATTCTCTTTCATTTTACACGAAGGGCAAAAGGAATATCACCCTTAAAGCTTTCTGACTTACAAAATAATGGATTAGTAAAAAGTATTCTTTGATGCTTTTGTGCAAGTTGAGAGATCATTACAAAATAATAATCTAATAGCACTATATTTCATCCAAAAGTTTTTGTAAAAGATATTCTTCATCGACCTGTGGATTGCCAGGATTGCCCGAAGAATGTACATATAGGTTTGGGTCATCCTCAAAATTAGGCAGAATTTTGTAATCAAGGAAACAAAATTCCTCTTCATCAAAAGCAGCCCTACATTCTACTACCTGAAAGACATAACCTTATCCATGATCTATCATCATAGGGAGTAGAAATATACAGTAAAGGATTAACAATTCCTAGATTATGAAGAACTGATGATCAACAAAAGAGGATTGAAGATTTAGAAACTCAAATGAAAATTTTACAAATATCTCCGATGCATATGAGAATAGATATGGAAGACTCTCAAAGGCATCATCATATTTTGATCGGTTCACTATCTATGAATTATGCAATCAACAAAATACTCAGAAGAAAAGATTCTTTTTGTAATCAAAGACATCATCATATTATGAACCCATCAATTTTGTAATTGGATCTAATCAAAGTATTCAAAGTACATCATTTTCTTTGTTTGGAGCATCATCATCTATTACAAGTACCATGTAATCTATTTCTTCCATGCCTAAACTATTGTTGTGATCTACATCTAAATCATGATCACCCAATGAGTCATTTGATAAACTTTCATGAGTTTGAAATTCTCCAAATGTTTGTTGTGCTATTTTCAAAGCTATCTTGGTTGGAGCATGTAACAAATGCATATTACAAAACATGTATAACAAATCATTGGCATGTCATACATAAGTGCTTTCTTCATTTGCAACAAGAAAAAGATATGCACTCCAATTATGTTCACAGCTACCACTTGAAGCTATTACTGAAAGTACTCTCATACCTATATGTTGCAACTCCACCAATTCAGCTCCGTACTCTTTCCACCATATAGGAGGTGGATGCTATTGAATCGCTTCAATGTGCCATAAATCTCCAAAGCATCCTTCTTCATTTACATAAGCTACTCTTTGGTGGAATGCATTTCAACCATCTGTACCTTGAAGTGATGATTGACATGTGGTTTTAAAATTATCCATGAATTCTTTTTTGATACTTAAAAATTGAGTTGAAATGCTGGATCCAAGAAGAACATTGTTCCATGTAAATGAGTATGCATTTGCATCCATACTTTCTTTGCTAACGATACAATCTACAGTTTTTCTCATAATGAGAATGGATTACATTCTTTCACTTTTTGAATAGCTTCTCACATAATCCGATAAACATATCCTATAACAAACTTATCAATATCAATAATTCATAAAAGTTCCACAAAAGGTTTAGTGATATCAACAATAAGTTCAAGATTATGCCAAAACTTATTGACTGTATTAGAGACATACACTTCGAAGCCACAACTCTATAAGAAGGATACTTCTCTAGCCATCCTTCCCACCTTCGATAAGAAATCATCTTTACAAGAGATGGTTTGACTTCGAATAATCCAGTGTGCACAATATAGGTAGCTGCAAATTGTGTAGGAAAAAGATATGAAGTGCTTTATTAGGAGATTTTGAATAAGAGATCAAATATGAAATTTGATGCTCTCTGATAAATTTGACCACATGATTTGCACCTAATAAACTTTTCTTAATGAAAGATATTCTACCTATATCTTTCAATAATAGATTTAGTGATTGCACTACATATGGAACCCAAGCAATGCCTTCATACTTGTTTTGAATTGTAATTATAGCATAGCCAAAATTGGATGCATTATTAGTCACTAGCATAGTCACGTTCTTTGGACCACCCACCCACGATATAGCATGTTCATATATCTTTACAAGAAAAGCTAAACTTTTCTCTTTACGAGAAGTATCAAAAGCTTCCAAAAACATGCTTCCCTTTGGACATATAACCATGATATTAATCAATAGCTTATTCTAAAAAGTTATCCATCCATCCAATGCTATTGTAAATCCATACAGGGGTACATATTCAAGCTCTGTTCCCTTTCAAAAAGGTCTAGCACTTTTTTCACTTTATCTACATACTCTATTCACATTTTATTATAATCTGGCATGGTGAATCTTTTCGTTGTAGTTGACATCAAAGCATCTTTGAAAATAGGATAAAAAATAACATTGAAAGGAATCCCATATGCTAAAAATGTTTGAGTCCATTTAAGATGAATCTCAATATAATCTCACTTTTCAAAAGCTATAGGTATTGTATTCTATGATTAAGTACTGGCAAAGCATGGCGATACATTATTAGATCCCTCATTTTACTACATTTACCACTCTTTTTTGACATAGTTGGGCAAAAAGGAGCAGATGTATCTTGATTATTCATTAAAATATTTTGAGATACTTGAGTAGAAATATCATGAGGATCCTCTGTTCTCATTGATGCATCTACTCGTTCTTACTCTACTCCTGGTCTACTTTGAAAGTGTTGTGAACTAGTCATGCTTTTAAATCTTTTTGATGTGATACCTTGAGATTTACATTTGTTTGTATAACTTGCAAAGTGTACCCATATATCATTGTCTAGATTAGATCATCCTATCACATTATTACTTGTATTAAAAAGATGTTCTTTTATTCGAGTTGCATTTCCTACGTAACGATGTCCACAACATGTGCATTGTATTGCGGAGAATTTTTTACCCTCTTGATGAATAATCACATATGACCATTCTTTCCCTTTCCCCTAGTTCTTTCTTTATGAAGAATTTATATCTACAAAAAGGCAACATAAATCAATATCAAATATGATATACATTCCACTAAATATATATCTTAAAATATATACAAACTACTTTAAGACTATGGCTGATGTGGAAAACATAATAAATCACTCTAAGAATATAATGAGCCTTAATAAAGAGTTCAACCAATAATAATACTTTGAAGAGATGATGTGGACTTGCATATTCCAACACCTTCCGTCCAGTCCAACATCTTCAAAATGATAAGAACCTGAAATAAAATGCTTGCTGAAGGCATATGAAGATGAGCCTTCCCTTATTTGTTGAAAATGCATGATGAGCCTTCCCTTACTCATGACTTCCTTCCCTTAAGGGAAGCTCCATCATGCCAAATGATGATCTATGCTTGATGAACAACTCCTTGCCGAGAGCTTTAGTGAAGAGGTCAGCCACATTTTCCTTTGTGTTGCAATGGTGTAAGATGATATCACCACTTTGTATCTTCTCCCTGATGAAGTGCTCCCTCACTTCAATATGCTTGGTTCGTTGATGCATGACTGGATTCTTTGCCAAAGATTCAGCTGAGACATTATCACAATGAATGGTGGTAGGTTGGTTTTCTCCGAAACCAATCTCATCCAAGTATCCTCTCAGCCAAATCAAAATAAACCCAAGTATATCTAGAGAAATCATCCGTGAAGGTAACAAAATAAATATTCCCTCCAAGTGAGGGAGTGTGGGCTGAATCACATACATCAGCATGCACCACATCAAGTATATCACGTGTCCTTGAGCTACTCTTTGAGAACTTACTCCTAGCATGCTTTCCAAGGCAGCACGCTTCACACACTTTTCCAATCCTTTGTAAGCCTGGAATTCCAATGACCATGCCTTTTTCCTTCAACATACACATACTATTGAAGTTCAAGTGACCATACCTCTTGTGCCATAACTCGGTAGGCATAATGGGGGCTGCTTTGTCATTTCCCATTGTTGAAAATGCTGAGACTTCTCCTTCTAACTTGAAAAGCTTTCCTTGCTTTCTTCCTCTAGCAACCACTTTGTAGGAATTCTTTGGATCTTTGATGAGGCATTGATGGCCTTCAAACTCTATTTTGAGTCCCTTCTCATTCATAGCTCCAACTGAAAGTGGATTCTTGGTAAGAGATGGTACTAAGAGAACATTGCCGAGTGTCTTTTTCTCTCCCGTTCCCAATCGAATGGTTATGTCACCTTTTCCTGCAGTGGGATTTGGAGTACTATCTGCTGTAAAGATAGTACCATTATGAGAATCATCAATATTAGAAAAGTACTGAGGATGAGAAGTCATATGAGAACTGGCTCCGCTATCGATCCACCATGGTTCCTCTTTCGGATCATGTGTATGGGCTGCTATCTCTTCTAATGATACAAGTGAAGAATCTTCTTCAGAATGAGTGGACTCATTTCCACCTTCTCCATCCGTGTAGTGGGCTGATCTTCCTCTCCCATTATCTTGATTACTCTTGCAATCTTTAGCAAAATGGCCATACCTAGAGCAATTGTAACATTGGATAGAGTAATATGTACCTCTATCTTCTCCTCTTCCTCTACCTCTTGAGAAAGGATGTCCTCTTTCTTGGAAAGATTGATTACCTTCATGATCTTGTCGATCTTGGTTGTGAGTGGGCTGATGCCACCCTCTTCCTCTTTGTGTGTCGAATCTTCCTCTTCCCCTTAATGAGAAGAGTGCTTTGTCATTTGATGTTGATGCCTTTCCTCCATCATGTATTGACTTCATTGCAACCTGCCTTTGATCTTCATCTCTGAAAATTTGTTCCATCTCCTCAAGAGATGGCTTCTCCCTCAAGATGATGAGGCCTTGAACTAAGCCTTTATATCCATCTCCCAATCCATGGATGATGATTGTAGAGAGCTCTTCAGACATCTTATCTCCAACAGCCACTAGTTGTTGATGTAGATCCTTGACTCTCTTGATGAAGCTTGAAGCATCCTCTCCTTGCTTCCTCGTACAATTGGTAAGTTCAGCCCTCAATGCCACTTGCCTCGAGGTGCTCCTGGACTCGTAGATATTCTTCAATCTCTCCCATGCCTTCTTAGGAGTCTTCACATCAAGGAGATGGCTGCGAATGTCATCTTTGACACTCAACCTTATCATATGAACTCCAAACATGGCCTTCTTATCCCATTTGGACAATTCTTCTTCACTTCCAGTCGGTCTATCCATCAAAATTAAATCTCAACAATCTTGAAAGGAACTTAAGGACTCCATCTTTACCTTCCATGTAGCATAGTTGTTGCCATTGAGCTTCTCAACTCCTTCTAAGTGTAGGTTCTGGAGACTTGGTGCCATCTTCAACTGCAACAAGTTGAATCAAGACTCTTCTCTTTACTCAAATATGCTCACACTAGGCACATCTAACCTAGGTGCTCTGATACCATGAGAAAAATGAGGAGCTGAGCTTAAACACATTCTCAAAGAATATATGAGATGGGATATGAGAGACAAATAAGTGAGCAATCCTTAAATCAACAAGAATACAAAGTTCAATAGTAGAAGCTAACTCAAGCTCAAAACTACTTGAAAAGAACAAAGCTAATAACACTATCAAATGAGCTCAATGATACAAATAAACCCAATGTATAATGGTCAAGAGTGAGTGGTATAGACCAATCCACTTCAGTCCCTAAGATGCACTCCACAACCACAAGAAATGAGTCAACTGTCTCTCAACTCCAGCCCTCTTTCTGTCTGTCGAAAATGCTCAAAAGCCTCTCTTTAAATAGGGATAACTCTCTAATGAGTGGGAGTTTGGTAAAACTATTTTAGATGGAGATTCTCCATGATATGGGGAACAACTTTGCTGAAGAAACCATTTTGAGATGACGCACGTAGCTCAAGATACAAGCTTCCAAAGTTGGCCTACTCGCCGTTTTCAGCACTCTGCCAATTCTCTACCTACCAACTTGCGACCAGCATAACTTGAGTTTGGAGATGAATTTACGGGAGATTTTTGTTAAGCTGATACCTGATATTATGGAGAACATTTCAGTTCTTGAATCAACCAAAAATAATGCACAATCAGCGAGATATGATCCGTGCAAAACAGTCTTCAGAAAAGGTGTGTTGCTGTCCTGAAATTTTTCCTAAATCATAGGAACACTTTTCCAACTTGGCATTGACTTCAAATATGCTTTATTCACGACTATGGCTGATGTGGAAAACATAATAAATCACTCTAAGAATATAATGAGCCTAAATAAAGAGTTCAACCAATAATAATACTTTGAAGAGATGATGTGGACTAGCATATTCCAACACCTTCCCTCAAGTCCAATATCTTCAAAATGATAAGAACCTGAAATAAAGTGCTTGTTGAAGGCATATGAAGATGAGCCTTCCCTTATTTGTTGAAGATGCATGATGAGCCTTCCCTTACTCATGACTTCCTTCCCTTAAGGGAAGCTCCATCATGCCTAGTGATGATCTATGCTTGATGAACAACTCCTTGCCGAGAGCTTTAGTGAAGAGGTCAGCCACATTTTCCTTTGTGTTGCAATGGTGTAAGATGATATCACCACTTTGTATCTTCTCCCTGATGAAGTGCTCCCTCACTTCAATGTGCTTGGTTCGTTGATGCATGACTGGATTCTTTGCCAAAGATTCAGCTGAGACATTATCACAATGAATGGTGGTAGGTTGGTTTTCTCCGAAACCAATCTCATCCAAGTATCTTCTCAGCCAAATAGCTTCACAAGCTGAGGTTGTGAGAGCTTTGTATTCAGCTTCTCTAGAGGATAAGCTGATCGTACTTTGCTTTTTGGAACTCCATGAAATAGCTCCATTGCCTAGGAAGAAGGCATTTCCACTTATGCTCTTTCGATCAACCAAGTTTGCTGCATAATCTGAATCACTAAATCCATGAAGATTCAATGTATCTCCTCCATAGCGAATTCCAAGTGAAGAAGTACCTTTCAAATATCTTAGTATACTCTTGGCTGAATTCCAATGAGATACTTTGGGAGCTAGATATTTGGAGAGAGAGTTCACTCCAAAACAAATATCAGGTCTTGTGATGGTCAAATAGAGGAGAGATCCTATGAGTTGTCTATATAGTGTTTCATCATATGGAACACCATTCTCGTCCTTCATGAGTTTGAGAGTTGACTCCATAGGTGTAGAGATCGGCTTAGAGTGAGACATCTCAAACCTATCAAGAATGGAAAAAAGGTACTTTTGTTGAGAGATAAATATATCTCCCTTCTCTAGTCGAGAGACTTCGATGCCAAGAATGTAGTGTAAGTCACCAAGATCCTTCATTTCAAACTCTTTAGAGAGTTTTCTTTGAACATCTTCAATCATTGCTTTATTGCGTCCTGTCAACATGAGATCATCCACATATAGAAGAACAATAACAATATCTTTTCCCTTGACTTTATAATACAAACTATGATCAGCATTGCTTCTTTGAAAGCCTTGAGAGCAAAGATGCTCATCAATCCTTGCATACCAAGCTCGGGGAGCTTGCTTCAAACCATACAAACATGTGCTCTTTACCTTTGACAATGTATCCTTCCAGTTGTTGCATGTAGACTTCTTCCTCAAGTATGCCATTGAGGAAGGCATTGTTGACATCCATTTGCTACACCTTCCACTTGAATATGGAGGCAAGGGAAAGTAATAACCTAACTGAACTCATCATTGCTACTGGAGCATATGTTTCATCATAATCCAATCCGTATTGTTGAGAATATCCTTTAGCTACTAACCTTGCTTTGTGTCTATCTATCTTCCCTTCCTTGTTGAATTTCAGCTTGTAGATCCATTTGCATCCGATTGCTTTCTTGTTTGGAGGTAATGGACATAACTCCCATGTCCCATTTTGATGAAGAGCAGCCATCTCTTTGTCCATAGCTTCTTGCCATTCTCTTTGAGTACTAGCAGCCTTGTATGTTGACGGGTCGTCATGTTGTAAAATAGAGCTAAGCAAAGCAACATTACTTTGCTCAAAACTTGAGGAATTACCTCTTTGATATGTAAGTCTTTGAGGTTGTGTTCTGATCCTTGAAGACCTTCTAAGAGTTGCACGGTGATCTTCATCTTCTTCGTCTAATTCTTCAATGGTTTCCTCATGTGTAGAAGAGGGAACTTCAACTTTAACTGTTGTTGAAGAGCCTTTATCCAAATCTGAAATTGATGCTGAACTGAAGCTTGCATTCTCATAAAAAATCACATCCCTTGATAGAAATGTCTCCTTCTTACACGGATCATAAAGTTTGTAAGCTTTACTTACATCACTATATCCAACAAAGATGCATTTCCTTGACTTGTCATCCAGCTTCTTCCTCTTTTCATCTGGAATGTGAGAAAACGCGAGGCAACCAAAAACTCTTAAATGATGTACCTTATGCTTGATGTTGTGAAGAGCTTCATAGGGGGTAATTCCATTCAAGACTTCGGTAGGAGACCTATTCATCAAATAGCATGAAGTGTTGATTGCTTCAGCCCAAAAGATGTTGCTCAGACCTTTGTCTTTGAGCTTGCATCTTGCTGCTTCAAATAATGTCCTATTCTTCCTCTCTGCCACTCCATTTTGTTGTGGAGTGTAGCTGCAAGTAAGTTTCCTTCGAATGCCATTCTCAAGTAGATAATGGATGAAATCCTTCGACAAGAATTCTCCTCCATTGTCAGACCGTAGAGTCTTTAGTCTTCCTCCTGTCATCTTTTCCACCATAGCATGAAAGTGTTTGAAAATCTGAAATACATATGTATATATGTATATATATATATATATATATATATATATATATATATATATATATATATATATATATATATATATATATATATATATATATATATATATATATATATATATATATATATATATATATATATATATATGTATGTATGTGTGTGTGTGTGTATAGGTATATATATATATATATATATATATATATATATATATATATATATATATATATATATATATATATATATATATATATATATATATATATATGTGTGTGTGTGTGTGTGTGTGTGTGTAAGTTTTTCTTCGCAAATATAAGCACCTTAAAGTCTACTTCAAGTTTATCAGAAATTGTTAGGGCAGTTTTGTTCAACTTTTTCAGATACAATCATGTTTCTGCATTCTTAGATTTCTACAATTGATTCTTCTTGATATTATTGCTTCTAGAAAATAATAACTCAAGTGCATTCCATGTCTCTTGTAAGTCTTGCAGCCCCTAATGCATGAAAGTTAGAAATAAGAAATATATTTTAAGATATATGACTTTGTGAAATCATCTTTTGCACACCATGTATTCAAGCTCTTTTTATCTTCTTGGGTTTGTTATATTTGGTCCATATTGAATAGGCATCATCTCATCTCTAGATATGTATCAATAGAGATTTCTTCCTTGGAGATATGATTTGATCCTCAAAATCCATGATTAGAAATTACTTTGATCCAATCTGTCAATTGAAGAAGGATAGCCATCACCCATAATGTAAACACTATGATGATGCATTGATACCATTGTGAGCATCTGGTACTAGACTATAGAGATGTATGGCTAGTTGCAAAAATGTGCTCTATACCTGCCTATTTATTTTTTGAAACACTTATAGAACTATTAGGCTTACTTATGATGCAGAAATATAGCCATATTACTTTACATCAATATACTTAAAAGTTTGTGTCAAGATAGACTATTTTTAGATTATGAGCATGGAGAGAAAACCTTTGTGGAAGAACTCACTCATAGAAATTCTCACTACTCTTAACTTGTTATGAATTGATCAGAATATTTTTTCACAACTTCTAATAGGAAGGTAAGTAATTCACTACAAGTTATCTCTTGAATTTATACAATGTGAGGAATATACTTAGGAAGGCATCAATGTGATCCCAATAGAGAGTGCACATATAGACTCAACATTATGGAATCATATCTCTTTACATTTCTACATTCAATTGAAAAGCTCATTCTACATGTGCTTGTTTGCTAGTCTATAGAGCTCTATTACTACCATTTCTTTCATATAGCCTTTTCCTCACCATACCATTCAGGTATTGATCTAGGTTTTATTTATTGTTAATTTTTTTGCTATGTTCATTGTATCATGCATATTGTATGAATTGCATATGCATCTCTACATATGTTTGATTTGTATTTATATAATTACTTTTATGTTTTTTAATCATCAATTGTATACATGTTTGACTCGTGAAAGCATTTCTAACTTGTGTACATTGATGAATAAAATTTAAAATAAACCACTACTATGATTGTGTGACTCGCTACATGATTTCTTACCTCACCATAGTATAGGATTGAGCAATAGCTCTATTGAGATTGTTTGAATCACCACCTTAATTCCTACTCTCTTACTAGTACAGGGAGTGTATAGGGACTATTTTTTTTTCTTCAGAGTACAGTGAATTTGGAAAGACACACACCCGACCTTGTAAGCTAGAGGCACCCATCGGGGAAGTCTAAGGCATCCAACCCTAGACTGGACTTGAACCCTGGCTATCTGCCTAGGAGTACAAGGCACATCCACTAAACCATGCTCGTTGGATGTGTATAGGGACAATTGTGAATCTTTGAATCTTGCTCCGTATAGACGCTCGTTGGATGTGTATAGGGACAATTGTGATTCTTTGAATCTTACTCTAACAATAGTCACTTAGATTCCTATGAGCATGATTAGTGTATGTCAAAAGGTGTATATAAACTATTGTGTTTGTCTAATTCTCTGACTCTTACTATCACTTGACTCTTACGTTCTTAATAATAACATATATTCACATCAAGATTATAATTGTCTTCTCTATTTAATTAAGAATCTACTTATCTAATAGCCTATCCCTATTTCTATCATTTCTCCATACAGTTACTAATGTATCTATTTCAGTATATATCATTTTATTTATCTATCAATTCTAATTCAATTTTATCTGATAGTATAGTTTTTAATTTTTGCACAGATGGGACATAAAATAAATAATTACGATCAAACATTTTTGGAAGATTTTGTGTACTCCTACATGTGTGGAATGAGGGAAGATCAAATCACTCTAGCAATGGACATATCTAATTACAAAGATTCCATTGGACAATCATCTAGAACAATATATATCAATATTCAAGATAAATTTGGTTGTGTGTCAGGTGGAGCACATGTATTAGATGAGAAAATGTCCAAAGAGCTCACTCATATCTTTGGATAGATCATCAAAGAACTAGAGTTAACTGCATTGGATACCATCATAATGTCTAGATTCATCGATAAAATCAAATTTGTTGGTTTACATTATAAAAAACTGAAGAGAGGAAAGCAAGTGAGACCTTCCATGATTAAACACGGAGAGAAAACATCGGTAGATCTAAATACAAGAGACATACATGTGAATATGGGAGATCAAATATCAAATAATCTTTGTTTGGTCCCATATTCATCTATTCATTTCAAAGATGCAATTGTCGTGGGGGAAGGACAATATGCAATGATCTATAAAGTGAGAATAACCCACCTGAGATTCATCAATGAAATATTTTCCACAAAGTTACTGAAATTACATGGTGCTGACATATACATACAATAGAATGAAGCCATAAATGAAAACACTATTTTATGTATTATGCATAGTGGGATTATTAATCCATTTGGATTAGATAGGCATCATAGCAAAAGTATGTGTCCCATTTTCAAATCATGGAATGGTGGTACATTAGACATGTGGCTAAAGAAAATGAAAAAGCAGTACTTAAATATACCACAAAGCAAAGGTATAAAAGACACAAAGGGAGACATAACAATTATCAAGAAAAACATCTCGAAGCTCAGTAATGGATTGTTGCAAACAATATCAGTTTTACACAGTTGTAATATTTCCCATAGTGATCTCCATCCAGGAAAAATCTTGTTGCATTTTGAACTTGAGCATGCTTATATCGGATTATGTGATTTTGGTAGAGCAACATATTTACCAACAATTTTTTTTTTCTCGAAGCCACCTGATTTGGAAATATTTATTAGAAATGAGTGGAGTCAAAAGTTCTAGTGGATTGCACCTAAATGTATATCCACTAGCCCTCCACCTTTTAATAAAAGTTAAGAGACTTTTACGATTTCGATACTCCTATTGCAACTCTTGAAATATATAGATTTAAATGGTTATCCCAATGATAGAAATAGGATTTACAAGTTTAAATTTTTTTTAGAACTAGCTTTTGACAAAGATGTATCAAGAAGCATAGATGCACATAAATTAATTAGAGTATTCTCAAATTCTAACTCGATATGGTTTAAAGATATCCATCATCAATGGAATAAGACCATATTGAAAATGATCTATATTCATGTGAACTACATGCATTAAATGATATAGATTCACTTGCATTAAGTGGACTAAATGTTGTGGATTCATTTGAGCTATGTGGATTAATGAAGTGGTATAATTCGATTTTTTAAGTGGATTAAATGAAGTGGTATCCTTTGAATTATGTGGATGAAATGAATTTGTATCATTTGAATGATGTGTATTAAATGAGTGCATTCATTTGTAATATGTCGATGAAATGATGTGGATTCGTTTAAATTATGTGGATTAAATGATGTGGTGTCATTAAAAACTATGTGGACTAAATGATATAGATTCATTTGAATTAGGTGGATTAAATGAAGTGGATTCATTTGTAATATTTGGATAAATGATGTGGATTCATTTGAATTAATATGTGGATTAACTGATGTGGTATCATTTGAACTATGTGGATTAAATGATATATATTCATTTGAATAAGGTGGATTAAATGAAGTGCTATCATTTGAGTTAAGTTGATTAAATGAAGTGGTATCATCTTAGTTTAGTGGATTAAATGAAGTGATATCATTTGAGTTAAGTGCATTCAATGAAGTGGTATCATTTAACTATGTAGGTTAAATGAAGTGCTATCATTTTAATTATGTGGGTTCATTTGAGTTATGTGGACTCTTATGAGGTAAAATTAGTATTTTTGTTTTCTAGATTTGAAAGTAAAACATGGCAAGAATGCCAAATGTGAAGAATGACCTTGATCATATTGAATCTCAAAAGATTTTTTCTAAGGAGAATGCTCAATTTGCACAATCAATATTAGCATATTTATTCCACCAAGATTTAGATCTAGAGGGATTAGAAGGAGAACCATTATCAATGAAAGAAGTAAAAAATCTATGTCCAAATCATTTGGTTCCTAATGTCTCTTTCATTTTACACGAAGGGCAAAAGGAATATCACCCTTAAAGCTTTCTGACTTACAAAATAAAGGATTAGTAAAAAGTATTCTTTGATGGTTTTGTGCAAGTTGAGAGATCATTACCAAATAATAATCTAATAGCACTATATTTCATCCAAAAGTTTTTGTAAAAGATATTCTTCATCGACCTGTGGATTGCTAGGATTGCCCGAAGAATGTACATATAGGTTTGGGTCATCCTCAAAAATAGGCAGAATTTTGTAATCAAGGAAACAAAATTCCTCTTCATCAAAAGTAGCCCTACATTCTAATACCTGAAAAACATAACCTTATCCATGATCTATCATCATAGGGAGTAGAAATATACAGTAAAGGATTAACAATTCCTAGATTATGAAGAACAATTGATGATCAACAAAAGAGGATTGAAGATTTAGAAAATCAAATGAAAATTTTACAAATATCTCCGATGCATATGAGAATAGATATGGAAGACTCTCAAAGGCATCATCATATTTTGATCGGTTCACTATCTATGAATTATGCAATCAACAAAATACTCAAAAGAAAAGATTCTTTTTGTAATCAAAGACATCATCATATTATGAACCCATCAATTTTATAATTGGATCTAATCAAAGTATTCAAAGTACATCATTTTCTTTGTTTGGAACATCATCATCTATTACAAGTACCATGTAGAATATTTCTTCCATGCCTAAACCATTGTTGTGATCTACATCTTAATCATGATCACCCAATGAGTCATTTGTTAAACTTTCATGAGTTTGAATTTCTCCATATGTTTGTTGTGCTATTTTCAAAGCTATCTTGGTTGGAGCATGTAACAAATGCATATTACAAAACATGTATAACAAATCATTGGCATGTCATACATAAGTGGTTTCTTCATTTGCAACAAGGAAAAGATATGCACTCCAATTATGTTCACAGCTACCACTTGAAGCTATTACTGAAAGTACTCTCAGACCTATATGTTGCAACTCCACCAATTCAGCTCCGTACTCTTTCCACCATATAGGAGGTGGATGCTATTGAATCGCTGCATCCTTCTTCATTTACATAAGCTACTCTTTGGTGGAATGCATTTCAACCATCTGTACCTTGAAGTGATGATTGACATGTGGTTTTAAAATTATCCATGAATTCTTTTTTGATACTTAAAAATTGAGTTGAAATGCTGGATCCAAGAAGAACATTCTTCCATGTAAATGAGTATGCATTTGCATCCATACTTTCTTTGCTAACGATACAATCTACATTTTTTCTCATAATGAGAATGGATTACATTCTTTCACTTTTTGAATAGCTTCTCACATAATCCGATAAACATATCCTATAACAAACTTATCAATATCAATAATTCATAAACGTTCCACAAAAGGTTTAGTGATATCGACAATAATTTCAAGATTATGCCAAAACTTATTGACTGTATTAGAGACATACACTTCGAAGCCACAACTCTATAAGAAGGATACTTCTCTAGCCATCCTTCCCACCTTCGATAAGAAATCATTTTTACAAGAGATGGTTTGACTTCCAATAATCCAGTGTGCACAATATAGGTAGCTGCAAATTGTGTAGGAAAAAGATATGAAGTGCTTTATTAGGAGATTTTGAATGAAAGATCAAATATGAAATTTGATGCTCTCTGATAAATTTGACCACATGATTTGCACCTAATAAACTTTTCTTAATGAAAGATATTCTACCTATATCTTTCAATAAAAGATTTAGTGATTGCACTACATATGGAACCCAAGCAATGCCTTCATACTTGTTTTGAATTGTAATTATAGCATAGCCAAAATTGGATGCATTATTAGTCACTATCATAGTCACGTTCTTTGGACCACCCACCCACGATATAGCATGTTCATATATCTTTACAAGAAAAGCTAAACTTTTCTCTTTACGAGAAGTATCAAAAGCTTCCAAAAACATGCTTCCCTTTGGACATATAACCATGATATTAATCAATAGCTTATTCTAACAAGTTATCCATCCATCCAATGCTATTGTAAATCCATACAGGGGTACATATTCAAGCTCTGTTCCCTTTCAAATAGGTCTAGTACTTTTTTCACTTTATCTACATACTCTATTCACATTTTATTATAATCTGGCATGGTGAATCTTTTCCTTGTAGTTGACATCAAAGCATCTTTGAAAATAGGATAAAAAATAACATTGAAAGGAATCCCATATGCTAAAAATGTTTGAGTCCATTTAAGATGAATCTCAAGATAATCTCACTTTTCAAAAGCTATAGGTATTGTATTCTATGATTAAGTACTGGCAAAGCATGGTGATACATTATTAGATCCCTCATTTTTACTACATTCACCACTCTTTTTTGACATAGTTGGGCAAAAAGGAGCAGATGTATCTTGATTATTCATGAAAATATTTTGAGATACTTGAGTAGAAATATCATGAGGATCCTCTGTTCTCATTGATGCATCTACTCGTTCTTACTCTACACCTGGTCTACTTTGAAAGTGTTGTGAACTACTCATACTTTTAAATCTTTTTGATGTGATACCTTGAGATTTACATTTGTTTGTATAACTTGCAAAGTGTACCCATATATCATTGTCTAGATTAGAACATCCTATCACATTATTACTTGTATTAAAAAGATGTTCTTTTATTTGAGTTGCATTTCCTACGTAACGATGTCCACAACATGTGCATTGTATTGCGGAGAATTTTTTACCCTCTTGATGAATAATCACATATGACCATTCTTTCCCTTTCCCCTAGTTCTTTCTTTATGAAGAATTTATATCTACAAAAATGCAACATAAATCAATATCAAATATGATATACATTCCACTAAATATATATCTTAAAATATATACAAACTACTCTAAGACTATGGCTGATGTGGAAAACATAATAAATCACTCTAAGAATATAATGAGCCTTAATAAAGAGTTCAACCAATAATAATACTTTGGAGAGATGATGTGGACTTGCATATTCCAACGCCTTCCCTCAAGTCCAACATCTTCAAAATGATAATAACCTGAAATAAAATGCTTGCTGAAGGCATATGAAGATGAGCCTTCCCTTATTTGTTGAAGATGCATGATGAGCCTTCCCTTACTCATGACTTCCTTCCCTTAAGGGAAGCTCCATCATGCCAAGTGATGATCTATGCTTGATGAACAACTCCTTGCCGAGAGCTTTAGTGAAGAGGTCAGCCACATTTTCCTTTGTGTTGCAATGGTGTAAGATGATATCACCACTTTGTATCTTCTCCCTGATGAAGTGCTCCCTCACTTCAATGTGTTTGGTTCGTTGATGCATGACTGGATTCCTTGCCAAAGATTCAGCTGACACATTATCACAATGAATGGTGGTAGGTTGGTTTTCTCCGAAACCAATCTCATCCAAGTATCTTCTCAGCCAAATCAAAATAAACCCAAGTATATCTAGAGAAATCATCCGTGAAGGTAACAAAATAAATATTCCCTCCAAGTGAGGGAGTGTGGGCTGAATCACATACATCAGCATGCACCACATCAAGTATATCACGTGTCCTTGAGCTACTCTTTGAGAACTTACTCCTAGCATGCTTTCCAAGGCAGCACGCTTCACACACTTTTCCAATCCTTTGTAAGGCTGGAATTCCAATGACCATGCCTTTCTCCTTCAGCATACACATACTATTGAAGTTCAAGTGACCATACCTCTTGTGCCATAACTCGGTAGCCATAATGGGGGCTGCTTTGTCATTTCCCATTGCTGAAAATGCTGAGACTTCTCCTTCTAACTTGAAAAGCTTTCCTTGCTTTCTTCCTCTAGCAACCACTTTGTAGGAATTCTTTGGATCTTTAATGAGGCATGGATGGCCTTCAAACTCTATTTTGAGTCCCTTCTCATTCATAGCTCCAACTGAAAGTGGATTCTTGGTAAGCAATGGTACCAAGAGAACATTGCCGAGTGTCTTTTTCTCTCCCGTTCCCAATCGAATGGTTATGTCACCTTTCCCTGCAATGGAATTTGGAGTACTATCTGCTGTAAAGATAGTACCATTATGAGAATCATCAATATTAGAAAAGTATTGAGCATGAGAAGTCATATGAGAACTGGCTCCGCTATCGATCCACCATGGTTCCTCTTTGGGATCATGTGTATGGGCTGCTATCTCTTCTAATGATACAAGTGAAGAATCTTCTTCAAAATGAGTGGACTCATTTCCACCTTCTCCATCCATGTAGTGGGCTGATCTTCCTCTCCCATTATCTTGATTACTCCTGCAATCTTTAGCAAAATGGCCATACCTAGAGCAATTGTAACATTGGATAGAGTAATATCTACCTCTATCTTCTCCTCTTCCTCTACCTCTTGAGGAAGGATGTCCTCTTTCTTGGAAAGATTGATTACCTTCATGATCTTGTCGATCTTGGTTGTGAGTGGGTTGATGCCACCCTCTTCCTCTTTGTGTGTTGAATCTTCCTCTTCCCCTTAATGAGAAGAGTGCTTTGTCATTTGATGTTGATTCCTTTCCTCCATCATGTATTGACTTCATTGCAGCCTGCCTTTGATCTTCATCTCTGAAAATTTATTCCATCTCCTCAAGAGATGGCTTCTCCCTCAAGATGATGAGGCCTTGAACTAAGCCTTTATATCCATCTCCCAATCCATGGATGATGATTGTAGAGAGCTCGTTGTCAGACATCTTATCTCCAACAGCCACTAGTTGTTGCTGTAGATCCTTGACTCTCTTGATGAAGCTTGAAGCATCCTCTCCTTGCTTCCTCGTACAATTGGTAAGTTCAGCCCTCAATGCCACTTGCCTCGAGGTGCTCCTGGACTCGTAGATATTCTTCAATGTATCCCATGCCTTCTTAGGAGTCTTCACATCAAGGAGATGGCTGCGAATGTCATCTTTGACACTCAACCTTATCATATGAACTCCAAACATGGCCTTCTTATCCCATTTGGACAATTCTTCTTGACTTCCAGTCGGTCTGTCCATCAAAATTAAATCCCAACAATCTTGAAAGAAAAGTAAGGACTCCATCTTTACCTTCCATGTAGCATAGTTGTTGCCATTGAGCTTCTCAACTCCTTCTAAGTGTAGGTTCTAGAGACTTGGTGCCATCTTCAACTGCAACAAGTTGAATCGAGACTCTTCCCTTTACTCAAATATGCTCACACTAGGCACATCTAACTTAGGTGCACTGATACCATGAGAGAAATGAGGAGCTGAGCTTAAACACACTCTCAAAGAATATATGAGATGAGATATGAGAGACAAATAAGTGAGCAATCCTTAAATCAACAAGAATACAAAGTTTAGTAGTAGAAGCTAACTCAAGCTCAAAACTACTTGAAAAGAACAAAGCTAATAACACTATCAAATGAGCTTAATGATACAAATAAACCCAATGTATAATGGGCAAGAGTGAGTGGTATACACCACTCCACTTCAGTCCCTAGGATGCACTCCACAACCACATGAAATGAGTCAACTGTCTCTCAACTCCAGCCCTCTGTCTATCTGTCAAAAATGCTCAAAAGCCTCTGTTTAAATAGGCATAACTCTCTCATGCGTGGCAGTTTGGTGAAACTGTTTTAGATGGATATTCTCCATGATATGGGGAACAACTTTGCTAAAGAAACCATTTCGAGATGACGCACGTAGCTCAAGATACAAGCTTCCAAAGTTGGCCTACTAGTCGTTTTCAGCAATCTGCCAATTCTCTACCTACCAACTTGCGACAAGCATAACTTGAGTTTGGAAATGCATTTGCGGAAGATTTTTGGTAAGCTGATACCTGAGATTATGGAGAACATTTCAGCTTTTGATTCAACCAAAAAGGATGCACGGTCAGCGAGATATGATCCGTGCAAAGCAGCCTTCAAAAAAGGTGTGCTGTTCTGAAATTTTTCCTAAATCATAGGAACACTTTTCCAACTTGGCATTGACTTCAAATAGTCTTTATTCACGACTATGGTTGATGTGGAAAACATAATAAATCACTCTAAGAATATAATGAGCCTTAATAAAGAGTTCAACCAATAATAATACTTTGAAGAGATGATGTGGACTTGCATATTCCAACAATCTCTCTATTATTATCACTGAGAATAGTCACTTTATGTGGCTCATATCATAGTCAATACTCCAGCATTTTGAATGTTCTATAGCTTGTTGGAATTAAATCTAAGTCATCTACATGCTGACAAATTTTGAAGATAATCCATTTTGTGGATTGGGAGAAAAGTGCATCAAAGTGGTCACTAGTCATTCTCTACAGAGATCCTACAAAATCGAGGGTAATGCTATACTTGCTAAATTGATTGCTCTGTGTATACTCAATCATTTTAAGTGATTTCACTTGGAATCATTAGCTGATTAAACTAATTTGATATCGGGAAAAGGAATTTTTCTAATTCTTACTATATTGGAAGCAGTGAGCTTACCAAGCGAAGTAGTTTGTTTTGTATCAAACATTACTTCCATCATTTCCAAAGTACATAGGCACTTATTTGGTGTCATTGGAAAGCTAAGAGGGCCTAAAAACACAAGTCTAAAGTCAAAGAGGGCAGGATTAGTAGTACCTACTCATTTCTTGGAGTGGCCATCTTTCCCAACAATGCTTAAGTGTCCTAGTAGAGAACTAGCATTAACTTTCCCTGAATTGAGGAAAACCCTTATGCACAGCATTTAGCAGGAAGGTAGATGAGATATTAAAAGTCATATCTTGAATTTATACTACCTAGAATGTGAGAAATATACTTAAGAAGTCACATATGTGATCCTCACATTTCAAGAAGAAGATAATGCATATAAACAATCATACCCAAGTTATGATCTCTTGTAGTCCTTCAATCTCTTCCTCCATGGCACACTTCCATTCTAGCTTTTTCTTAGCTTCCGCATATGATGAGGTTGTTTAGATTTTATGTTATGAGCCATATGTATAGAATGCTTAGTGACCTTTGAGTTGTCATATCCATACTTTTGGTTTCTTCTTTCTTGATGTAGACCTTTTGATTGTTTGAGATGATTTTGCTACATCTTTTAATTCTTGCACTTTGGCTTTACATTTCGAGTCCCAGAACTTGATATTCCTTCTAGGTTTCTTCTCATCATCTTTTAATTCAATCAATTCTTCAAGTGTATGTGGGGCTTTGTTTAATAGATTTGGGAAGTCATCCTCCAAGATTTATTCTCATCAAGTACTACAACATGACATACAATGAATCCTCCAATACTAGGATTTTATAGGCGATAACCCTTTTGCTTTAGGTCATATCATATGAACACAGATGTTTCTACCTTAGGAATAATTTCCCATAGGCAATGCTGATATATTTAGGTAGTGATTTGTGTGAACACACGAGGACCATCGGGGCACTCTTTTTCCTCTTTAAGAGGTTTTTTGTTGGCTTGTATATATGTCTATAACCCTAATGGGTGACTTATCTTTCTATATTCTAGTGGTAATACATTCAGTATTGTGTGTTGTACTCCGAACTTCTTCTTCTTCTTTGTAATGTTTTCGTGCTTTTGTATACCTAAAACTCCAAAAATTGGTGGTGAGCATACTGAGGGTGATTAGGATTTCAAAATGTCATCACTTTGTGTGCCAAAATTGCAATCTTAGCTCCTTTCAGCCGCTGAACATACTATCAAAGTGCTTATATAGGCAAATTTTTCTTTTGTGCCATATATATATATATATATATATATATATATATATATATATATATATGTGTGTGTGTGTGTGTGTGTGTATATATATATATATATATATATATATATATATATATATATATATATATATATATATATATATATATATATATATATGTGTGTGTGTGTGTGTGTGTGTATAGGTGTATATATATATATATATATATATATATATATATATATATATATATATATATATATATATATATATATATATATATAGATATATATATATATATATATATACATATATATATATATATATATATATATATATATATATATATATATATATATATATATATATATATATATATATATATATATATATATATATATATATATATATATATACATATATATATATATATATGTGTGTGTGTGTATATATATATATATATATATATATATATATATATATATATATATATATATATATATATATATATATATATATGTATGTATATATATATGTATCTATATGTGTGTGTGTGTGTGTGTAAGTTTTTCTTTGCAAATATAAGCACCTTAAAGTCTACTTCAAGTTTATCAGAAATTGTTAGGGCAGTTTTGTTCAACTTTTTCAGATACAGTCATGTTTCTGCATTCTTAGATTTCTACAATTGATTCTTCTTGACATTATTGCTTCTAGAAAATAATAACTCAAGTGCATTCCATGTCTCTTGTAAGTCTTGCAGCCCCTAATGCATGAAAGTTAGAAATAAGAAATATATTTTAAGATATATGACTTTGTGAAATCATCTTTTGCACACCATGTATTCAAGCTCTTTTTATCTTCTTGGGTTTGTTATATTTGGTCCATATTGAATAGGCATCATCTCATCTCTAGATATGTATCAATAGAGATTTCTTCCTTGGAGATATGATTTGATCCTCAAAATCCATGATTAGAAATTACTTTGATCCAATCTGTCAACTGAAGAAGGATAGCCATCACCCATAATGTAAACACTATGATGATGCGTTGATACCATTGTGAGCATCTGGTACTAGACTATAGAGATGTATGGCTAGTTGCAAAAATGTGCTCTATACCTGCCTATTTATTTTTTGAAACACTTATAGAATTATTAGGCTTACTTATGATGCATAAATATGGCCATGTTACTTTAGATCAATATACTTAAAAGTTTGTGTCAAGATAGACTATTTGTAGATTATGAGCATGAAGAGAAAACCTTTTTGTTTGTGGAAGAACTCACTCATAGAAATTTTCACTACTCTTAACTTGTTATGAATTGATCAGAATATTTTTTCACAACTTCTAATAGGAAGGTAAGTAATTCACTACAAGTTATCTCTTGAATTTATACAATGTGAGGAATATACTTAAGAAGGCATCAATGTGATCCCAATAGAGAGTGCATATATAGACTCAACATTATGGAATCATATCTCTTTACATTTCTACATTCAATTGAAAAGCTCATTCTACATGTGCTTGTTTGCTAGTCTATAGAGCTCTATTACTACCATTTCTTTCATATAGCCTTTTCCTCACCATACCATTCAGGTATTGATCTAGGTTTTATTTATTGTTAATTTTTTTGCTATGTTCATTGTATCATGTATATTGTATGAATTGCATATGCATCTCTACATATGTTTGATTTGTATTTATATAATTACTTTTATGTTTTTTAATCATCAACTGTATACATGTTTGACTCGTGAAAGCATTTCGTACTTGTGTACATTGATGAATAAAATTTAAAATAAACCAATACTATGATTGTGTGACTCGCTACATGATTTCTTACCTCACCATAGTATAGGATTGAGCAATAGCTCTATTGAGATTGTTTGAATCACCACCTTAATTCCTACTCTCTTACTAGTATAGGGAGTGTATAGGGACTATTTTTTTTTCTTGAGACTACAATGAATTTGGAATGACACACACCCGACCTTGTAAGCTAGAGGAACCCATCTTGGGGAACTCTAAGGCATCCAACCCTAGACTGGACTTGAACCCTTGCTATCTGCCTAAGAGTACAAGGCACATCCACTAAACCATTGTGATTCTTTGAATCTTACTCTAACAATAGTCACTTAGATTCCTTTGAGCATGATTAGTGTATGTCAAAAGGTTTATATAAACTATTGTGTTTGTCTAATTCTCTGACTCTTACTATCACTTGACTCTTACGTTCTTAATAATAACATATATTCACTTCAAGATTATAATTGTCCTCTCTATTTAATTAAGAATCTACTTATCTAATAGCCTATCCCTATTTCTATCATTTCTCCATACAGTTACTAATGTATCTAGTTCAATATATATCATTTTATCTATCTATCAATTCTGATTCAATTTTATCTGATAATCTAGTTTTTAATTTTTGCACAGATGGCACATAAAATAAATAATTACGATCAAACATTTTTGGAAGATTTTGTGTACTCCTACATGTGTGGAATGAGGGAAGATCAAATCACTCTAGCAATGGACATATCTAATTACAAAGATTCCATTGGACAATCATCTAGAACAATATATATCAATACTGAAGATAAATTTGGTAGTGTGTCAGGTGGAGCACATGTATTAGATGAGAAAATGTCCAAAGAGCTCACTCATATCTTTGGATAGATCATCAAAGAACTAGAGTTAACAGCATTGGATACCATCATAATGTCTAGATTCATCAATAAAATCAAATTTGTTGGTTTACATTATCAAAAACTGAAGAGAGGAAAGCAAGTGAGACCTTCCATGATTAAACAGGGAGAGAAAACATCGGTAGATCTAAATACAAGAGACATACATGTGAATATGGGAGATCAAATATCAAATAATCTTTGTTTGGTCCCATATTCATCTATTCATTTCAAAGATGCAATTGTCGTGGGGGAAGGACAATATGCAATGATCTATAAAGTGAGAATAACCCACCTGAGATTCATCAATGAAATATTTTCCGCAAAGTTACTGAAATTACATGGTGCTGACATATACATACAATAGAATGAAGCCATAAATGAAAACACAATTCTATGTATTATGCATAGTGGGATTATTAATCCATTTGGATTAGCTAGGCATCATAGCAAAAGTATGTGTCCCATTTTCAAATCATGGAATGGTGGTACATTAGACATGTGGCTATAGAAAATGAAAAAATAGTACTTAAATATACCACAAAGCAAAGGTATTAAAGACACAAAGGGAGACATAACAATTATCAAGAAAAACATCTCGAAGCTCATTAATGGATTGTTGCAAACAATATCAGTTTTACACAGTTGTAATATTTCCCATAGTGATCTCCATCCAGGAAAAATCTTGTTGCATTTTGAACTTGAGCATGCTTATATCGGATTATGTGATTTTGGTAGAGCAACATTTTACCAACAAATTTTTTTTTCTTGAAGCCACCTGATTTGGAAATATTTACTAGAAATGAGTGGAGTCAAAAGTACTAGTGGATTGCACCTAAATGTATATCCACTAGCCCTCCACCTTTTAATAAAAGTTAAGAGACATTTACGATTTCGATACTCCTATTGCAACTCTTGAAATATATAGATTTAAATAGTTATCCCATTGATAGAAATAGGATTTACAAGTTTAATTTTTTTTTAGAACTAGCTTTTGACAAAGATGTATCAAGAAGCATAGATGCACATAAATTAATTAGAGTATTCTCAAATTCTAACTCGATATGGTTTAAAGATATCCATCATCAATGAAAATGATCTATATTCATGTGAACTACATGCATTAAATGATATAGATTCACTTTCATTAAGTGGACTAAATGTTGTGGATTCATTTGAGCTATGTGGATTAATGAAGTGGTATCATTCGGTTTTTTAAGTGGATTAAATGAAGTGGTATCCTTTGAATTATGTGGATGAAATGAATTTGTATCATTTGAATGATGTGGATTAAATGAGTGCATTCATTTGTAATATGTCGATGAAATGATGTGGATTAAATGATGTGGTGTCATTAAAACTATGTGGACTAAATGATAAAGATTCATTTGAATTAGGTGGATTAAATGAAGTGGAATCATTTGTAATATTTGGATTAAATGATGTGGATTCATTTGAATTAATATGTGGATTAACTGATGTGCTATCATTTGAACTATGTGGATTAAATGATATATATTCATTTGAATAAGGTGGATTAAATGAAGTGCTATCATTTGAGTTAAGTTGATCAAATGAAGTGTTATCATCTGAGTTTAGTGGATTAAATGAAGTGATATCATTTGAGTTAAGTGCATTCAATGAAGTGGTATCATTTAAGTTATGTGGATTAAATGAAGTGGATTCATTTGTAATGTTTGGATTAAATGATGTGGATTTATTTAAATTTTGGATTCAATGATGTGGTATCATTTGCATTAAGTGGATTAAATGAAGTGGTATAATTTGAGTTAAGTGTATTAAATGAAGTGACATTATTTGAATTATGTGGATTAAATGAAGTAATATCATTTTAACTATGTAGGTTAAATGAAGTGCTATCATTTGAATTATGTGGGTTCATTTGAGTTATGTGGACTCTTATGAGGTAAAATTAGTATTTTTGTTTTCTAGATTTGAAAGTAAAACATGGCAAGAATGCCAAATGTGAAGAATGACCTTGATCATATTGAATCTCAAAAGATTTTTTCTAAGGAGAATGCTCAATTTGCACAATCAATATTAGCATCTTTATTCCACCAAGATTTAGATCTAGAGGGATTAGAAGGAGAACAATTATCAATGAAAGAAGTAAAAAATCTATGTCCAAATCATTTGGTTCCTGATGGTTCTCTTTCATTTTACACGAAGGGCAAAATGAATATCACCCTTAAAGCTTTCTGACTTACAAAATAAAGGATAAGCAAAAAGTATTCTTTGATGCTTTTGTGCAAGTTGAGAGATCATTACCAAATAATAATCTAATAGCACTATATTTCATCCAAAATTTTTTGTAAAAGATATTCTTCATCGACCTATAGATTGCCAGGATTGCCCGAAGAATGTAGATATAGGTTTGGGTCATCCTCAAAATCAGGCAGAATTTTGTAATCAAGGAAACAAAATTCCTCTTCGTCAAAAGTAGCCCTACATTCTACTACCTGAAAAACATAACCTTATCCATGATCTATCATCATAGGGAGTAGGAATATACAGTAAAGGATTAACAATTCCTAGATTATGAAGAACAGTTGATGATCAACAAAAGAGGATTGAAGATTTAGAAAATCAAATGAAAATTTTACAAATATCTCCGATGCATATGAGAATAGATATGGAAGACTCTCAAAGGCATCATCATTTTTTGATCGGTTCACTATCTATGAATTATGCAATCAACAAAATACTCAAAAGAAAAGATTCTTTTTGTAATCAAAGACATCATCATATTATGAACCCATCAATTTTGTAATTGGATCTAATCAAAGTATTCAAAGTACATCATTTTCTTTGTTTGGAACATCATCATCTATTACAAGTACCATGTAATCTATTTCTTCCATGCCTAAACCATTGTTGTGATCTACATCTAAATCATGATCACCCAATGAGTCATTTGTTAAACTTTCATGAGTTTGAAATTCTCCAAATGTTTGTTGTGCTATTTTCAAAGCTATCTTGGTTGGAGCATGTAACAAATGCATATTACAAAACATGTATAACAAATCATTGGCATGTCATACATGAGTGCTTTCTTCATTTGCAACAAGGAAAAGATATGCACTCCAATTATGTTCAGAGCTACCACTTGAAGCTATTACTGAAAGTACTCTCATACCTATATGTTGCAACTCCACCAATTCAGCTCCGTACTCTTAGGAATCCCATATGCTAAAAATGTTTGAGTCCATTTAAGATGAATCTCAAGATAA
The DNA here is from genome assembly GCA_020310875.1 of Ceratopteris richardii. NCBI lineage: Eukaryota > Viridiplantae > Streptophyta > Polypodiopsida > Polypodiales > Pteridaceae > Ceratopteris > Ceratopteris richardii. Next base: position 28,476,701 of record CM035443.1, on the reverse strand, counting down.
TCTTACTTTTCAAAAGCTATAGGTATTGTATTCTATGATTAAGTACTGGCAAAGCATGGTGATACATTATTAGATCCCTCATTTTTACTACATTCACCACTCTTCTTTGACATAGTTGGACAAAAAGGAGTAGATGTATCTTGATTATTCATGAAAATATTTTGAGATACTTGAGTAGAAATATCATGAGGATCCTCTGTTCTCATTGATGCATCTACTCGTTCTTACTCTACACCTGGTCTACTTTGAAAGTGTTGTGAACTACTCATGCTTTTAAATCTTTTTGATGTGATACCTTGATATTTACATTTGTTTGTATAACTTGCAAAGTGTACCCATATATCATTGTCTAGATTAGATCATCCTATCACATTATTACTTGTATTAAAAAGATGTTCTTTTATTCGAGTTGCATTTCCTACGTAACGATGTCCACAACATGTGCATTGTATTGCGGAGAACTTTTTACCCTCTTGATGAATAATCACATATGACCATTCTTTCCCTTTCCCCTAGTTCTTTCTTTATGAAGAATTTATATCTACAAAAAGGCAACATAAATCAATATCAAATATGATATACATTCCACTAAATATATATCTTAAAATATATACAAACTACTTTTAAGTCTCTTTTAAAGTTCTCAAATCTATTAATTTATGTATTTAGATTTTCTACCTATTAAAGTTCTCAATCATACACATGCATACTATTGTTAAGTAATAATTGATGTTGAGTCAAGAAGATTTTAATTCTCAATCATATACACACATACAATTACACATACTAGTGTAAAATAAGAACCAATATTGCATCAAGCAATCACAATAGATTTTATTTCTCAATTATACACACACAAACACTTACAAATACTATTGTGACGTAAGAATCAAGGTTGAGTCAAACATTTACAATAGATTTTAATTATCAACCATACTATATACACACATATACAATTACACATACCATTGTGAAATAGAATCAATATTGCATCAAACAATCACAATAGATTTTAATTCTCAATTATACAAATGCATACAGTTCCACATACTATTGTGAAGTAAGAATCAATGTTAACTCAAACATTTACAATAAATTATAATTCTCAATCATATTGTACACACACATACAATTACATATACTATTGTGAAATAAGAATCAATGTTCATACACCCATATACAATTACAACTACTATTGTGAAGTAAAAATCATTATTGATTCAAACAATCACAAGGGTTCAATTATCAATCATACACACGCATACATTTATAGATACTATTGTGAATTAGGAATCATTGTTGATGTAGCTAATAAAAATAGATTTTAAATTCTCAATCATGTGTACATAGAGTTCCACATACTATTGTGAAGTAAGAATCAATGTTGAGTGAGATAATCACAATAGATTTTAGGTTTTCAATCATATGCCCGTACACTTACACATACTATTGTGAAGTAAGAATCAATTTTGAGTCAGACAATCAAAATAGATTCTAAATTCTCAATCATATGCACATACACTAACACATACTATTTTGAAGTCAGAAACAATGTTGATAGAAACAATGACAATATATTTTCATTCACAATTATACACTCATATGCACATACACATACTATTGGATGACACTTCCTTGGATCCCTTTACAATTCAAGGTTCTAAGAAGGTGTTAATAAGTCTAGAAGACAAAGCCATCTGAAGACCTAGAAATTTCTAGTTCAGTTATTGACACCTTCTCAAACCTTGAACTATCAAAAAGAAGATAAAACCCTTTCCAAGAAATCCATTGGTTTTCCAATCACAATCATACACACACACACATGTGCATACACAATCAGATTGGATTTTCACTCAGTCATATAACATGCATGCACATACACATACACATACTATTGTGAAGTAAGAATCAATATTGATTCAAACAATCACAATACTATTTTACTCAACATCATACACCCACATACATATAATATTTTGAAGTAAGAATCAATGTTGAGTCAAACAATCATAATAGTTTTTAAATCACAAACAAAAATCTCTTTCTTTAGTCTTAATACTAAAATACATAATATTCCTAAAAAGAGCTTATACCTTGTTCTTTCTATGGCATTGTAAGTTCCTTAAAAACAAAGAAAATCTTATGAAAAATGATTCAAAGTGTATTCTTTTATAAAAAATATTGGACCGAATTCTTTTCAATCAAAAAACTTATCGATGGAAAGCATTTTGATCGAAAAAGTTTTCGATCAAAAGAGGTTTCAATCAAAAAGTTCCAAATTACCTTGTAAAAACTATTCACTCATGCCTGAATAAGCTGACATGGCACTAAATAATTCAATGAGATAATAAGGGTTTTTTGTAAAATTTCATGATTATTCAGAATAAACAAATTTTCAAATAAGAAATAATGCAATGTAGGCAAGAACCCTTTCTAACCTCTAGTTTGCAGTGAGAAGAAATTAACCATAGCATTAGCTACACTCAAATCTATAATGAAATTATGTGAACTAGTTGATTTTACTGAGTGCAAATATATGGTGTGCACATACTACATCAAAGGTTAACACTATCAATCCCATTAGGGAGTGATAGACAAGCAATAGGGAGAAAGTAATCCCAAGTATTTGATAGATAAGCAGTCACGATCTATGAAAAGTCTCCTTGGTACCCTAAAGTCTATTTAACCATCTACAACATAGACATCTAGTCTTGAATGAGAACTAGTACCACAAACCAAAATTGATCGAAAGAGGTTCTTATATCATTGAATGATATTATAACACAACAATCCACGATTGGCTTTTCAATAAAACTTTCTTCGCTGGTGTTGGGTTAGTATCTTATGGTCTTTGATCAAAAATTAGAATAAACTCTTTTCACTAAGCATTTGAAAAGTTCTATGCCATCCATAGAAGGCAACCTATCAAGAACTAGTGAAGTAGAAAATTCTCAAACACTAGACTCACAAGATAGTGTATTTTCATTCTCCAACTTTTGGAACTTTAGAAGGCAACCCCTCTAATTGAAAGCAAAGGACATTGAAAAATGGCACTCAGAACCACCAGTAGTAATTCCATCATATGCATAAGATACACTTTAGATTTCCATACTATTCTCGAAGACTCAACTAGAGTTGTTTGCAACTAGTTATGACTCAAACAAGTAGTGGAAAATACTCAGTATTTTAGCCCTATAAGTATGGAACGAGAAGAATTTCCATTGAGAAGGCCATTTTTGGGAGAAATATCATACACAAAGTTTGACGGTTTTCTAGGAGACAATTCTAATCCACATCTCTAAGCATCTCAAAGCAGTTATAGAGTGTTGTAAAACCTTGGAAATTTACTAGGAGATGGAAAATATAAGGCAAGAGTGTGCCAATCCACATTGGTAAATGAAGTGGAAAAATGGTTGATTGAATTTGAACTCAATTGTTTTCGGACCTATAGAAGAATAAGGGATGATTTTTTCAAAGACTTAGACTCAAGAAAACTCTGGTGCAAGTTTTAAATTCTTGCACAATAAGAAACAAAAGTTGGAACAAATAGTGAAGGACCATGCCAACATATTCCACACTCATTTTCATCAAATTCCAATCGCAAATGCTCTATCAATGGATGTGTTCATGTAGTAATTTATAAATGGTTTAGGCCCACACCTCAAGCAACTTATGATCATTAGATGTATAGGGGATATGCATCTTGATGTTATAATTGACATGGATCTATAGTCGGAACATAAAGTCGATGGTTTGCAGAAGATCCACAATGATCACCTTTCAAGATAGTCAAATCTAATAATGAGAGTTTGACTAAGCAAATAATATGCACCAAATGCAAGAATCCAAGACACATAGTAGTGAATTATGCACTAAATCAATTTTATTGTGCCATTTGTCAAAGCATTAACCATTCAATGGACGTATGTTCATACATGATCAAAGCGTAGAATGATAGTGAGTTAATACACTATTACAAGAAGCTAGAGAATCTTCCAGTACTCAAGTTTTGATGCCCAAAAATATTCACACTATCCTTCATTTCAACAACAAAATATAGGAAACTATGGTACTACACAATGGACTCAGAGAATGATGAATTAAAACACGTGATATCACTTTTTTAAGTATTGGGGCATATCTATTGGAACTCTAAACTTATGCTCAAATGTACAATAAAAGAGAAGGACCTTAAAAATCCTATGATGCATATGGTTATCACTACATCAATCCAAACACAGATTTCCATGGTCAATATCTGATAAAGAAGAGCTCTTCAAATTATAGCTACTATTTTTAAACTAGGGTCTTAGGAGCAACAACAAGTGGTCGTTAAGTTTGCAAAATGGGCAAGGAGGAATCCGCTGTACTTCTAGCACCCACACTATCACTAATATGGTCTTAATTTAGCAACTAAAGACCAATCCTTCCTTATGATCTCGTACCTAGTATGGATTCTTTGACTGACAAACCAACATTGGCGACTACATGGGAGATACTCATAAACTCTTCTACTAGATACACATTGAAGCTAATCAAGTTCCCCCAAAAGCAAGCACTCAACCAAAAATTGTTTAAATAGTACACCACATTGCTCCATTAATAACAATCTGGTATGAAAATTACCGAAATCCTAAAGTTCTAATAAATGGTGGTTTACGAGTTAAGATAACGACTGTTGCATTCTATAAAAAGCTAGGCTAGAACACAATTAAGCCGGTTGTTCTTTTCATCCGAATGGTAGGTCAATCACACAAACATCATGTGGGGTTGGTTAAGAACATCCCAATCATGTTAGAGGGATACGTTTTTCCATATGAACATTCTTTTCCTAAAAGTTCTAGAATGTAGTCTAGATTATAATCTATGTCTCAATAGACCTTCATTAAAACAAGTTAAGGTCTTGCAAGATTGGTCTTTGTAAGAGTTATTTTTTTAATTTTAATCTCCAAAAGTACATGGTTCCACTTGACAATCTCACATCATGTGAAGTTCATACTTGTGTGCGTGTGGCCAAACAAGTAAATTTGCTCAATGGCCTTTACAACAATAAAGAAATCAACTTTTTAGTAGCCAACCAAGATTTATTTTCATTAGAGACTATTAACTTGCAACATGTTCCCTACTAGTGGTCACCTACTTTTATAGTATGTCCATGTGAAGATGATGATTTTTTCCCTACATTCAACCTTGAGTATCTCTCTCATGATGCACCCAAATTACAGTCCAAGGATTTCTGGATGGTTGATAAAGGTATTGGTTGAAAATTTTATGATCCTGAGGATCAAATCTTCACTTGTCATATAGAAGTCCATCCAACCCCAAGCTGGTGAAAGTGAGAGCAACATTTGTAGATTAACTTTGATAGGATCTACTAGAACTATTGACAAAGTTTATTGATGTTTTTGCATGCGTCTATAAGCACACGAAGGAATTAGATCCTAGGATCAATCAACATTGAGTTCTATTAAAAACTAGCCTCTATCCAACCAAAAAACCTAGCTCCAAGGAACCCAAATCATGCAAAATAGGTTAAGGAAGAGATGGGTCACTTATTATGGGTTGGCTTTATAGATACCAATTGGGCACAACGAATGCATTTTTCCAATCATAATTGTACCAAAAAATAAATAAATGATTATGTACTTGTGTTCATTATCAAAAATTGAATGCCCCCTCTGACTTGTAGACATTATGCTTGATGAAGTTTGTAAAAGGGAAATTTATTCATTTTCAGATGGATAGAGTGGGGATAACCAAGTGAGGATGCTAGAGCAAGAAATCTCAAAGAGCGATTTTATTCCCGATTGGGGTGTCTATGCATGCATTTTTATGTGACTTGGGTTGCAAAATGATTTTCGTACCTTCTAATGGTGCATGTAGGATATCTTTCCCCATATCTCACCACTTTCATGCAAGTATTTCTACATGAAGTTTTTGTTTATGGGGATCAAAACGATCACTTGCACCATCACAAACTCTCTTTCTTGAAATTTCATGAATACGAGTCGTGCTTAAATCCAACCAAATCCATTTTTTCCATTTCTTGTGGTAAATTATTAAGTCATATTGTTCTCGACAAGGTATTCATGTTGATCTTGATAAATTTCATGCCATCCTCGATGCTCCTCCCCCAAAAACCGCAAAAGAGGTCCATTGTTTCTTGGGAAAAATTTGGTGGTATGGCAATCATCTGCACTACTTAGCATATCTCACCATTTCCCTTACTCGATTAACTATTGTTGCTCCACATGACTTCCAATGGACAAATGATGGACATGCGAGTTTTATGGGACTTAAAAGCTTATTAAAACAAGCATCAATTATGAAAGCTCTGAAGTGGGATTTACCATTTCATGTCTTTGAGGATGCATCCAATATTGCTACTGGTAGTGTCTTGATGCAAGCACATGACAATCCATTATGCAAGTTGGCATTTGGTCCTAGTGGATCATAATTATTTAGTTACAGAATGTGAATGTTTAGGCCTGATCTGTTCGATCAAGAATTTGTATCATTCCCTTTTAGGAAGGAAGTTCAGTTTTCATGTGGATCACTCAACTCTTGCTTACCTTGTTCAATAACAAAATTTGGGGCCGACTAGCTTCTTGGGTATTATTACTCCTAGAATTTGAGTATGATGTTATTCATCATCTTGACGCGTCTCACACTATAGCATATTTTGTATCCCAACTAGGCTTTAGTGAAGCTTCTATTGGTGTAGATGATTCCTCTCCTACCATCTATACATGTGAACACAACTTTGCTCCTGTTTTATGGGACTTATCTACCTCTTACTATGATAGTCTCTCTAGATTTTTAACTATTTATTGCCCACCAAAGCACTTTTCTATAATTACACAATAGAGATTAAACCTTTCTAGTCATTGATTTTGGATTATTGTAGGTTAGTTATAATTCTATGAACAATTTGATGTTTTGTTGTAGTGTATTCCCACTCATGAAGTTTCCTCTCTTCTTGTTCTTGCTCAAACTCATCCAACAAGTGACACTTTTTACTCTATATTCAACCTTAGTTGATGATAGTGCAATAGTAGATTGCTTCTTTTAAGACCATAAGTTAAGCTTTGTACCTGCAAAGGTGAGCTATCCATATGTACTTCTTCTATCATCTTTAGAGTTTTCACAATCTACATCAGAGAAGAGCTTCATGTCTATATTAGATGTGTAAGAGTAAAACAAACGTTCATTGATAGATCCCTTCAAGTATTTGAGTATCCTTTTGGCTACTTCCATGTGAGGTTTCCTAGGAGTGTGCGTGAACTCACTTAAGTCACTTACTCCATACCAAATATCAGCCCTTCTCAAGGTAGCATGATTTCGACTACCAACTAGACTATAATAGCTAGTTACATCTTCAATTTGCTCACCTTGATGAGCACTTAACTTCAAGTTCATCTTCATAGGAGTATCTAGAACCTTTGAATTACATTTTAAACTTTCAAGCATGTCTTTGGTATAGTTCCATTGAGTGACATCCATACCCTTTTCTATATACACTACTTCCAATCTTGGAAAGTATGGGACATGAGGGGAACTAATGAACCATGCATGTGATGCCTTTGCAAAGCATCTAAAGTGTTTCATGGCCATTGGTTAGGATGTAAGGCACTTGTTAGATGACATGGTGCCATTAAAGATCAGCTTTCTTGGACATATTCCTCCTCATCTCGTTCTATGCTATCTACTATGTGGTACTTGCTTACATCAAACCTAAGTATGTTTCTTTTATGAGTCTACTCGCTTTCTGGCTGAGTTCATTGTGATACTTTCATTCTGCCTCTATGTCTACTCACCTCACGCAAGCTTGTGCAATAGACAAAAGACTATGCTCATGACTATGGTGTTATTTTTCTACATTTGCTTACTGATCTATCACCATGCATGACCTTCACAAGTGATGACCTATTGTAACTGAGCTAGGAGTGTCACTTGTTGGCTGAGATCGTTCAATGCTCTCATATGATTCAGCATGTTTGAAAGTTTTGCACACATTTCGTTTCATGTCTTTGTGTGTGGATGAATATTTATGTTTGAGTGCATGCACAAATCTATGTTTAGCAAGGGACAATATACATGCATTTCTCTTAGGAGTTGTTGGTGGTGTGGTAAGGGGCCAAGATGCAACGCACCCTTTCCATTAATAGAAAGAAGTGGCTATGTTGGCAGACAGAGCATACTCATAGATCTCATTATAATTAGGCTTTTGATAAAAACAAAAAAAAGTATCTATTTTCACACATGCACACACATTGAAACCCTTCTTCAAGCCAATCAAGTATACACAGTTTAAGTTCATACATCTTTACATTTGGAGATGCATAGAAAGAAAACTTTGACTTTCACAGATTCACATTCACATTTTCATACTTTTGGTTTTGAACATTTGTACTTCTACATACTCTCTTTGGTAATACATTTAAAGCTTACTTTCATCTGCCATAGTTCAGACTTTTCTTTTACCTTTGTATACATCTTTAAAAGTAGAAGAATCTCTTTGCATATATTTAAGAATGCATTACACTAGAACAAAACGAGCAACGTAAGCTAGTAATAGATCAAACCAAAAACTTGAAATTGGAAAGTGAATCCATAATCAAGAAAATGAAATTCCAAATAAGACTTGAATTGACCAACACGATTGAAGTTTTGTTCAAACATATGATGCATGAAAACCAAGGACAAAAAGTAGTATTAACCTTGTTAAAGAAAAAGGGGAAATCTACTAGGATTAATGTGACTAAGTATTTAGATGCCTTTGATCAAGTTGCAAACTACATGGTTTACCTCATGAGAAGTTCATTACCTATGTGATACAATTGACAATTGGATTTGTGGTTGCAACAATGAAAACCCATGAAAACCTAGACTAGCAGGAGTTTAGGAAATATATCCATAAGTAATTCTACCTAGAAGATCTCAACCAAAATAGTAGAGAAGGATTCATGAAGTGGATTAGCACACCCAAACTACAAAGAACTATTACGAACTATAAAGTGAGTTTATGAAACACTTTGTTCAACTACTATAGGTAGATAGAACTACTATCACATCTCATAGCGTAATCTATTTCCTCAAACTTTTAAGTGTAGATGGGAGACTAGAAGTTGAGTGAGGACTTGAAGAGCCAGGGAAGAGACATGGGATCACTGATGATTAGGCTATAGTAAGGAAGTTCGTTGAAAGATTCACTCATATGAAGCAAAGACAATCCTTGCTTTATGAGCCATTACCTAGTCTGCAAGCTAGTATGCCAGACTTTGGTGACCCTAAGGAGAGACATACCTCTAGAAAAGATGATCATACAGTATCCTCATCTAGTATACCTAGAGAACCTCAATTTCAGATTCTACTTAATAAATTATGAAAAAAGGTGCAAATGCAAAACAACATGTCCAAAGAGCTCGCATCACACCAAAACATAGTATATGCTTTGAGCACTCAGGATAGTACATCTGGATACTAAAACGTAGCTTAAACAACCTCTCACACTAAAACTCATCAACCACAACCTACTCAACTAACGCTGCAAAGAACCTTTAGTCCTAATGAGCATCGTAGCCCCCAATTGGAGAGATGTGTCTGGTGTGATGACACTAGCCATCTAACATATTCATGTGGTGCATTAAAAGAGCCTAAAGAAGAAAAGCTTGTCATTGACATGGATACAAAATTATGTTACTTTAGAACACAATTGCCTGCATCCGTAAATTGGGAAAAAGGGGGTATGAAAACATTGTATGAGAAACTTTCAAATGCTAACCTACGAGCCTCTACTATAAAACTAGAGCGTATCCATAATTATAAAAATGATTGTGATCATCCTATTGAGAAGCAGCAATATTCCATAGAAGCGCTACCTAATCAAGGCAAGAGATGCAATCATGCACAAAAGTACTTAGAATTCACCTGTTGCATGATTTTCCATTTATTTTCATATTTCTAACATAGAAGAGAAAAGAAAATGTGATGAAAAACAAGAGTAAAATGAGCCAAGGAGAAGGGTTATAGGGAAACAAGCAAGGGATGAACCTAGGAATGTCCATTTTGAACAAGGAGAAGGGTCTACACTAAACCAACAAAGATGAACAGAAATAAAAGGGGGAAAGAAACCTATGATGAGTGAACAAAACCAAACAAAACAAACTGATGAAACTACACTAAACATGAATGCTGATAAAGTTAGTGAAACTCAAACTCATGAAAAACCAAAAAGAAAAACAAAAAGAAATCCCAAAGCAATTTCGATTTCTAAAATAGAAGAGAAAATTGATTCTAAGGAAATCTTATATGAAATCTTGTCAAAAACCCAAGTCACAATGTCTTTAGTTGAGATGCACGACATTGCACGCATGACTCAAGTAAGAAATGAATCTCTTACGGTTGATGATTCTGATGAAGAAAAGGAAGACAAGGCTTATGATGTTAATAGGAATTTCTTAGGACCAATCATACCTAATGACAAAAATAAACAAATTGAAACCTATTTTAGCAAAAGTTTCTATGCTAGGAGAACACTTGAATTGGAAGTCAAATTAGGAGATAAACCAAACTCATATTCAGCTCTGTCACTTACTGATTCTAGCTGAGAGAGTAATGTACTTTCAAGAGAACTTTATGATGAGATCAAATGGGCGATTGATGAAAAACATGGATGGATAATGAGAACAACTCATAACAGTTGTCGTTCTTGACTAGGAGCATGTGCAAAATATTTTTGTAACGATAGGTGGGATTTTGACACATTTCACTTCTTCATTCAGGAAAATTATTCTTATGGAATTATCTAAGGTCAACTTTTCATAGATCAGAGATGACTAGAAATGAAAGTAATGGGCGATAGATCCGCATCTGTAAAGATTCCCTCGAAAGATAATTTGCAATCACTCCAAGTGATGACCCCCAACCTAGATCGTGTACAAATCAAGAACAAATAAAAAAAATCTTATGTACATTCATAAGAGAAAGTATGTGATGCTTACTTAACTCTACGTGAATTTGGAACTAACTTTGATAAAAAAATTTCTTAGATGCGAGTGTTGAGTGGACAACAATGGAATATGGATTGATGCCTCACAATCCTAAGTTTTTTTGTTTGTTTTCTTGCATCAACATTTCATTTCTTGCATCACAAGAACATACCTCAAAAATAATTAAAAATCATGAAAAATACTTCAAAAACAAAGGATACATTTTGGCTATTGATCATATTGAATATATGATTGACACTTCATTTACGTTCTCACTCCTTGAAGAACTTCAACACGCATTACATGATGTGAACACTTCCCAATTTTTTCTTCTTAAATCCATTGACAAATATGATTTGATTTCCACTTTGTTTTAAACCCAAAAAAAATGAAGAAAAGTTTAAGAAGGTTACACAAGATCCTTATTAATGTGAGTGAGAATACATAGGACATATATTCATCAATGAGAGTCTTAAAAATATTAAACTAGAAGGAAATGACTCCTTTCTATTGCCTACTAAATGAGATTTATTTCTAAGAGTCATTCAAAACATGAGAAAGCTTTTTTACTTTATCCTCACACGATAGGTTGTGTTGATCGACAACTAATTCTACCTATGATCGTTTTTACGGTACCACATATTCCATGGAATCTTCACCCCATGCCGGTCCCAAATGATTACTTAACTAAGTTGATGAAATTACTTAAGGATAAGATGCACATGAGAATTATAGAATCATTCTCAGCTTCATATTCCAATAGATGGTTCACTGTACCTTAAAATAATGGAAAGTTGAGCTTCATTCAAGACTTATAGCCTGTCAATAAAGTCATGATTAGGATTTTTGGAACTACCCAATTGTAGGTGAGTTTGAAAAAGCCTTTTCTAGACACTCAATCTACTCTATGGGTGATTTATATTTGGTCTACGAACAATTCCACTTTGCAATTGAGAGTAGAGATATTATCATGATGATAACTTCTCTAGTCTTAATATGTTTGTGCACTTGTCGAAAAGGAGCTACAAAATAAATAGCATATATGATAAATGCTATGAATATGCTCAAACATGAGTTCATTCCAAATGTAATGATGCCTTTTATAGAAGAAATTCTTATTAAAAGATATGAGGAAGAGTTAAATGATGAAACCTTGGAGTTTTTAGAATATAGAAAATTTATTACTCACCACATCTTTGGTTGTGAATGAATATTTCAAAGATTTGAAGAGGTTGGACTAACATTTTCTATTGAGAAATCTATTTTTGTATCAACAAAATACTGATTCTTGGATATCTATGTGGTTGGTATGGTGGAACACTATATCCACCTAAAGTTGATACCATAAATAAGGTCTTTTAGACTTGTAGTAATGCTAGTGAAGCGAGAAGGTTTCTAGGAGCTTGTAACTTCTATGCCATTTGGATACCTCACTATGCAAATATTGGTAATTGCCTTTATGAATTTTTGAGGAGGATTATGAAGTTTCTAAGGACGGGAGAGCATTCTAAAGCCATGGGAAAATTGAAAAGACTTCTAGTTGATACCCCTATCTTGAAATGAGTTGACTATTCAGATCATAAACCTATTATTTTGAGTATAGACACTAGTTCAATAGGAATGGTATAGGTTATTCATCAAGATGTTGAAGAGATAAAAATATATGCTGTTAGATTTGGAGCTATGACTTTGCACTAAACTCAACTAAAATACCCACAAATGAAAGAGGAGCTTTGGCGTTTCATCAAAACTTTAAAAATTGATGAGGAATATTTCGTAGGAGCCAATGTGATTGTTGAGATAGATTATTGCCACTTCTAGGAATAAATGCAAATTATCTTATCACCTAAAATTACAATGTTGAGATGGATATCATATATTAAATTTAAAAATCTAGTTTTAATTCATATTGGTAGAAAATCTAATTGTGTTGTTGATATGCTTTCTAGAGCTAAGTTTGAAGATGATCTTGATAATGTAGAAAAAATAAAGATAAATTTAATAAATTATGACCCACAAGTATATGAGTATGAAAAATTTAATGATGAAGATTATGAAGGGAGTGAAAGACATTGGCAAATACCTTAGTACGTACTCTAAGAAGGTCACCTACTTGGTTATCAAATAAATTCTTCATAAATGATGGATTTATTTGGAGACATGCTAGGGAAAATGTTAAAATGCCACAAAGGGTACTAGAGAAAAAGCAACTCCAATTGCAAGTCATAAAAGATTTATATGATACATCATGGGTTGGACGTAAAGAGTTTTTGGCTACATATGAAAAACTTAGAGAGAGTTATTGGTGGGTGAGAATCTATGTCAGCATGAAGATATGTATACGCTTGTACTATATGTCAAATTTATTCATCTCTGAAACATTGAGATCCTTTATGTCCTAAGTATCCACCTTGTATTCACTATAAGTGGGTATTTGACCTTGTGACCTTGCATAAAGGTATTAATAAGATGCGCTATATTGTACTTGCAAGAGAAGATCTTACAAACCATACTAAAGGCTGAGCAATATATAATGTACATAAATTCTTGCTTGAGGATGTGATTTCATGTTTTTGGTATATTGAGAAAGCATTTTCTGAGAGGAGAGAACAAGATGCTCATGAGAATGTGTTGTCAAAAACCTTTTTTTTCTTGTTTACACACAAATTCCTACATTATCTACTCTAACTTAGAATGATAATCTTTCTACTCATGAAATTTTGGCCTGCTGAATAAAACAACTTGAAAGATTCAAGAGTGAAAAACAAGTACTTTGATGAATCACATACACTAGGGTCCAAACAAATTCATGAAGATGATGGGGTTCAAACTTACGACCATAATTTTGATTCACAATTTGTAGGAAAATGGAATTATTTTGTATAAATGAGTGCATGTTTTTGCATAAAAGCATGTTTGCATGAAATCCAAGTTCTTGTTTATGCATGCGTTAAGACCTTGAGCTCCGAATAAGGGGTTAAACTTTTCCCCTAAAAACAAAAAATTTGCAAATATTATAAGAGAAAAAAAAATTGACAAACGAAAGTTTATACTTGCCTTGCACCCAAAAAAAAAGTAGAAGCTACCATGGATGATTCAGTAAATAAAGAGAAATGAATAAAACTCGGAAGTTGAAAAGACATGAAAAGTGGTTTTGAAATCACTTCTAATTTGATTGAGCAAATGAGACAGATGTATGCCTGAGAGAGATTAGTAGCATTTCATGGATATATCTGAATGCATTAAGTGCTCTTATTTATATAAGATAATGAATGACTTTCAAAGACTAGATTTGAATATTTATTTCTCGCTAATCGAGACCAAGTTGTAATTGTATTTGAACTTAATTCCAAGTAATTCTTGCACAAAAAGGTGAATAGTGTAAACTTGATTTGTTGTTAACATCAGCCGAGAAAAAGAAAGACTTTTTCATTTCTTTAGATTGTCACAAAGATATGGCTATTGATTTCAAAAGAGTAAAGTTAGATACTGCTTTTGTGGTGATATGTAGGATTAACCGATCGAGGATGATGTGAAGCATTTGTAGCGGCAAATATCAAAGAGATCCTCTCTCCGTAAGAATCTACTCGAAGAACAGAGATTCAGACTTGCCAAATTTGTCAGTACGTGAGACAAGAGGAGAATTACTAGAACATAGCATCCTCACATAGATGCATATTTTGATGTCGATACATGATTCTCTTCTTCCTTACAAGGGGAAATTTACGGAGAATCCTGGCATATGCATCTCTTCTTGTACTAAAGATGATTTGGTCTTCCGTAGGCATATACCATTATAGCGCTCTACTTCAACAGAAAATGACCATGGATGCGCCTGTAAATGATAACGAGAATCAAGCAACTAGTTTGTTAGCGCTAAAGAGAAGTTGGAATGTTTGCCATCGCTGAGCATGCAAATATTCACACATTGGAAATCACTATTGCAGGGAACAGATACGGGTCATTGATGATTAGGCTATAGTAAGGGAGTTCGTTGAAGCAGTCACTCATATGAAGCAAAGACAAACCATGCTTTATGAGCCATTACCCTTTTCTGCGAGCTACTATACCACACTTGGGTGACCCCCTAGGGAGAGATATACCTCTACAAAAGATGATCATATATCATCCTCATCTACTATACGTAGAGAATTTCAATTTGAGATTCTACTTAATAAACTGCAAAACGATACTAAAACTTAGCTTAAACATCCTCTCACACTAAAAGTCGCCAACCACAACTACCTCAATTGGCTCTACAAAGAACCTCTCATCCTATTGAGCATCGTAGCCCCAATGTGAAGAAATGTGTCTAGTGTGATGACACTAACCATCTCACATACTCATATGAGGCTTTAAGAGAGGTTAAAGAAAAAAAGCTTCTCATTGACATAGAAAAGAAATTATGTTACTTTAGAACACAATTCTCTTTATCCATCAATTCGGAAAAAGGGGTTATGAAAATGTTGTATGAGAACCTTTTAAATGCTAACATAGGAGCCTCTATTATAGAAGTTGAGTGTATGGATATCTATAAAACGGATTTTGATCATTCTATTGAGAAGCAACATTATTGCATAGAAGCGCTAGCTAGTCAAGGAAAGAGATGCAATCATGCATAAAACTAGTTGGAATTCACCAGTTGAACGATTATCCATTTATTTTCATATTGGTAACATAGAAGAGAAAAGAAAACGTGATGAAAAACAAGAGCAAGGGATGAACTAGGAATGTCCATTTTGAACAAGGAGAAGGGTCTAAACTAAATGAACAAAGGTGAAAAGAAATAAAAGAGGGAAAGAAACCGATGATGAGTGAACAAAATCAAACAAAACAAACTAATGAAACTACACTAAACATGAATGTTTGAGAAAGCCAGTGAAACTCCAACTCATGAAAAACCAAAAAAACCCAAAAAGGAATCTTAGAGTAATTTCCATTTCTGAAATACAAGACAAAATTGATTCTAAGGAAATATTATATGAGATCTTATCAAAAAGCCAAGTCACGTTGTCTTTAGTTGAAATGCACCGCATCCGTTGGGTTTTTGTGCAATGTGTTAATGCATTTTTCGATCATGATCCAACAGTCGAATATATCATTCATGTGGGTGCAATAAGTGGCAATCAACAAATCTACTTCAGGGTTTGTTATTTATGACTGAATATGAATATATGTGTTACTCTACTTCATTTTTTTTTTTTTTTTTTTTTAATATAAAGGAAGTTCGGCAATAGCCTACTCTCCCGGACTTGAATTAAATTAAGAAAAAAAGGTACAGTAGAAGGGGACTAGTGCCCACGGGACCCCCCAAATCCCACAAAGCAGGGGAAGCTTGATTGAAACCTAGGTTGCGTTACAGAGAAGGTTAATCACCCTCTCATCGCCCTCATGCGGGACCCACTTGGGTTTGAGCTTGTTGTTGATCAAGAGGAGGACTTGATGGTGCCTGAAGGGGGGGGATTTCTTACTGTTAACAATCCTTTTGCCAAGGAGGAATAGCGATTTCTCAATCGACCACTCCCTGGGGGGATCGCCGAAGTTGAGGGCGCACCTCTCCCGCCAAATTTTCCACAGAACTTCCCCTCTGATGGCGTTCCAGAGAGACGCAGAGCAGCCGATCGCTTCTCCCAAAAGGACTTGTTATTTATTGCTACTTCATTTCAAATCTACTTCAGGGTTTGTTATTTATGACTGAATATGAATATATGTGTTACTCGACTTCATTTCTGGTGCATGTTTAATTTGCTTTCGCGTGTATTTGGAAAAGTTTCATCACCGGATTTTCTAGTTAACTTGCTTAAATTTGACATCTCAAGCATGCTACGATGGCGAGGTCATTTATCCAAAAATTATAATTGAAATGATAATACATGATATTTGATTTCAAAAGATGAAATATTTCCTCACGATACTTGATCATATGATAAATTTTCTTCATAAGTTGATCTACTCCCTCAACTCTGAGTATCCATCACCTTCGGGCAATTTAGTTATGGCCTTCACTTGAGTCTATGTCAAGCACCCTATGTTCATCATATCATTGGCACACAGGCATTTGAACTGATCTGACAACTGAGCCCTTCACTCCCATACTGAACCCGACATGAAGTTCCATGGTACTTTGGTGACTCAAGTGTATACATGCACATTTGCATATTCATTCATACGATTTTAAAGATCCAAACCTTGCAAGGTCTCTTGGTGCGGGGGATTGGTTGACTTGAGTTGAGCATCTCCACGGACACTTGCAAGTGGTTGAACCTCCTCGCTTCACACTTTCCATTGATAGAAAGAAGTGGCTATGTTGGCACACAGAACATAGACTTAGATCTCTGGCTTTAAACATTTGTAGTTCGACATACTTTGTTTGATAACACATCACACTTTTCTTTTAACTTTGTATACATCTTTAAAAGCACAAAAATATGCTTGCGTATTTTTAAGAATGCATTACATAGGAACAAAATGAGCAACATAATCTAGTTATAGATCAAAGTAAAAACTTGGAATTGAAAATGTAAGCGATAATCAAAAAAATTAAATTTCAAATAAAAATTGAATTGAAGAACAAGACGGAAGATTTTTTTAAACATATGATGCATGAAAATTGGGGATGAAAAGTAGTAGAAACCTTGTTGAAGAAAAAAGGAAATTTTCTAGCATTAACGTGACTAAGTGTTTAGATGCCTTTGATAAACTTGCAAAACTACATGGTTTGCCTGATGAGAAGTTGATTCACTATGTGATACGATTGACGGATTCATTTGTGATTGCCACAATGAAACCAATGAAGACCTAGACTGGGAGGAGTGTACAAAATAAATCCATAAGTGATTCCACCTAAAAGATCTAAGACAAACTAGTAGAGAAGGGTCCATGAAGTGGATTAGCACATCCAAACTCCAAACAAATATTACACAACTACAAAGTGAGTTTATGAAACACTTTACTTAACTACCATAGGTAGATAGAACTACTCTCACATCTCATATCTTAATCTATTTCCTCAAACTTTTAAGTCCAGATGTGAGAGTAGAAGTTGAGCGATGACTTGAAGAGTGAGGGAAGAGATGTGGACTCACTAATGATTAGGCTATAGTAAGGAAGTTTGTTGAAGCAGTCACTCATATGAAGCAAAGACAATCCATGCTTTACGAGGCATTACCTATTCCGTGAGCTAGTATGCCACACTTCAGTGACCCTAGGGAGAAAGATAGCTCACAAACAATGATCATATAGCATCCTCATCTAGTATACCTAGGGAATTTCAATTTGAGATTCTACTTAATAAATTCCAAAACTAGGAGCAAATGCAAACCAACATGTCCAAGGAACTAGCATCACTTCAAAACATAGTATATGCTCTTAGCACTCAGGATAGTACATTTAGGTACTGAAACTTAGCTTAGACATTATGTCACACTAAAACGCGTCAAGCACAACCTTCTCAATTGACTTTGCAGAGAACCTCCATCGATTCGAAAAAAGGGATTATGAAAATTTTGTATGAGACACTTTTTTATGCTAACATAGGAGCGTCTATTATAAAACTAGAGCGTATGGATAATTATAAAAAGGATTCTAATCATCCTATTGAGAAGTAACATTATTGCATAGAAACTCTAGCTAGTCAAGGAAAGAGATGCAATCATGCAAAAAACTACTTGGAATTCACCTCCTGAACGATTCTCCATTTATTTTCATATTGGTAACATAGAAAAGAAAAGAAAACGTGATGAAAAACAAGAGGAAAATGAGCCAAGGAGAAGAAATATAAGAAAACAAACAAGGGATGAACCTAGGAATGTCCATTTTGAACAAGGGGAAGGTTCTAAACTAAACAAACAAAGATGATCAAAAATAAAAGAGGGAAAGGAACCTGCAATGATTGAAAAAAATCAAACTAAACAAACTCATAAAACTACACTGAACATGAATGCAGAGAAAGCCAGTGAAACTCAAACTCATGAAAAACCAAAGAAACCAAAAAGAAATCCTAAAGCGATTCCAATTTTTGAAATAGAAAAGAGAATTGATTCTAAGGAAATCTTATATGAAATCTTGTCAAAAAGCCAAGTCACAATGTCTTTCCAAATTCATTGTACTCTCAAGAAAAAAAATAGTCCCTATACACTCCCTGTACTAGTAAGAGAGTAGGAATTGAGGTGGTGATTCAAACAATCTCAATAGAGCTATTGCTCAATCCTATACTACGGTGAGGTAAGAAATAATGTATCGAGTGACACAATCATAGTAGTGGTTTATTTTAAATTTTATTCATCAATGTATACAAGTAAGAAACGCTTTCATGAGTCAAACATGTTTACAGTTGATGATTAAAAAACATAAAATTAATTATATAAATACAAATCAAACATATGTAGAGACACATATGCAATTCATACAATATGCATGATACAATGAACATAGCAAAAAAATAAACAATAAATAAAAAGTAGATCAATACCTGAATGGTATGGTGAGGAAAAGACTCTATGAAAGAAATGCTAGTAATAGAGCTCTATAGACTAGCAAACAAGCACATGCAGAATGAGCTTTTCAATTGAATGTAGAAATGTATATATTTTTTCTTGGGAATAGCTTTTCAATCAAAAGCATTTTTTATGATTTTTTTTATTGAAAGCACTTTGAATTGAAAGTATTTCGATCAAAAGTGTGTCTCTGTCCATTTTTTTAATTGTTTGTTTGAATAATCACGAATAAAAAAAACATATTCAGTATTTTTCAATTATTCCATCAAATAAATCCAACATAGGCTTTTGCTTCGGGGGTGCTCATGTCATAGAGCCCTAAACTTTTCCTATACAACCTAATGAAGATATTATCTATGCACACTTTGACAACACACATTTCATCAATATTCTTTACCATAACCAAAACTCTAAACTTACATGTACAAAGCATACATTATACTAGATCACATTACTAACTTCACCAAACTTACATGAATTTCTTAAACTCCTTGCACACTTAATTGATACAGCAAATGTTATATTTCGACATTACTGGATTGTAAAAAGATTCAATAAGTACATCAAGAAATAGATAGGGCACCAGTAGATAGATAGACAAAATAGGTAATACATCATTACTCTACAATTTCGTACATGAATCCATGTGCCGAAGGAACCACCTAGTGGTTCTACAACATTGTTGTAGTGTCCTCAACCCCTGGATTCATTCTATTAGATAAGTTGCTTTGAAGGGCTTACATCCCTTTTTACAATGGTTCAATCTATCCTTTTGGTCAAAACATAGTAGAAGTATATATTACAGTATTCAACATTGAGTGTCCGGCATCCGGCCACCCTAATATCTCTCATGCAAATCGAGTGCTCATTTTTCTTTCCTTGTAGCCATAAGATTCATCCAACACACTCCAAGCATTTTACTTTACATATCAATACATATACTTGAAGGTCAATGATCATCTTTAGCTAATGTGAATTGTTGACTATCTATTACTTATGAGTGTTGACTTCCTAGAGTCATTAGAGTGAATTAATGATCTCAATCTCCAAATCAAGGAATAAGCGATGAAGTTAACCACCTTATGACCTTTTATTTGCAAGGAATTAATAATTTAAGATATGTATGTAGAGATATGATTACATAATGTTGACTCTATATATGCATTCTCTCCTTCCTAGAATGTTGGGATAAGATTGATGCCTTCTTAAGGATATTCCTCACATTGTATAAATTCAAGATATAACTTGTAGTGACTTAATTACCTTCCTATTAGAAGTTGTGAAAAAACATTTTGATCAATTCATAACAAGCTAAGAGTAGTGAGAATCTCTATGAGTGACGTCTTCCACAAACAAAAAGGTTTTCTCTTCATGCTCATAATCTACAAATAGTCTATCTTGACACAAACTTTTGAGTACATTGACCAAACGTAATATGGCCATATTTATGCATCATAAGTAAGCCTAATAATTATGTTAGTGTTTCAAACAATAAATAGGCAGGTCTAGAGCACATTTTTGCAAATAGCCACACATCTCTATAGTCTAGTACCAGATGCTCACAATGATATCAAAGCATCATCATAGTGTTTACATTATGGGTGATGGTTATCCTTCTTCAATTGAAAAATTGGATCAAAGTAATTTCTAAGCATGGAGTTTGAGGATGAAATCATATCTCAAAGGAAGAGATCTCTATTGATACATATCTAGATATGAGATGATGCCTATTCAATATGGACCAAATATAACAAACCCAAGAAGATAAAAAGAGCTTGAATACATGGTGTGAAAAAGATGATTTCACAAAGTCATATATCTTAAAATATATCTCTAATTTTTAACTTTCATGCATTAGGGACTGGAAGACTTACAAGAGACATGGAATGCACTTGAGTTATTACTTTCTTGAAGCAATAATGTGGAGAAGAATCAATTGTAGAAATCTAAGGAGAGTGCAACTAACTTCGTCACCAAGAAAAAGGAAATGCTTGATCAATTAGGAAGCATTGGAGAGATCATAAATGAAGACTAGATAGACGATTCATCAATGGAATCAAAGGAGATGATAGGTGGGAAGTATTTACCACTTGAATGGATCTATACATGGCCATGTAAGTACTAGATTTCAACACATTCATAGGACATATCTTTAGTTGTGAAGCCAGTAAAATGGAGAATTGAGATACACAACAACATAATCAATCCTCTATCCTTAATACTAATAAAGGTAGAAGTAAAGATGAAAATTTAGAAGGGAAGAATTTTGATGAAGAAGAAAGTACCTCCCAATCTATCTTTGCAAGTAGATGAAGAGGTACAACAGGAAGAGGCAAAGGAGGTAGAAAAGGTATGGGGACATCTTAAGAATCTTCACCCTATGCTATATGTGGACTAACAAATCATATCATTGAACATTCCTTCAAGAAACACAAGGAACCAGGGAGTAAGAGGATATAGTAGACGAAGTTATGGAGATCCTAGAGGCAAATACAACACCAAACTATGGATAGAATGGCAATATAAACTTCAAAAATAATTATGAAGGAGTATACAATGGAAGGAGAGAATACAACAATTATATTGATAACAATACCAAGACATTTCACTTTTTGTCATGAACATGAACATGAACATGAAGAAAGGTAAATCAGGTAAATCTATATTGTTTCTAGATGTTGAAACCATGTAGCAGGGAGTGTAGCACTACTATGATATTTAGAAGACCCCAAGAACAAGCATGAAGTTGGAACATGAGATGACACCACCCAATAGAGAAGATTGGAAATTTGAAGAAATCAAATGGTAATATGAAGTTGTTGAAGAAAGTTCTCGATGTACCTATCATCACCAAAAATTTGATAAGTGTATGATAGATTGTGCAGAAACAATTGTAGGTGAGGTTTACAAAGTATGGCGCCTATGTGGAAGGTCTATACCAATGATTCAAGAATATGACCAAAGGATGGAAGACATGTAGATAATTCACATTTGATCTGTAAGCCACAAGGAACAAAGCATTGTTCAAAGATGGTACACAAATTCTATTAGAGTTAGAATTTGTACACAAAAGGTTACATTGGAGAAATGACCTTGACAAAAATTAGCAGAGATGAAAGTATACTTGTAATACCAAGTATCCATACATAAATAGAGGTATATTGGATTGTCTCCACACTAACGTTTGGGGCCCAAGAAAGGAGCCATCTATCTCAGGGTGAAGGTTTTATGTATCTTTCATTGATGATTATAGTAGATGGAATATATTATATTTCTTGAAGCATAGAGATGAATTTTTTTATTCTTTCAAGAAGTACCTTGCATTTGTAGAAAATCAAACATGTAGAGCATTAAAGAGGCTAAGTTCCGATGGAGAAGGATAATATTTTCCCCACATGCTTGAATCTTTCTTACTTTAGAGAGAGAGAGAGAGATCAAAAGAGAGACTACAAATACATATACAATAGAAAAAAATGTTCTAACAAAAAGAAGGAATATAACCATTGTGGACTCACCAGGTCAAATGCTTAATGAGAGGAAATTTCCTAATTACCTGTTGGAGTTTGAGGTCTACAGAAGCACCCAAACAACACAAGGAAGAAGAAGAATCTTGGAGCACAACACATGATATTGAATGTATTACAACTAGGTCACACACCCAAGAATTGCTATGAAAGCTGCCCTATGCTCAGCTTCACAACTAGAATTAACCATAGTAGGCTACTTCTTGCTCAACCAAGATATACATGAGCTACCAAGCATGAAGCAAAATCCACTAGTGGACACACGAGTGCCATAGCAACCATCCTAGTCCAAGTCAAAAAAAGCATGTTAATCTGGCGGTAGTGATTCCTCCCTTGGGATAAAAAAATTCAAGTATCTACGTACCACTCAAGTAGCAAAAGATGTGCATAATTTCCTACCAATGCTTGACACCTAGTCAATGCATACACCTGCTCACACATGAAAATAGCACAAGGAAGAAGAAGATTCTTGGAGCATCACACACAATACTGAATGTATTACCATTAGAATATACCAAGATAAATTACTCATTAGGGTTATAGTTGGGCGAAAAACCTTCCTAGAGAGGGAAAAAAGTGCCCTATTGCTCCTAGTGTGTTCACACACATCACTACCCAAATATATCAACAAATCCCACTTGGGAGTGATGTGGTGAATGAGGAGCTGGACTCATGTATAAGGAAGTGCCAAGCTATGTGGAATCAAGCTACAAAAGGAAGTAAGCCCAAAGCTTTGCGGAAAGCTTCAAACCTCTCCCTAGGCATAGCCTTTGTGAAAAGTTCTAGAATATTATCCTATGTGAGCACATATGCCAAATTGATCTCTCTAGTAGAGAACCTCTCCCTTACATAATAATAGTGCACCTCAATGTGCTTAGTATGAGCATGGAACACGGGGTTCCTTGTGTTAAAAATAAAGAAGTAAGGTCGTATATATTTTTGCAAAAAGGATTTTCTTCAAGTAGAAGGAAAATACAAAAATGAAAAATGGAAGCTTTTACTTCAGCAAGTAGTGGAGGCCAAAAGTGAATCAATCAAAAGAGAATCAAATCCAAAAACTGAATTGTAAGAGGAGTGGCTATCCAAAGTAGTGGAGAAGTTATGGAGAAGAACTCTCAAGCTCATCATGAGAGTTTTTGCTCACTTGGCTATAAACAAAACAAGGGAGGACACTCAAGAACAAAGGAAGAAGGTGTGGAAGTCTCCTTGTAGCTAGTTCATTTGGTTTGAGTCGTTTTGTTTAGTTCACTCTCATAGAGTATGTCTAGCCGCATACCCATTTTTGGGTAGTGTACTTGTGAGAGTCATATATCTCAATATATATATCCAATTTTAGTGTTTAAACATTCGTTGCAAAGCTTATCGTGATTACTTCCTCTATGTAGAATAGCGTTATGAAATTCTTTATGGTCTATAAGTTATTCAGTTCTTAGTGAAGTCCGGTTTTTAGCCTAATTAAGTGAACAGGTAGATATTTTGAGGCAAAGAGTTTCAAACCCAAATCTACTCCAAATTGAGTGTTGGATAGCTCATTTGAAATCTCTATGTGTCTAGTTTGAGTGAGCAAAGTTGCAAGTTCATTGCGGTTTCCAATTGGTACCAATTTTTATTTGAAGGTTCAGGTATTGGCAAAACTCTTGATCTTGAGAAGGTCTTCTACACTTTCCATTGCGAATAGGAGAGGAATTCTCCAACAATTAGAATAAAAGCACCAGAGTTTGAAGACTCAAAGCATTGGAACTGAACTAAAGCAAAGGATAAGCTACAAATCAAGGGGGAGCTTCTTGAATTCAAGAGAGAGCACCACAACATACTTGAGGTAAACTTCAATCTTGGAAGTTTTCAATGGCTGATTTAGGATAACAAGTTGAGAAGTTAGACAAAGATAATTTTCAATCTTGGAGGTATAGAATGAAAAACTACCTTAAAGGTAAAGGCTTATGGAGTCTATTTATTGGAGATGATCCACAACCGTGGACCTTCAAGATCCCAACATTACTCCGGCACAAAGGAGACAATTTGCTGATTGGGAAGAGAGGAATCGAAGAGTGATGTTCCTCATTTCACAAGTTATTTATAACACTATGATTGGTCATGTGCAAAGCTTGGAAACAGCCAAGGAGGTTTGGGAAGCATTGGAGAAGGTGTATGCTACCTCAACAAGGTCTCGGAGGATGCAACTCAAGAACGAGCTCAACAACACGAAGAAAAGCTCAAACCAAAGCATTAGTGAGTATGCATTGAGGATCAAGGAGCTTCGAGATCAACTAGCATCAGTTGGATGCAAGATAGAAGAGGAAAACATCGTCCAAAACAGCCCTGAATGGCTTGAGGAGTGAAGAAAAGTGGAAACCCCTCATCACAAACATTCTTTATAGAGACCCTCTACCAAAATTCGACAAGATTATACCAGATATTGTGGCTGAAGAGCTTGCTCAACAAGGAGAAGGCAACAAAGGTAAGGACAACCATCCTCAAATATTATATGCAGGACAAGGTAGAGGAAGGAACTCAAGAGGAGGCTCGAGAGGAAGAGGAAGAAGCTACAACAACACAAATTTCAGCCAACACAACTTTGAGGACAACAAGGACAACTCAAATGACAACACACATGGAAGAGGTCAAGGAAGAAATAGAGGGAGAGGTCGAGGTTCATACAATCCTGATAAAGGTATAACATGTTATCATTGTGGTAAACTAGGACATTATGCAAATGATTGTTGGCAAAAGAATGGAAGGCTGAATGGAGGCAACCAAAGGAGCCAAAATAACTATGTGTGTACATCAAGTGAAGGAGACAAGCAAACCATGCTTGCCATGAAGCATGACTACAACAACTCCAGAAGTGATGATAAAAAATGGTTCATAGATTCAGGTTACAGCAACCATATGACATGCCAAGGAGATTTATTCACAAAGCTACAAGCTCCAAGTGGAAAAGGGTGTGTGGAGACCAGGGATGAAACTCAACACGCAATTGAGCATGTTGGAGATATCAAGCTTGGAGACAAGAAGGTATTGACTAATGTTTCTTCATGTTCCTACTATTGCAAAGAATTTGATTTCAGTAGGACAAATGGTAGAGAAAGGATATCATGTTACCTTTAATGAAAAAGGCTGCTTTATATAAAGCATCCAAAAGAAGGATTCAAGGTCATTGCTCAAGGAAGGAAAGAAGGAAGGATGTTCACTTTGGACATTCAACAACCACATGGAAAGGTGATGTATATTCCGTTTGGAAACAAGAGGATTGTTGAAATCGATTTATGGCACAAAAGGTTTGGACACATCAACATTCCCAAGCTCAAGGACATGAGCAACCATGAAGTGGTAAGAGGTCTTCCAAGATTCAATGATGTTGGACTACATGAGTTTTGTGAAGCATGCCAACTAGGAAAGCAAACTTGACAACGATTCAATAAGAGCAACTATGTGGCAAGGAATGTCCTCGACTTCATACATATGGATGTGTGGGGACCATCACAACAACCATCAGTGGCTGGTAATAAACATTTTGTCACTTTTATTGATGATCATTCAAGAAAAGTATGGATGTTTTGCATAAAACAAAAATCAGATGTGTTCTCCATGTTCAAGAGATTTAAAGCACAAGTAGAAAAGGAAACAGGACGCTACAAAAAGACCTTGAGGTCCAATGGAGGAGGAGAATATTTCTCCAAAGAATTTTCAGATTTTCTTTATGAAAATGGCATCAAGCAACAATTTACATGTAGGTACGCACCTCAACAAAATGGAGTAGCTGAAAGGAAAAAGAGACATATCACAGAAGTTGCAAGATGCATGCTCAACGAGATGAAGGTGTCACTAAACTATTGGGTTGAAGCAACTAGTACGGCCATTAATTTGATGAACAAGTGCACAACGGCTGGAGTGCATAATCTAACTCTCGAGGAGGTTTATTCAAGTAATAAACCTGACCTTACACATCTCAAAGTTTTTGGATGTGTGTGTTATGTTCACATCCCTCAAGAACTAAGCACAAAGATGGAGGCAAAGTCCGAAAAATGTATTTTCATTGGATATTCATTGGAGCAAAAGGGATACAGGTGCTACAATACGGTGAAAAAGGAGCTACGAGTCTCACAAGATGTGGTATTTGATGAGCTAAGACCACGGTTTGGAGACAAAGGGAAAGAGAAGATTCTTGAAGAAGATTGCAAAGATGATGGAGGTGCTTTCCAAGAAGATTTTCAGCAAACAAGCACTCAAATGTCAGGTCCAAAAGCTTCTGCATCACTTGGAGAAAGCTCAACATGGAAGGGGAGACTAAGGAGTCATTCCTCATCACCAACATCAGGTTATGGAAGATTTGAAGTGGAAAGTGCTGCCCAAAATAGTGACTCAAATACAAGTGAAGAAGAGTATGAAGAGGTGATTACATCAAAGGTAAAGTTGAACCGGTTGAAGAAGCAATATTCAAAAGGAAATGAAAGGAGGTCTTCAAGAGCAAGGTATCCAATTCAAAGGCTGAGCTATGATAGTTTTATTGCAAAGAATTTTGCATATATGACACAGGTGGTCAAAGACAAAGAACCGGATGCATATGAAGAAGCATGTACACAAAAAGAATGTCAAGAAGCTATTCAAGAAGAGATAAAAGCTCTCAAGGACAATCACACATGGGAGCTAATCCCAAAGGCTGAAGGTATGAAGATTGTTCCAAATAAATGGGTGTTTAAAATAAAGAGAAATGCTGATGGTTCTCTAGCTAGGCATAAAGCTAGACGTGTAGCAAAAGGATTCAAGCAAACTCACAACATAGACTATGAAGAGACTTTCAGCTCGGTTGCAAAAATGGGAACAATTAGAACCTTGATTGCAGTGATTTCAACAAGGAGATGGCCATTGTACCAACTTAACATAAAAAAATGCTTTTCTCAATGGTGAACTTCAAGAAGAGGTATACATGAGTCAACCGATTGGATTTGAAGATAGAAAGCATCCAAATTTAGTTTGTAGATTGAAGAAAGCTTTGTATGGGCTGAAGCAAGCACCACGCGCTTGGAATCAAAGATTGGCTGAGTACCTCACAAAGTGTGGGTATAGTCCAAGTAATGCAGATCCCTCTCTCTACATGAAGAAAGAAGAAGGCAAGCAGGTATATATTTGCATATATGTTGATGATCTCATCATAACAGGAAGTAATGTTACAAGAATACAAGAGATAAAAAGAAAACTCGGTAAGGAGTTTAAAATTTCAGATCTTGGTGAGCTGAAATACTTTTCAGGCATTGAGATAGTCTATGGGAAAGATGGCATTTACTTGTTACAAAGAAAGTACCTGTTGGATGTTCTTTTCAGAATTGGAATGAGTGAATGCAAGCCACTCACTCAACCTATGGACACAAATGTGAAGTTATGCTCAAATGATGGAGAGAAGTTACATGATGTAACTACATACAGGAGTATTATAGGTTCATTGATAAATTCAATGGATACACCCATGCATGCCTGGAAAAATCATCGATGAAGGTCATGAAGTAAAGATAGTTCCCAAACGAAGATGCTTGCATAGGACCACAAACATCATTGTGAATAATTTACAATTTTAAAGTACCTCAAACTAAACCATCTTTTGCGAATGAGGAATGCTACATTTTTTGCAAAATATAGCCTTCACATGCATGTTTACCAAGTGCCTTAAGTTTGGGTAAAGAGGACATCGTTTCATATTTCTGCAAGTGTAGCAAACTAGCAAAATTTTAATGAACAAAGTCTGCATGGAAAAGCTTTGCATTTGACATAGCCTAAGAATCTTGAACTGCACATGTTGAATCATTCATAGATGTTTTAATCTATGATCTTATATAGCCCATTACATAAAATGCCAGAAGTAATAATGATGTCATTATCTGACGGATCATGAACAGTACATATGTCATCAACACATTTCACGACAAAGAAAATCTTTGCTAATGCTGAAATTGATAACATATTTTTCTTCATTCGTGGCCCAAATAAAGCATCTAACAATGTAAAACAACTACCATCAACAATATTGAGAATGTTCTTCCAACTCTCATAACAAGATAAGAGGAGTTTTTGATGCATGTGATAGTATTTCCTATAGGGTTAGGTTCAAGTGAAGTGAAGAAACTGTGCTTTGAGGTAATATGTTTGATTGTCTCAGTTTCAAAGTATGAAACATCTAAGTCTATTGCAGACATACACTATTCATGTGAAGATGGTTCATAACTACAAACAATACTAAATGCCCATTCTTTATTCTGCACAAGATTAGCAGACTCTATTTTGGGTGTAGAGGCTTCTGCAAGAACCATTCCAACCTAATTCTTTGTTGCCTCTTTTGTAGTCAATTTTGGAAAACTCTTTATGACGATTATTTCTTGGACAGTATTTGCAAACCAATTTTTTCTTTTCTGTTTTCTTCTCATCGCTCGCATCCTTCTTTTATTGTGCAAAACTAACAAATTTCTACTTACCAATAGAAGAGCTCAATTTACCTATGCCCTTCTAACTAGCTAGGAAAGATTGATCTCAAACACACATAATGGACCTATTCTACCTAAATTAATCTTCCTACAATAGACAAAAGACTAACTCCTCAAATGGTAAGGCATTTGGATTGCCTTTTATCACCAATCAAAGAGTAGAAGCAGAACTCTAATATGAAGACCATTCATAATACTCCACACAAGTGAACTGTCAGGCAAGACTTCATCAGTAGAAATCAACTACTCCTTCAAATCTTTGATCTCTCTCAAGAAAATTTCCATGGAATCTCCTTCATTCATGTGCTCACTTTCCAACTTTTTTTGAAGGTAGGAAACACAAGCCTTGTTCCTTGCCTGATATAAAGTGATAAGTGTATCCAAGCATCCTTTGTTGTTCTGCAAGAGCAAATGTGAGGAATAATAGCATGTTTGGTAGATAAGGCTATCAATGCATGTGCATGAACATATCTACCATCCCAATAAATTTTCTCTACAATAGATGCAATAGGAACTGCAACATGAATAGGAGCATGAATAATATTGCCATCTTCAACACTATCTACATCACCTTCGGTAACTATCTTTGTAGATGTAATAGGATGTTTTTCAACACCTTGTACAATATTTAATAGTCCTTTTGCAATGAATGCATGATGCATCATATAAGCCCATAATTTATAATCAGTACCATCCAACGTATCCTCAAAAGCCAACATAAGAGATACATCACTGCTTTCACCCATGGCCACTAACTAAAATACACTAATGCAGAAAAATGAATGTATCTCAAAAATTTGAACAAAAGTGCCCTAATGATTTCTTTTAAACTTGTAGTAGACTTTAAGGTGCTTATATTTGCGAACCAAAACCTATATATATATATATATATATATATATATATATATATATATATATATATATATATATATATATATATATATATATATATATATGGCACAAAAGAAAAATTTGCCTATATAAGCACTTTGATAGTATGCTCGAAGGCTGAAAGGAGCTAAGATCACAATTTTGGCACACAAAGTGAGGCCATTTTGAACTCCTTGCCACCCTGAGTATGCTCACGACCAATTGTTGGAGTTTTAGGAATACAAAAGCACGAAAAGATTACAAAGAAGAAGAAGAAGAAGTTCGGAGTACAACACACAATACTAAATGTATTACCACTAGAATATAGAAATATAAGTCACCGATTAGGGTTATGGACATATATACAAGCCGACAAAAAACCTCTTAAAGAGGGAAAAGAGTGCCCCGGTCGTCCTCGTGTGTTCACACACATCACTACCTAAATATATCAACATTGCCTATGGGAAGGGGCACTATCCACTACCACATTCCTTGTTGATAAGTTATCATCAAAATCCTTAGAAGAAATTATATATTTGTGAAGCTTGGAATGGTAGAAGACCAAGCTCGGATAATCATATGATATTTGCATGCATTTTATATGCACCCATACCTTCAAATATTAGGGGGGAGACGTATTCCTAAGGTAGAAAAAATTGTGTTCATATGCTATGACCTAAAGCAAAAGGGTTATAGGCTATAGAATCCTAGTACTCGAGGATTCATTGTATGTCATGTTGTAGTACTTGATGAGAATAAATATTGGTTTGAAGATGACTGTAGGAAAATGAACTTACCCAATGACTTGGAGGATGACTTCCCAAATCTATTAAACAAAGCCCCACATTCACTTGAAGAATTGATTGAATTAAAAGGATGATGAGAGGAAACCTAGAAGGAATATCAAGTTATGGGACTCAAAATGTAAAGCCAAAGTGCAAGAACTAAAAGATGTAGCAAAATCATCTCAAATAATCAAAAGGTCTAAATCAGGAAAGAAGAAACCAAAAGTATGGATATGAGAACTTATAGGTCACTAAGCATTCTATATATGGCTCATAACATAAAATCTAAAGAACCTCATTATATGAGGAAGCTAAGAAAAATCTAGAATGGAAGCGTGCCATGGAGGAAGAGATTGAAGGATTACAAGAGATCATAACTTGGGACTTAGCTCTCAAGACCTCAAACATAAAGGTCGCTCAGATTCAAGGCATTGATTATGAGGAGACCTTCTCTCATGTAGTAGAGATGCATACAATGAGATTAATCATGAGTATTAAAACTGACAATAATTGGAGGATATACTAGATAGATGTCAAGATTTCTTTCTTGAATGGATGGATCTTAGAAGAGGTATATATGGTTCAACCTCCTAATGTGAGGATACACAATATCTTGAGTATGTTTATAGATTAAAAGGATCTCTATATCGAATAAATCAAGCTTCAAGAGCTTGTAATTGTAGACTAATTATTTACCTACAAGACAAGGGATTTGTGATGAGCACAATCCTTTTTTATCAGAAGAGCAAATGGAGAATTCATATATCTCTATGTATATGTGGATGATATCATTTTAATAGGTAAAGAAGTTCAATGGATAAGGTAAAAGAAACATCAAATGAAGGAAGAATTCAAGAGAAGTGATTTTGGGAACCTAACATACCTCCTTGCATTGGAAACCATAAATTAGGTTGCATTTATTCAATCAAATAATGGAAAAATACAAAATATGTTCATTTTATTCAAGGATTTTTGAATAAACATGAATAAAAATTGGGTATGCAAACATTTTTTATCGAAAGCAATTTCAATCAAAAGTGCTTTTGATCGAAAGCAATTTCAATCAAAAGTGCTTTTAATCGAGAAGTTTTTGAATTGGAAGCACTTTTGAACGAAAAGCTATTTCTAAGCATAAATTCAGTTTTTCTTTTAAATTATTCCACATGTGCTTTCTGACAACTTCTTCGATCTCTACTACTACCATTCCACTCTTAGAGCCCGTTCCTCAACATATCATTTAGGTATTCATCTATCTTTTATTTATTTTCTATTTTATTGTTATGTTCATTGTGTGTTATGCATACGTTATGGTTTGTATATGCCTCGCTTACATATGTATGATTTATATTTATATGATTGATTTTATGTATTTTAATCATCACAAATATACATGTTCAACTCAGAAAAGCATTTCTTACTTGCATATTTTGATGAATCAAATTTAAAACTAACCACTATTGTGATTGTCTGAATCGATACATCAATTCTTACTCTCACATTAGTATAATTGAGATTCTTTAAATTGCCACCTCAATTCCGAGTATCTCAATAGAATATGGTGTATAGGGACTATTATGATTGCCCGATTCTTTGACTCTTACTTTCACAATAGTCACTTATACTCATGTGAGCATAATTAGAATGTAGGTCATTGGGTGTATAAAGACTATTTTGATAGTCTGATTCTTTGACTCTTACTATCACAATAGTTATATACACTCATGTGACAACAACCATACATGGTAAAATGAGTGTATATGAACTATTATGAATGTCTAATTTTTTGACTTTTACATTCTTAATAGTTACATAGATTCACTTCATAATGATATTTAAACTATCTATATAATTATAAATCTACTTATCTAACTTTCTTTTCATATTTTTAACATGAAATTATTCATCTACATATCTATCTATCTATATTTAACTATATATATCCATGCACTTTGTCATCTATCTATGTATCCATCTATATATCTATTCAAGTATCTATCCATCTACTAGAGAGAATATTTTAGAGTATGCACTAGTGTCAATACATGCTCTTCCAATAGAACTTAGTCCAATGGTAAAGGATGGCAAACCATAGACTTCTTGGTTTGTGAAATGTAGAGATTGCATTTTACTACCAAGAAGTTCTTATGTATGAGCTAGATGATGGATTTACATAGTTCACAAGGTAGTTTCGATTAAAATATTACTTGTGATTACTCTCAAGGTTAAGAAGCCCTAGACTAGTATTAGGGAGATCTATCATTTAGTCTTAGATGGGTTTGGAGCATTTTTTACATGCCTTTGTTCTATATTTCATAGGATTTTATGGTTAACTATCTCCATTATGATATGTTCAAGCCTATAAGCTCTGCACCTTACACTTTCCTTTAATTTTATTACTCCATGGATGATACATCATATGGAATGAAATCATTTTGATGACGTAACTTGTCATGGGAGTGATAGTCTCAAAGTTGAGTGTATATGGGAGATAGTAGGCACTACTAAGACAATTTTGCACCTTTGAGATGATCTCATATGAGACTTCTTAAGGGGAAGGATACAGGAAACAAAATACATAGAGATGACCATTTACATAGAGTACATGGGGTTCAAGGGAGTTTGAGCACTTTGTTCTACCATGATGGACATTTCAACTACAATTTCAAGGACAATAATGTTTTCAACGGGAACAGAATGTCACATCATATGTAAGATGGTAGATAGCTTAAGGAAATATGATCTCTCTCACTCGTGAGGCAAGAGAAGAGTTCGACGGTCAGGAGAAGGAACCTAGGAGAATCTTTATTTGTGTGTGATGAGCATGGATGATGTAGCCAATGAAGGACAATAGACACAAGCAAAAGAGGGGTCATTTTGTGGGCACACAATAGAAATAGAGTCTAACATCAAAGTTCAAATCAATGATTTGACTTAAGGAGATTGCAAAAAAATGAAGACAAACATCTTAGGCTTGAGGGGGAGCTGTCGAGACATGTGAAAAGCCTAGGAGATTGATCATATATTTGTAATCCATAAAGGATGATGATCACATATATAACAAGGAGATTTATCCCTAGCTCATAGTTTAGAGGACATTTCATTTCACTTATTATTTTGTATAAAGGTTTATCACCTTAAATTTGAGGATTATTATAAACTAAAGGGAGCCAAAAGCCACAACTCTTACTTGAATTCAAATTTGAAATAAGTAACTGAAAAGGTGATTGGAATTTTAGGTAGAATCATCAACACCAAGGAGCTAAAATCATGTGAAAATGTTTATGTATGCTTCAATGAAGTTGTGGAGATAGACTCAGTTTCCATGCACTTCAAGAGTGCTTATTGTTCTTTCGTTGTAGCCTTAGGAGTCCTCCTAAACCTCCAAGAGTTTTACTTTACATATCAATACATAAACTTGAAGTTTCATCATCATCTTTTTATGTATTGTTTACTCTCTATTTCTTATCTTTGCCAATCTCTTAGTCATTGAAGTATATCGATAGTCTCAATCTCTCATACAATGCATGGATCATGAAGTCAATCCTTATGAACTTGCATATGAAAGAGTTATATCATTTATTCTGTAAATGTAGGGATATGACTCAACTTTATGATTGTGTATATGCATTATCTTCTTCTTGAAATGTGAGGATCACATATGTGACTTCTTAAGTATATTTCGCACATTCTAGGTAGTATAAATTCAAGATATGACTTTTAATATCTCATCTACCTTCCTACTAAGTGTTGTGCAAAAGGGTTTCTCTCAATTCAAGGACAGTTAATCCTAGTTCTCTACTAGGACACTTAAGCATTGTTGGGAAAGATGGATGGACACTCCAGGAAATGAGTAGGTACTGCTAATCCTTTCGTCTTTGACTTCAGACTTGTGTTGTAGGCCCTCTTAGCTTTCCAATGACATCAAATAAGTCCCAATGTACTTTGGAAATGATGGAAGTAATGTTTGATAGAAAACAAACTACTTCCGAATTCAAAGATCAATGAAAACCTTCTATTTTTGTTCACACAGCTAATGCTTAGTAAGGTCACTGCTTGCAATATACTAAGAATTAGAAAAATTCCTTTTCCCGATATCAAATTAGTTTAACAAGATAATGCTTCCAAGTGTAATCAATCACTTTTGATCTACGCCATATGCACTTTTGATCTACCTGTAAGTGACTCCTTCAATCTTCTTGATTCAGTTATTCAGGATTCAAAAGGACACCATGATATGGACGAGACCCCTTCGGTCTTGCTACGCCGTGTTGTCTGGACTTCAGTTTGCAATATCAGCCGCTTCATGACATACCATGGCCCATGATTTTAAAACACTACAACTTCTTACAAGCTGTAACTTAGCTCGTGGTGGTTCGCCAGAGTGGCTCCTCTAGCAACCGATGTCACTGGTCTGACACGAGAGCCTTTACTTCGCATGCAGAGAAGCACTCTTATGCCGCCTGATTCACGGGGTCAAGGATATTGCGTTGCCCATGATAATATTCCTTGTATCCATTTCTGCATGTCATTTCTTCTGCATAGAAGTAAGGAGTACTGTATGCATACGCTTCTCTAAGCATCAATGATGGAGTTGTGTAGCACAACACATATGATGTCGATGGTCAATAGCATGTCAAAAGCCATGTATAGCTACTGGTTGAGGGATAGCAAAAATCCCCATACGATGATTGGATGCAGGAGCCTCAATAAAATCCTTCATCATCTTTCAATTTCTGCGTTCTCTTTAGTCTCTTTCGGCTGATCAATAGCGTTCTATGTAGCTTCAATATCAAACTTCTCCAGATTGAAGGATGCGACCTCATCCTTGAAGAAAACAGCACGGAAAGAGGTTGAATACATGCACGAATTGACACTGAAGCTGTTGTTGGTTGCGAGACCACCAGAAAAAAGCCACGAAAAACTGGAAAAGTACGTTATGGGAATCCAGCTATGCAGAATCGCGTGAATGATAGCGAAGCCATCGCTTCTTTCTTCTCCTGCCTTTGCATGAAACTCAGAGAGATATCTAAATAAACGCAACACCTATGCATTAAAAATACCCTATCCATCGTAAACATGTTCTTTCGCTGTTTTCATCATTCTTTAAGTCTGCGTCTCTATTTATAATGTATTTATTTTAAGCTCTCCATTCGTTCAAACTTTTTCTTTTAGATTATTTCGTTTCACGCGATAAAACTTACATTCATATGGTTGCACATGAAAACACACACATTGCATACACAAGATATATACACATTTATACATCAACACATGTGAATGTACACAGTAGCACCCATAAGGAGAACATATGTCACCGTAACTCTCATGTAGGGGAGCTCCCAAGTCATAATGCATATGGCCTTCTCCTTGTTGATTACTATGGAAGAATTCAAATTCATAGGCCTACTCTATGAGATACCTTAAGAGATTTTCGAGTTCCGCTTAGACAAATGGATTCATCTAGTGCAATTATCATTATGGTCGATAATTGATGATTGGCATGATTAAATTTATACTTTCAAACACACAACATAAATTTCTCGATCATCATTAGGTTATCCAGCATTCACAAGCATCTATAATGGGTCTTCTTACATTCCTCCCCTCTTTGAAGAACTCTGTCCTCAGAGTTGGAAGCAATGAGTGCTATCAATTAAGCGACTATACATTAAAGAAAAAGAGAAAACAAAATGCTTTCAGTATATAAAAGGACTATCTATAGCATTCACACAGTCAATCATTGTTTGGTATGTATCTAATTAAGTTCTTTGTCATTTCCATGTATCAACTGGTTTTTCTTCTCAACATCCATGATTACCAACAAAAAAAACATGTGAAGGCATAAGGAAATATAAATAACCACTTCAATCACGTAGGAAATCCATTATTTAATGACATGGATGATCACTTGTTTAAATCAATATGCAAAATAATAATAATAATAAAAACAATTTACATCCCTCAACAAAACCATCCATAAAAATTTTCACGATTAGCTACTATGTTGTCGTATAAGTTCATCCACTAACTCACGTTGCGTTAAATCCAAAAGTCGAGAGTGGTGTGCATTTTCTTAGAGCATTGAGTGCCATAATACAATCACAAGAAAGAGCAATAGGTGGAACATACGAAATATAGACACTTTAAAAGAAATCAGAGTCACGCCAAAATATGTAATACTGGATGAGAAATGAAATCTAGACCATTTCGATGAACAAGTTTAATGATCTGCTATCAGGCTTCTATCTTGCTTCAAATAATGAATTGGGATTCTTAGATTGCATGAGAGTATCTTACATAGTCATGCACTTAAGTCTACAATTACTTCTTGACTCTCTCTCTCTAATATAGAAATAAACTTAAAGTCGAGAGAAAGCATATCTGAAGCCTTATTAAAATGGATGATTGATCTTTGTCGGAATATGTGACACTATGTTGTCATCACGTTCGTGAGTTAATCCTTTTTGTTTGTTTGTTTTTTTTTTTTGAGAATTCCCAATGTCCATCAATCATGCATTCGTGTGCGCTTAATATTTTCCCTCTTTATGTCATACTCGAGTGTCCACTTGAGCAAAGCTAAATTGAAATATGAGCAGCGATTAATCCGTGCGCTTCCATTAGATAAAACCTAAAGACCAGTCTTCCTATCTGATCCTGACAACGATGATGAAATGCAACCGATATGCACTCACAACTCTGCCTTCCAACAATTTTGAAACAATAGAGACGCATACCCAATTTGTTCGGACAAAGAAACGCGTACTCAATTTCTTCGGACAGACAAATACATGATTCTGAAGAACTCTCTAACAAAGTGCAATGATGTTTTTTATACTTCTTAGCAGCCTTCACTTTCTCCCATGCATCCGCTTGTTTTCTATCATACTCAATCGTCTCAATATCGGAGATGCCTTTAAGGGCTTTACTCTAGATTTGTGGTCAATCTTGCGCATAAGCCTAGCTTATTTAAAAAGACTTTTCCGTAGCATGCTCCACATCACTCCTTCTTACCACGCGACAGACCTGAACGAGAGAAAGTAATGAAGAAGAAGGTAGAAGAGGGAGAAAACAAGAGAGAAAGAACAGCGCGATTCTCCATAAACTACTTCAACATTCTGAGATAATGTGAGCACGTTTTGACTTCTTAAATCTATGAGACATAGAATGCGATTGGGTAAACATAAAGAGGCATTTTCCTTGCATGTGTGAAAACAACGTGTTGTTGTTAAAACCACGAGGCCTTGTTTGCTTGTAATACTTAAGTACACACTAAGATCAATCTGTACCATGAATATTATATATCCTTTATTCCTGTGTGCAACAAATGTTAATCCGCAATAAAAGAAGATATAACAAAGCCATCATCACATCATAATCTTAGGAATGAAATAAAATGATGAAGGAAGAACTTATCTTGCTAATCTTGCATAGTGAGGCCCTTTGGTTGATCTTCAACCTCATCTTTGCGTAATCCTCCAAAAAACTTCTAAATAAGCTCTTTCTACCCATGGATCTTTTGTGTCAAACCTTCTATCATAGCCGAGGATCGATTCCGCTCTGATACCACTTGTAGCGTTCCTTCAATCATGACTTCGTAGTCACAAGAATCCAAGGAAAACTCCAATATAAAAAATTAGACATGTCAATAAATGGAATGATCATTAATGAATTAAGCTCCGTTGAAAATCAAGTACAAGATAGTAACTTATCTTCATGAATCAAATATTGCAATATATAATCAATAACTTCAAGATGAATCCTCGTCCTTTTCAATACAATAGCTTTGGAAAATAGCTTCTTGATGCAGCCTCGACCTCCCGACCACCCCCTAGCTCATCTCAATCCCAATCTCAATCACAATCACAATCTCAATCACAATCTCAATCTCAATCTCAATCTCAATCCCAATCCCAATCTCAATTACAATCTCAATCTCAATCTCAATCGCATGGATCAATCTTCTTAATCTTGCATGACAAAAGAAAATTCTTGCATAATACTTCTCTGCTTGATCTCGATCTTGGCATCTTCATGTTTATCTTCAAATCTGCGTCTTTGCTTCACTATCAAAGTGCTTCGATGCTTCATGAGTGAATGTGCAAGGAGATATATTCTTGATCAAGCTTAAAGGTCTTTGAGTACCTTCAATTAAGTTGCCACTTCACCTTCGATGGACCTTGGATGCACTTTCGATTAAACACATCCGATACCTCCTGTTGTGCACTCTCGATCTTCCAAAATCAAATCATTTGCAACGGTGTTACTAGAGAAATCCTTATGAAATCGCAGGGCCTCCTTATACACTTGTGAGGATATCACAGAAGCTCCATATGCACTTTTGATCTACCTGTAAGTGACTCCTTCAATCTTCTTGATTCAGTTGTTCAGGATTCAAAAGGACACCATGATATGGACGAGACCCCTTTGGTCTTGCTACGCCGTGTTGTCTGGACTTCAGTTTGCAGTATCAGCCGCTTCACGACATACCATGGCCCATGATTTTAAAACACTACAGCTTCTTACAAGCTGTAACTTAGCTCGTGGTGGTTCGCCAGAGTGGCTCCTCTAGCAACCGATGTCACTGGTCTGACACGAGAGCCTTTACTTCGCATGTAGAGAAGCACTCTTATGCCGCATGATTCACGGGCTCAAGGATATTGCGTTGCCCATGATAATATTCTTTGTATCCATTTCTGCATGTCATTTCTTGCGCATAGAAGTAAAGAGCACTGTATGCATACGCTTCTCTAAGCATCAATGACGGAGTTGTGTAGCACAACACATACGATGTCGATGGTCAATAGCATGTCAAAAGCCATGTATAGCTACTGGTTGAGGGATAGCAAAAATCCCCATACGATGATTGGATGCAGGAGCCTCAATAAAATCCTTCATCATCTTTCAATTTCTGCGTTCTCTTTAGTCTCTATCGGCTGATCAATAGCGTTCTATGTAGCTTCAATATCAAACTTCTCCAGATTGAAGGATGCGACCTCATCCTTGAAGAAAAAAGCACGGAAAGAGGTTGAATACATGCACGAGTTGACACTGAAGCTGCTGTTGGTTGCGAGACCACCAGAAAAAAGCCACGAAAGACGGGAAAAGTACATTATGGGAATCCAGCTATGCAGAATCGCGTGAATGATAGCGAAGCCATCGCTTCTTTCTTCTCGTGCCTCTGCATGAAACTCAGAGAGATATGTAAATAAACGCAACACCTATGCATTAAAAATACCCTATCCATCGTAAACATGTTCTTTCGCTGTTTTCATCATTCTTTAAGTCTCCGTCTCTATTTATAATGTATTTATTTTAAGTTCTCCATTCGTTCAAACTTTTTCTTTTAGATTATTTCGTTTCACGCGATAAAACTTACATTCATATGGTTGCACATGAAAACACATACATTGCATACACAAGATATATACACATTTATACATCAACACATGTGAATGTACACAGTAGCACCCATAAGGAGAACATATGTCAACGTAACTCTCATGTAGGGGAGTTCCCAAGTCATAATGCATATGGCCTTCTCTTTGTTGATTACTATGGAAGAATTCAAATTCATTGGCCTACTCTGTGAGATACCTTAAGAGATTTTGGAGTTCCACTTAGACAAATGGATTCATCTAGTGCAATTATCATTATGGTCCATAATTGATGATTGGCATGATTAAATTTATACTTTCAAACACAAAACATAAATTTCTCGATCATCATTAGATTATCCAGCATTCACAAGCATCTATAATGGGTCTTCTTGCATAGCATTACCCCCGATTTTTGAGGACCCCTGTAGAGAATGACTAGTGACCACTTTGACGCACTTTTCTCCCCATCAACAGAATGGATTATCTTCAAAATTTTCTTTAATATAAAGGAAGTTCGGCAATAGCCTACTCTCCCGGACTTGAATTAAATTAAGAAACAAAGGTACAAAAGAAGGGGACTAGCGCCCACGGGACCCCCCAAATCCCACAAAGCAGGGGGAGCTTGTATGAGTTCTAGGTTGCATTACATAGCAGGTTGATCACCCTCTCATCGCCCTCATGTGGGGCCCACTTGGGTTTGAGTTTGTTGTTGATCAAAATGAGGACTTTATGGTGCCTGAAGGGGGGGGATTTCTTACAGTTAACAATCCTTTTGCCAAGGAGGAATAGTGATTTCTCAATCGACCATTCCTTGGGGGTATCGCCGAAGTTGAGAGCACACCTCTCCCGCCATATTTTCCACAAGACTTCCCCTCTGATGGCGTTCCAGAGTTGCGCGGAGCAGCCGATCGCTTCTCCCAAAAGGACTTGTTTCCAACTAAGCTGTTTTTGAAGCCTGATTTTCTTTTCAACCGTCTGCCAGATTCTGAAGGAGCTGGGGCAGGAAAGGAAGATGTGTGCGACATCTTCAATAGCCCCGTGACAGCGTTTGCACCAAGGAGGGACCCCGCAAATTTTGCTAGCCTTGTGGTTAGTCCAAATTCCACGGTGCAGAATTTGCCAAAGGAGGACAGACTTCTTAATCTCGATCAGAGGGTGCCAGATGCCCATGAATTTCATGTCCCAATGGAGCCGCGTCCAAGACAGGCACCACTTCTTGTTGAGGCTGATCTGGTGGTCAGTCGTCTCTTTGATGTTCGGGATTTTGAGTAGGTTATTTCCATTGTGCCAT
Source organism: Ceratopteris richardii (assembly GCA_020310875.1). NCBI lineage: Eukaryota > Viridiplantae > Streptophyta > Polypodiopsida > Polypodiales > Pteridaceae > Ceratopteris > Ceratopteris richardii. The sequence continues at coordinate 28,434,895 of CM035443.1, read as the reverse complement.
TTGAGACCAAGCGAGTTCGGTGCATCGTGTCCCATGAGAAGGCGAATCTTGTGCCGGTCCCATGCGAGGCATCTGCTTTGCAAAGTGTTCCACTCTTCGTAGGAGATGTTTTTGCAGGGATCAATATCCTCGAAATTGATCCAGCCGTTGGTGTCATGTTTCCAGAGGTGTTTCCATTTTTTGAATCCTTTGTGCCATAATCTCTTGGCATTTCGAATGTTCCACGATTCCACACTCCGGATGCCATGTATCGGGAACCAGATAGAGTCGTTTTGTCTGATTCCGGCCGCCCACTTCCAGTCCTCACTAATTCTTGTGAAGCTTTTGACTTTATTCCAGCCCTTCCAAAGGGAGCACACGAGATTGGAGCCTTTCGGGAAGACAGGGATCGGGGAGAATAGCAGGGTCATGATGTCGAGATTCTTCCAGTTTGGGAACCCCATGAGAGCCAACTCATTCTTGTTTCTGAAGATCAGCTTGGCCCACGAGGCCTCCCTGTTGCACCAAGCCTTAATCATCCATTTGGCAGCCAGTTTGTTGGCCATGCTCCCAATGTCCAGGATACCAAGTCCCCCGCATTCTCTGGGGCTAGTGCAGATGTCCCATTTGATTTTAGGCACCCCCCTTCTGTTGTGATCGCCCGTCCAAAGAAAGTTTCTACAGGTACTACTCAATTTGGACAAGCCTTGCTCGTTCGGTCTCCAGCAAGAAAGGAAATAAATGGTAGAAGAGAGGAGGAACGTGTTGATAACCATTGCCCGCCCAGCAAGATTGATTTGCATACCTTTCCAGTAGTTAAGCTTAGTTTCGAGTTTGGCCAACACCCAACTCCAACGCTGCTCCATAGAGACGCCAAACCCCAAAGGGATTCCCAGAAGACGAAAAATTTGGCCCTGGGGAATGATTTGGCAGCCATGCTCAGTGAGAAGGCCCGGATGATGTCCCACAATGGCCCTAAAGGCGGTCTTAGAGTGATTGATCTTGGATCCAGAGGCCTCACAATAGATAGCAAGACATCTCCAGAAAGTCTCCAGGCTGGTATTATCATTGTGAACAAACGCGTTCATATCATCGGCAAATAGTCTCATGGTGATTTGACTATGGTCGTGTGGCAGCCGGAGGCCTTTGATATTGCCAGTCGCCACATGATGCGCGACCAGACTGCTCAGCCCCTCAGTGGCAATGGCAAAAAGAAGGGGGGCCAGAGGGCATCCTTGTCTAATAGATCTTCTAAGATGGATCGCCTTCGAAAGTTTGCCGTTCACGTTAATTTGGGTCGTTGCGTTTCCAAGAAGGGTCGCGATCATCTTGGTGAATTTCTGACTACATCCGAGATCTTGAAGCGACTGCAGAAGAAAGTCCCATTCCAGTCTGTCGTAGGCTTTGTCAAAGTCGATCTTAATGAAAACCACATCTTGTTTAGACTCATTTGCAAATTGAATACCTTCCCAAATATCCATAATGGTTTCCAGAATAGACCTGCCTTTGATGAAGCCTTTTTGGTCCTCGCTAAGCCAGTATCTCAAGTGGCACGAGAGTCTGTTGGCAATGACTTTTGCGATGATCTTGTATCCTGTTTGGAGCATCGTGATAGGTCGCCAGTTCTCGATTCTGCTCTTTTCCCCCTTCTTGTGTATCAGCTTGATAATTCCATTATTTAGACAAGACGGAAGAGCGCCAAACTTTAGCGCTTCTTGCCAAACCAACCGGAGAGGGGTGGCAACCACCAGCTTGAAGGATTTAAAGAATTCGTTAGTGAGTCCGTCGGGTCCCGGGCTTTTACCGAGGGGGAGGGCATCGATGACCTCAATGATTTCTGATTCAGAGATAGGGGCATGAAGCAGGGGGAGAAGGTTGGGTGGTATTCTCCGGGGGGAAACCCTAGAAATGGCAGCCATGCAGTCCCTTCTATGGTGGGAGAGGGGGTTCGAGGTTCCCAGGAGTCTCGTGAAGTGCCCTTCGATGATGCCAAGGTTATCTTCTTCCGAATTGCAAACGTTGTCATGTGAGTCTAGTAGCAGAGGGATCGCCTCTCTGCTGTGTTTCCTTTTAAGTATACGACACATCTCTTTGGTGGGTTTGTCGGCTTTGCCGGCCCACCACTCCTTGAAGAAGATTTGCAAGTTTTTCCTTTGTATTTCTTCCTCATATCTCAACCCTGCTCTGATTTTTCGGAGACCTTTCTGTGCCTGGTGTTTTCCTTTGTTCACTTCCTCCTCGAGCCGCCAAAGTCTGTGGTAAAGAGCTTCCCTGCGAGCCCGCCGCACAGACTCGAGCATCTTCTTAGTTCTGATCATGATCTTACGAGACTTGTCGACCGCTCTTCTCCAGCACTTGGCAGGGGCCAAGCCCGAGGCGAACGCCACCTTCCACACATCGGCAATCTCTTGATGGATGGAGGGGAGAGAGAAGGTGGTGGCGTTGGCATGGAACCACGGAGCCTTGCGGATCTTGTAGGAAGGTTGAAAAGTGATAACTATCGGGTAGTGATCAGAGATGGTGAGGTCAGTGCGTTGCGTGATGGTAGGGTGGCCCCACTGGTGAGTAAAACTCTGAGAGATGTAGCATCTATCTAGCCTAGCTTTCCTCAGATCCTCACCCGCTTGGAGATTCGACCAAGAAAAGCCATTCGAGTCTTTGAATTCAACCAGGTCCAAGTGGAGTTTGGTCGTGTCCCATGTTTCTTTCTCCCGACTGTCGATGACCCTACCCTTGCCCATCCATCTGTCCATAGGGTCCTCCACCATGTTGAAGTCTCCGCATATAAGCACGTTGTGGGGGAGCACGTCTAATGAAGCCCAAGTGTTCAGTCTCTCCAAATCCCCGTTAGGGGCGTACAGAGAAACCATAGTAGCGCAAAGAGGAGCACCAAAAGAAACCGCAATCCAACGGTGGCTTACATCTTCAATGAAGTTCTCAAGCTTTTCGATCCAGCGTTGCTTAATCCCGATAGCCGTTCCTCCGGACCCCCGCTGGTGCTTCGTCGGGATCCACACATGGGCCGAGGAGACCTGTCTGAGCCGTTTCTGGAGGTCTTCTCCGTCAGTTTTAATCTCTTGAATACATATAATGTCTGGGTTTAAGCTAATGTCGCGGAGCCATTGACCAATGATGGTCGCTCTTGAGGGGTCGGATAGCCCTCTAGCATTTAGCGAGATAACAATCATTTTTGTGTTGATCCCTCTTTGCGGGAGGGAGCCTTGTCTTTTCTTCTCTTGGCTTCATCTTTCTTTTTCGCTGGGATCTGATCCCGGCTTAGCAGTCGGTTCTTGTGCGGGCTTTTCCATGGTAACTCCATAGGTTGTTTTCCTTTGCGGGATGCTCCCTGTTGGGGAGAATTTGGCCCCGTGCTCGGCACCGTTTCCGAGATCGTCGATCCAATGATGGAACTTTCACTGTCCATGTTATCTTCATTACTAGTGGTGAAACCATCTTCTTTGCTTGTAGTGTAACCCTCCTGGGGGGTTTCTTTGTTTTCCGGGATCTCTAGGGCTCCATCGTAGTTGTCTACCTCAGGTGGCTTCCCACCTGGGTAGTCGAGCTCGTTGATCTCTTTACCAAGATTGCAATACAAGTTGCTGTAGGGGTTAGTTAGCAGGTTGTTTCTCTCGCCGTTGGCCCTCGGACTTCTTTTCCTTCTTCTTCTGACTTCAGTAAAGCCATCAGCATCAGCTTGTGGATTGGGGAGACCCTTGCCTTCCCCTTCCTTGGTCGGGTGGGTCAAGTCTCCAACTTGGTCTTGAGCTGTTTTGGCGGCTTCTTGAGATCGTTTGTTTTTTTGCCTGAGCGGGCAGTCTTTAATCCTGTGACCTTGCTGACCACAACGAAAGCACGCGTTGGGAAGGTTTTTGTAAGTGATATCCTGCTCCCAAACTTCTCCTTCTCCCATGTCCACTTTGATCGTAGATGGAAGTGGCGAACTGAGGTCGGCCTCGACGCAGATTTGTGGGTGCCACCTAGCATTGAACGAGTGTCTTGCGCCTTCATAGATTAGACCACCAATGTCATCGCGTGAGGCCAGCGGCTTGCCGATAGGAGAGACAATGTCCCACACGAATTTGTACAAGAAGTAAGGGAGATTCGGGAGCTCAACCCAGAGGGGGTACCGAAGTGATTTCGATTTGTCGGGAGTAAAGTCCGGGGACCATCTGAATAGGCACAGCGTCGCCCGACCGAGCTGCCAGGTGCCAACGCTTAAGGCTTGGAACGCCATCTCTTCATTTTCAAAGACTAGTAGCATGTGGTTCGCTGGTAAGAACTGACATTTACTGACAACTAGTCCCCTCGGGAACCACTCTTTTCGAAGCCATTGTCGCACAGTTTCGAGCGGGGGCCTGGGGCCAAACACTTGGCCAACGAGGCACACTTTCTTAAGCTCCTCCTGAGCAGACAGAACTGTGGGTCTACTGAGGGACACGACGGGGGATTCAACCCTTTCGGGTGCTCCAGGGGCGGCACACGACCCCCCCTCCAGCAGAGCGGCCAGTGTATCGGTTTCCCCAGGGGGAGGGGCCCGATTACTTTTCACGAGAGAGCATGAAGCCACATCCATGGCCAAAAGGGACTTGCACAACTATCACTGCTCAAGAACCAAAGACAGAGCCCTCCGACATGGAGAGAGGACTGACCCCCAAACATGTGAAGAGAGATGGTGGATGCAATCCAAAGATGAGTAGGTGCCGCTACAACCAGCTTCACACCAGCCAACTGAGACTTCAGAGTTGATTAGTAGACCCTTTGAGCTTCCTAAATCCACCAAAATATCAGCCAAGTACTTTGGAACATGTATCCCAAAAGTTTAAGTCAAGACAGGCTAATTGCGAAATGACTAGCTCCCAAAACTTGCTATTTTTGGACATACACCTGCTGGAAAACATGAACAGTGCTCTCAACCTGGAAGGAATTAGAAAAATTCCTTTTGGGCATAGCAAATAGACTTAGCAAGCTTCCTATTCCAAGTTAAAACACTTCAAATGATGGACTGAGCACTGAGAACAAGTTTCATCAAGTTCTGGAACATTCCCACAATTCTCGGGGCTCTGCAGAGATAGACCAGTAAGCAGTAAAATGCAGATATCTCCAAAAGTATAAATCCAATGACCTTGAAACTTTATAGGTAGAAACTAGACAGTGAGAGCTATCCAACGCATATTAAAACACTGAAAAAGGTTCAGTAAAACTCGAGATATGACCTTCTGAAGTTACTGCTCTGAGTGAGTATAGCAGAGAACAAAACAGAGAGGTAGATGATAATAAATGTATAGATTCACATATGATTACAACCACATTGGCAATGAATCTTTGCACAATGGGAGTAGAATGATAGAGCTATGAGTAAGCTCTTCAATCTCTACAAAATGACATGAAGTGGTCACGTACAAGGCTTGCTAATCGCCTCTTCCTTCTTGCTCCTTTTATAGCAATTCTTGGAGGGAGTTTTGAATTCGAATTCGAATGGCTCCACCTAAAAGTGATCCCCAAAGTTAGGAGAGATTCCCTCAGCTCAAAAATTCGTGATTTTGGTAGTTGGAGCCACGAATTTGCTTTTACATCATGGATGAGGTAAGCCATCCTTTTACTTTTTTCTTTTTCCATTTACAAGAGATAAAATGTACTCTTTTACAAGAGGTGTTCACATGACTACTCATGTGACTTACAAATGAGGATAATATCAAGCATATCAAGCATGTAGGCTTGGGCAAAATGCACCAACAGCTCCCCCTCAAGCCTAACATGCTTGGCCTCCAAATAAGTCTTCAATTGTCCTTGATTTCCTGCAAACCAATCATCAACTTGAATCTACTTAATTTCGTACCATCAAGAGCTTTCGTCAACATGTCTGCACATTGCATATCTGTAGAGACGTAGGATAGTTGAATATCCTTGCTCATTAGCTTCTCCCTTACATAATGGTAGTGGATTTCAATATGCTTGGTTCTAGCATGGTATACCGGATTAGCTGCTAGATATAGTGAGCTTGTATTGTCACCAAAAATGTGAGGTGTTGAAGAATGAAGTCCAAGATCTGTGTACAAAGATTTTAACCACATGATTTCTTGAGTTGCATTAGCCAAACCTCTATATTCAGCTTCAGTAGAAGATAATGCCACGGTTGGTTGCTTCTTCGATGACCAAGAAATGATTTTTGAACCTGCAAATGATATATACCCTGATGTGCTTCTTCTATCATCTTTAGATCCGGCCCAATCTGCATCTGAGTAGACCTTTAGCTCAATATCTGAAGTATATGAATAGAACAAACCTTCATTCATGGTTCCCTTTAGGTACTTGAGGACTCGCTTGGCCGCTTCCATATGTGGTCTTCTCGGCTTATGCATAAACTGACTCAATATGCTAACACTATAGCATATATCCACCCTTGTGAGTGTTGCATAGTTCAAACTTCCAACCAAGCTTTGATAGCTTGTGATGTCTTCAATTGGCTCTCCTTCATAAGCACTAAGCTTATGATTTTGCTCCATAGGTGTACCTGCACACTTGGTATTTTCCATCTTGAACTTGACGAGCATGTCATGGACATACTTCCTTTGTGTGATGTATATACCTGAATCTGTGTAGATCAACTCCAATCCAAGAAAATAAGTGAGTGGTCCGAGGTCACTTATTTTGAACTCCTCCTTCATTTGACTCTTTACCTGTTTGATTCCTTCAAGATCATTGCCTGTGATAATAATATCATCAACATACACACATAAATAGATCACTTCAGATCCATTCCTCTTTATGAACAAAGAGGTATCCGCCTTGCTAGCTTTGAATCCTTGGTCCTGCAAATAAGTAACCAATCTGAAATTCCAAGCTCTTGGAGCTTGCTTCAATCCATACAAAGCTTTCTTTAGTTTGCATACATAGTTAGGATGATGTGCATCCTCATATCCAGGAGGTTGTGCCATATACACTTCCTCAGAAATCCATCCATTCAAGAAAGCATTCTTTACATCAAGTTGATAAATATTCCAATTTCTAGATGCAGCAAGACTAATGAGAACCCTAATTGTAGGCATTTTTGCAACAGGAGAGAAAGTCTCCTCATAATCAATACCATGGGTTTGAGCAAACCCTTTAGCAACTAACCTTGCTTTGTGTCTATTTATACTTCCCTCTGGATTCTTCTTGATTTTGTATATCCATCGAGATCCGATTATCTTCATAGATGGCTTGTTAGGTACAAGCTCCCAAGTGTCATTCTCCTTCAAGGCTTCCATTTCTTCATCCATTGCATCTCTCCAAGCTTTCTTGCTTTGTGCTTCTTCAAATGTGGTAGGTTCTTCATTGGTTGAATCCTTTGCAATGTAGATTGAGTGCTTGGTGACCAAAGAAGTATCATAACCAAACCTCTCTGGTTTCTTCTTCTCCCTCGAAGACCTTCTAAGTGGTTGATGTGAGCTCTCGGGTCCATATGTAGCATCCTGCATCTTTGCTTTACCTTTGTTCTTCCATAGCTTTAGTCTTTCCAAGTCTTCTAGGTCAATCTCCGAATCACTTTCTTCAATCTGCTTTGGCTCCTTTGGTTGAAGTGATGGAAAATCTTCATCCAAGTCATATGGCAGCTTCACTTTCCTGTCATCATCAAACCATGATTTGTTTTCATCAAAAATTACATCTCTACTCACAGAAAATCCTTTATTGGTTGGATTGTACAATCTATATCCTTTTTGGTTTTGATCATAACCAATGAATACACACTTCTCTGCCTTGGGATCCAATTTCCCTCTTACTTGAGAAGGAATGTGAGCATAGGCTAAGCATCCAAAGATTTTACAATGCTCTAGACTAGGTCTTCTTCCATTCCACACTTCATATGGAGTGGTTCCATCTAGTGACTTAGATGGAAGTCTATTTATGAGATATGTGGCTGTCGACACAGCCTCTGCCCATAGGTAGTTCGGCAATCCCTTTTCATTGAGCATGGACCTTGCAGCTTCGACAATAGCTCTGTTCCTCCTCTCTGCTACACCATTGAGTTCGGGTGTATACCTTGTAGTGACTTCCCTTTTAATGCCTCTTTCATGCAAGAAGGCATCAAATTCAAAAGAGAAGTATTCTCCTCCACCATCTGATCTGAGTCGTTTCAAAGTCCTACCTGTTTGGTTTTCAACAAGAGCAATATACTTCTTAAAGCAATTAAACACTTCATCCTTGTGCTTCATGAAAAACAGAATGGTCCACCTGCTACAATCATCTATGAAAGACACATAATATCTTGAGCCTGATATAGATGGCTCCTTACTTGGACCCCACACATCCGTGTGCACTAGATCCAAAGGATTTTGATACATATATCCTTTCTTATTGAAAGGTTGTCTATGAGCCTTGCCGAGTTGACAAGCTTCACACTTATAAATCATGTGTTGCCTTGTGATATTAGGCAAACCAAGTACACTTTGGTCCCTGCAAATCTGTTTGAGTGTCCTCTCACCAATGTGAGCAAGCCTTTTGTGCCATATCTCCAACTCTGTTAGAGTTTGAGATCCATAGCTAAACAAAGCTATGTTCTTTGTATCTTCCACTTCAAAAGTGAAAAGCCTTCCTGTCTTTTCTCCTTTGGCAATCCTTCGAAAGCCTTGCCTTGGGTCTTCAACATATGCTCCAAATCGATTGAATCTAACCTGCAATCCTTTTTCAACAATCTGTCCAACACTTATTAAATTTTTGGTAATTGTAGGGACATACAAGACTTTGCTTAAGAGGTTCATATTCCCATCTGATGTCTTCACATTACCTATCTTCTCCACTGAGTGCTTTGTGTCATCTCCTGTCTGCACTTCATGCTTGTTATGAGGATCTTCCAAATCAGAAAGTAAAGCCACATTTCCTGCTACATGGTTCGAGCATCCCGAATCAATGTAAAATATGTGATCATCATCCTTACCCTTCTTCGTTGATAGATTCATAATCAATAATGAATCTTCTTGACTTTGGTCCTCTGCATAGTTATTGTAATCTCTTCTTCCTCTATGGCCACTTTGATAGTTGTTGTTGTTGTTGTAATTGTTGTTGTAGTAGTTGTTGTTGTAGCCTCCATTGTACCTGCCTCTATTTGATCCATAGCCACCTCTATTGAATCCTCTTCCTCTTCCTGAAACATTCTTCAGTAGTATGGTTAGATAAGCCACATATGTTGCAAGGTTGAGATGATTGGAATCTCCCCCTGCCTTGCTTTCCACTTCTGCCTCTTCCTCTAGCTCGTCCTCTACCTGCAAAGTTTGCTTGGAAAGAGCTTCCTTCATCTTCATTCTTTCTATTCTTTGACTTGTCCTTGACCTTAGCTTTATCAGAATATAAGGCAGAAGTTTGATTACCTCTTGAGGACTCACCACCTTTGCTAATCTTTGCTTCATGAGTGAAGAGTTGGCCCATGAGTGTGTTGAGGTCGGGTACATGCATATCCATGTATAAATCCATGGCTGTTGTGAATGACTCCCACTTGTCGTCTGCTTTGATTCCATTCATGATTTGTCTTATGATTTGCTCCTCTTCAATTACCTCTCCAATGCTTCCAAGTTGGTCGGAAATCTCCTTCATCTTTGTGACATAATCAGTCACATTTTGCTTCGGGCTTTTCTTCATTGTTGTGAACTCCATCCACAATTGGTTCTTCCTTGCTCGAGTGTTGGAAGAGAAGAAAGAAGCAAGTGCATTCTAGGTTTCTCTTGATGTCTTGCATCCCTTGACATGAGGTAAAAGAAAATCAGAGATTGAGTTTAGAATATAGGACCTTGCAAGTGCATCCTTCGAACACCAATTCGAAAGTCCTTCCACTTCTTCATGTGATGGTTGCCCTTTGTTCCTCATGGTTGGCATTGCTTCATCTCCGGATATGAATCCATATAGATTCCTCCCTTGAAGGTAAGCCTCCATCCTTAGAGACCATGCCGGATAGTTGTTTCGATCCAATTTGTCAATTGTTGATGGAAATCCATCTCCCATGTTGCTTGACTATGCTCTGATACCACTGTGAAGAGAGATGGTGGATGCAATCCAAAGATGAGTAGGTGCCGCTACAACCAGCTTCACACCAGCCAACTGAGACTTCAGAGTTGATTAGTAGACCCTTTGAGCTTCCTAAATCCACCAAAATATCAGCCAAGTACTTTGGAACATGTATCCCAAAAGTTTAAGTCAAGACAGGCTAGTTGCGAAATGACTAGCTCCCAAAACTTGCTATTTTTGGACATACACCTGCTGGAAAAAATGAACAGTGCTCTCAACCTGGAAGGAATTAGAAAAATTCCTTTTGGGCATAGCAAATAGACTTAGCAAGCTTCCTATTCCAAGTTAAAACACTTCAAATGATGGACTGAGCACTGAGAACAAGTTTCATCAAGTTCTGGAACATTCCCACAATTCTCGGGGCTCTGCAGAGATAGACCAGTAAGCAGTAAAATGCAGATATCTCCAAAAGTATAAATTCAATGACCTTGAAACTTTATAGGTAGAAACTAGACAGTGAGAGCTATCCAACGCACTTTAAAACACTGAAAAAGGTTCCGTAAAACTCGAGATATGACCTTCTGAAGTTACTGCTCTGAGTGAGTATAGCAGAGAACAAAACAGAGAGGTAGATGATAATAAATGTATAGATTCACATATGATTACAACCACATTGGCAATGAATCTTTGCACAATGGGAGTAGAATGATAGAGCTATGGAGTAAGCTCTTCAATCTCTACAAAATGACATGAAGTGGTCACGTACAAGGCTTGCTAATCGCCTCTTCCTTCTTGCTCCTTTTATAGCAATTCTTGGAGGGAGTTTTGAATTCGAATTCGAATGGCTCCACCTAAAAGTGATCCCCAAAGTTAGGAGAGATTCCCTCAGCTCAAAAATTCGTGATTTTGGTAGTTGGAGCCACGAATTTGCTTTTACATCATGGATGAGGTAAGCCATCCTTTTACTTTTTTCTTTTTCCATTTACAAGAGATAAAATGTACTCTTTTACAAGAGGTGTTCACATGACTACTCATGTGACTTACAAATGAGGATAATATCAAGCATATCAAGCATGTAGGCTTGGGCAAAATGCACCAACAAAACACACCGAGGGCAAACACCCTCTTTCTTCTTTTATCTCTCCTCTTCTTTTTTTTTTCTCTCTTCCTCTTTTTTTTTTCTCTCTTTTTTTTTTCTTTCTTTCTTTTTTTTTTTTTTTCTTTTCTTTTTCTTCTTTTTTTTTTTTTCTTTTTTTGGCAAAAGCGAAAAAGGACTTTCTCTTTTTTTTTTCTCTTTTTCTCTTTTTTCTCTCTTCTTTTTTGCTAACTCTTTTTATTTTAATTTAAAAGTTAAATAAAGGAGGCGACTCCCTTTTGGAAGCCCTCGAGCCCCGCGCCAAATCCGCCACGTGGCGCTGACCGCAGAAGGCTCCGCCTCCGGACGATCGTCGGACTCCCGACCAGGCCCGCGATCAGTGCCCACAAGAAAGCGACCGGCGACACTCGAAGGACCCAAAAGGCGGCGATACTCGAGGACCGGCCGGCGATGCTCAGGGAAAACCGGCGATCGGCGATACCCACAGAGAAGCAGCCGGCGATACCCGACGGACCCAAAAAGGCGGCGATACACAAAGGGACCGGAGAGACACGAAGAAACCGGCAATATACGAAGAATCCGGCGATAGACGAAGAATCCGACGATACCCCGGCGGGGCACGGCGATACACGAGAAGATTCCGGCGATCGGCGACCGTTCCGCGAATATCGGCAATCGGCAATCAGCGCGGCGATCGGCGAACGCCCGGCGACACTCCACCGAGAAATCGGCCCGCGACCGGTCCGCAGGTATCGGCCAGCAAATATCGGCGATTGCCCGGCGACACACCGCCAGATATCGCGATACTCACAGACCGCCGATCGAACCTCCACCCAGGGCGATACCTCCAACGGAGGTATCGCGACACCCGGGGAGACGATCGCGGGTGCAGTAGGAGCAGTCAGTGTTGTTTTAATGGCCGTTACCTCCCGAAAGCTGTCGCTGCTTCTCGTGCGTGATCCTCCAGTTGCACCTTCACGTCCGACGGCTGTTACTTCCTACATTCACCGAGTATGCTTCCATGACAAACGGCAGAAGTTGCCCGACACAGGCCATAACCAACGCGCAGCAGTTCCAGAGCCCTCAAGGACCCTCCTGTCCGACGCACGCCATAGCCGACCTCGCTAGTTTCTGCTCGTCCACAACAAGCTTTTATCTTCAAAATTTTGTCAACATGTAGATGACTTAGATTTAGTTCCAACAAGCTATAGAAGATTGACAATGCTAGAGTATTGACTACGATATGAGCAACATAAAGTGACTATTCTGAGTGACAATAACAGAGAGATCAACAAATATAATGAATAATCTATTATATTATGGAACAATGTTGTACATGATCATTAGCATGATAATCAATGCCGAGCGATAGATAGAGGTGTAGGCTATGATGTGAGCCTCACTCCCTTACAATATGATCAGTTAATGCCTCGGAATTGGAGTGATCTATCCTGCAAGTTTTACATTCATCTTTTATAGATGATTCATTTGATTTTTGAATTTGAATTCAACTTTGGATTTCACTAAAAAAGTAATCCACTAATCTAGGAGATATTCTCTCTAGGAATTTGTGGCTTGACAATCCATCTAATTCCACGAGCTTACTGGAGTTTACAAATATTCTTTCAAATCAATTTGACTTTTACAAATGGTAAAAGATAGAATCCATAGCAACGGTCCACATGGGACTTCAAACATTTTACATAGGATCTTCTCATGCCTTGCCAAGTATGTAGGCTTAGCACTTGCACCAACAGCTCCCCCTCAAGCCAAACATCTTGGCTTGGTCTACTTTATCAATTCTCTTGAATGCCTTGCAATCCAATCATAGCTTTAAACCTGCAAAGTTTAGTACCATCAAGTGCTTTGGTGAATAAGTTTGCACATTGCATATTAGTTGATACATATGCCAACTGAGTTTCCTTGCTCAATACCTTCTCTCTCTCATAATGATAGTGGATCTCAATATGCTTGGTCCTAGGATGATAAGTAGGATTTGCTGCAAGATGTAAAGAACTTGTATTATCTCCAAAAATCATTGGAGATGTAGTATGCAATCCCAAATCTGTATATAGCAATTTGATCCATATGGCCTCTTGAGTAGCATTGGCCAATCCTCTATATTCTGCCTCTGTTAAAGATAAAGCAATAGTAGGTTGCTTCTTGGAAGACCATGATATAGGCTTGTCACCTGCAAAAGATAGATATCCCGAGGTACTCCTTCTATCATCTTTGCAACGTGCCAATCCGCATCTGAGTATATCTTGATGTCTAAAGCTGAAGTATAAGGAAAATATAAGTCCTGATTTTGAGTGCCATTAAGGTACTTCAAAATCATCTTGGTAGCTTCCAAATGAGGTGCCCTAGGTTTGTGAATAAATTGGTTTAAGACACTGACTCCATAAGCAATATCAATCCTTGTCAATGTAGCATAGATCAAGATTCCCACTATGCTTTCGTATCCTGCAATATTATCAAGCACATCACCTTCATGAGCACTTAATTTTTGGTTTACCTCCATTGGAGTGTTTGCTATCTTGGCATCCTACAAATGAAACTTCTTTAACATGTCATGTACTTACTTTCTTTGTGTAATATAAATTCCAAAGTTAGTATAGACTAACTCAAGTCCAAACAAAAATACTTTAGTGACCCTAGATCATTGATTTTGAACTCCTACATCATTTTATTCTTGATATGCTTGATGCCATTAACATCATTACCTCTAAGTATGATATCATCAACATACACACATAGGTATATCATCTCTGAATTGTTTCTCTTAACAAATAGATAAGTATATGCTCTACTCATGATGAATCCCTGATCCTAAACGTATGTAGTCAACCTATGGTTCCATACCCTAGGTGCCTACTTCAATCCATAAAGAGATTTGTTCCATTTACAAACATGGTTTACCTTGATTGGGTCCTCATAGCCAGGAGCTTGAGACATGTACACCTCCTCTGAAATCGAGCCAGTAAGAAATGCACTTTTTAAATCCAATTGGTAATGTTCCAATTCTTAGATCCAACCACACTTACCAATACCCTTATGGTTGGCATTTTGGCCACAGGTGAGAAGGTTTCTTCATAATCAACTCCTTGGGTTTGTGCAAAATCCTTAGCCACAAGTCTAGCTTTGTACCAGCTTATTGACCCATAAGAATTTCTTTTGATCTTGTAGATCCATATAGAACCTTCAAATTCTTCATCCATATCTTCCTTCCATTCTATTTTGGTCTTTGCCTCTTCATATGATGATGGCTCTTCAAGTGACAAATCTTTTACAACATAAATAGAATACTTAGTAACTAAGGAAGTGTCATACCCATATTTGATTGGCTTCTTACTTTCCTTTTGTGATCTTCTGATTGCTTGGTTGGATGATTCAAGTATATCCTCCAACTTCCTCATCTTGACTTTGCCTTTGGATTTCCATGCCTTGAATTGTTCTAGGTTGATGATGTCCTCATCATCTGATTTGATGTCTTCAATCTAGTTTGGCTCTTCCTTGGTGAGGCTTCGAATTCTTCTTGCAAGTCAAAAGGCAACTTTACTTTCCTACATTCACTTTCAAACCAAGAACCATTCGCATCAAAGACAACATCTCTACTGACCATACATCCCTTATTTGAAGGGTTGTAAAACCTGTATCCTTTCTGATTCAAGTCATAACCTATGAAGATGCACTTCCATGCCTTAGGGTCTAGCTTAACTCTTTTTTGAGATGTTATATGCACATAAACAACACATCCAAAGATCATGCAATGATCAAGTGAAGGTATTCTTCCATGCCATGCTTCATATGGGGTCATTCCATCAAGAGATTTTGATGGCAACCTATTAACAAGATAAGTGGCAGTAGATACACTTTCTACCTACACATAATTAGGTAATTTTGTTTCATTTAGCATTGACCTAGCTGCTTCAACAATTATTCTATTTCTCCTCTCTACCACCCCATTTTGCTCAGGGATATACCTTGTTGTAATTTCTCTTTTGATTCCTCTATCTTGAAAAAATGCATCAAACTCGTTTGAGAAGTACTCACCTCCTCCATCTGACCTTAGTCTCTTTAGACTTCTTCCCGTTTGGTTCTCAACAAGTGCAAGATAATTTTTAAAGTAACTGAATACTTCATCTTTGTGCTTCATAAAATATAAGATAGTCCACCTACTAAAATCATCGATGAAAGATATATAATACCCTGATCTAGAAATTGAGGGATCCTTGGTCCCCATACATCTGTATGGACAACCTCTAGGTAATCTTCATGCATGTAGCCTTTCTTTGAGGAGGGTAACCTATGGGATTTTCCAAACTGAGAAGCACCACATTTATAGATCATGTGTTGCTTGGATACATTAGGTATCTCAAGCATACATTGATC
The DNA here is from genome assembly GCA_020310875.1 of Ceratopteris richardii. Classification (NCBI taxonomy): domain Eukaryota; kingdom Viridiplantae; phylum Streptophyta; class Polypodiopsida; order Polypodiales; family Pteridaceae; genus Ceratopteris; species Ceratopteris richardii. The sequence goes on along the minus strand of CM035443.1, from coordinate 28,419,453 downwards.
TCTACATATTTTCTTTAAGGTTGTCTCATCAATATGCCCTAATCTCTTATGTCAATCAAGCTCTCACAATTTTTTATCTTTGTAGCTATAAAGTGCAATATTCCTTGTATCTTCAAGTTCAAAAGTAAATAATCTACCTTTCTTTTCTCCTTTCGCAATTATCTTGAATGCATGTTAGGGATTCTCCAAAAATGCTCCTTATTTGTTAAACCCAACCTCCAAACCCTTTTCCACAATATGTCCAACGCTCATCAAATTCTTGGTAATTGTAGGTACATATAGAACCCTGCTCAATAGATTTCTATTTCCATCAGAGGTTTTGGCATTTCCTACCTTGACCACTAAGTGCGTGGTATCATTACGTGTTTGTATGTGATGTTTACTCTTAGGTTCCTCAAGGTTAGAGAGAAGAAGTACATTGCTTGCCACATGGTTTGAGCATCGTGAGTCAATGTACAAGAGATGGTCATCATTTATACCTGGCTTTGAAGTCATATTCATAATCAAAAGAGAATCATCTTGCTCCTTTGTATAGTTGTTATAATCTTTCCTTTATTTGTAGCCTTCTTTGTAGTTATTATTGTAGTAGTTGTTGTAATTGTTATTGTAGCCTTGATGATGGTTGAATCTTCCTCTTGATTGTGTATATCCACCTATTTGGAAACCGCTACCTCTGTGGTTCTTCAAGGTCTTGTAACACTCATTTGTAGTATGATTTGATAAACCAAACATATTAGATGCGGAGAAGTTTTAAGGTCTCCCCCTAGCTTTCTTACCTCCTCTGCCCCTACCTCTTGAGTTTCTACCTCTTCCTGCATAGTTGGCTTGAGAGGTTGTTCCTTCATCCTCAGCCTTCTCATTTTTTCCTTTCTCTTTAGGCATGCCTTTATCTGTGTATAGGGCGGAAGAGCTATTACCTCTTGATGAATCTCCATTCTTGTTGAGCTTGGATTCATGGGTAAAGAGTTGCCCGATGAGTGTGGTAAGATCTAGAATCAGCATGTCCATGTACAGGTCCATGGAAATTGTGAAGCTCTCCCATTTGTCATCTGCCTTAATACCATTGATCACTTGTCTCACAATTTTCTCCTCTTCAATCTCCTCTCCTATATTTGCCAATTGTTCAGCCACATCCTTGAATTTTGCCACATACTCTAAGATGCCTTTCATGGATTGCTTTCTTTGTGTGGTAAACTCAATCCACAATTGGTTCTTTCTAGCCCTCTTGTATTGGAAGAAAAATATGAAGAAAATGTTTCCCAAGTCTCTTCAGATGTCTTACAGTTCCTAATGTGTGGAAGAAGAAAATCAGAGATTGCATTAAGTAATTATGACCTTGCTAATGCGTTCTTGGCACACCATGAAGTGAGTCTTTCATGCTCCTCTCTTATAGGTTGTCCTTTGCTTCTGAAAATGGGCATCTCCTCATCTCTTGAGATGTATCCATAGAGACTCCTTCTTTGCAAGTCTCTCTTCATCCTCAAGGACCATGCTTGATAGTTTTTCCTCTCCAATTTATCAATGAAAGAAGGAAAACCATTTGCCATTTTACCTTACCTTTGTTCTGATACCACTATTGGGAAAGATGGATGCACACTCCAAAAAATGAGTAGGTAGTGCTAATCCCTGCTTTGTACCAGCCCTGTTTGACTTCAGAGTTGTGTTGTAGGCCCTCATAGATTCCAATGACACCAAATAAGTGCCTATGTACTTTTGAATTGATGGAAGTAATGTTTGATACAAAATAGACTACTTCCAAATTCAAAGATCAATGAAAACCTTTTATTTTTGTTCACACACCTACTGCTTGTTAAGCTCAATGCTTCAAATACAATAGGAATTAAAAAAATTCCTTTTGGAGATATCAAATTAGTTTAATAAGCTAATGATTCCAAGTGACATCACTTAAAATTATTTACACACAGAGAAATCCATTTCGCAAGTATAGCATTACCCACGATTTTTTAGGACCTCTATAGAGAATTATCAATGACCACTTCGACGCACTTTTCATCCAATCCACTTAATGCATTGTCCTCAAACGTTTTTTGCATGTAGAAGACGTAAAACTAACTCCAACAAGCTATAGAACATTGAAAATGGTGGAATATTGATTAAGAAATGAGCAATATGAAGTGACTGTTCTGAGTGACAATAACAGAGAGATCAATAGATATAATGAATTATCTATTGTATTATGAAACAATGTTGTACATGCTCATTGGCATGATAATCAATGCCCAATGATAGATAGAGGTGTGGGCTATGATGTGAGACTCACTCGCTTACAATATGATTAGATAATGCCTCCGAATTGGAGTGATCTATCCCATGACTTTTACATTCATCTTTTATAGATGATTCATTTGAATTTTGAATTTGAATTCAACTTTGGCTCTCCTTACAAAAGTAATCCACTATACGAGGTATTATCTTTAGGAATTTGTGGCTTAACAATCCATCTAATTCCACATGTTTAGTGGCTTTTACAAATATTGTTTCAAATCAATTTAACTTTGACAAATGGTAAAAGATAGAATCGAGAGCAATGGTTCATACTTCAAACATTTCACATAGGATCTTCTCATGCATTGCCAAGTGTGTAGGCTTGGCACTTGCACCAACAAGCATCCTGATTTTAGACCAACTTCTTGATGTAACACTTGAGGCTTCGATGGCATTTTGACTTGGATTTGATAGCCCACATTATGTACTTTTAGTGAAAAATAAGGTCTTTAACATTTTTCAACTTCATCTAGAGATTGAAGAGAATTGGCATGTTATCAGTGGATAGCCTTCATGCTAATTGAATGCGCATTTTTATTCAAAGTTAGAACACTCCACTTTGACTTAGCAGCTATTGCATTTGATGTTGACTTTCATGCTGAATTGGCAAATCATATATTTCCATGTTTTTGAAATGAACATAGTTTGAGAGGTAGAAAAAAAAATTGATGCAAAAGAATAATTATTTAAATGCTATTCTAAGTATTAAATGTTCCAAAATATTTTTTTATGCCATGTGGACATTCTAAATCTTGCCAAAGAATATGTGATAGACAATGGTGATTGTGAGGGAAATGAAAGTATTGGCATACCTATTTCATTTAAAAAAAAAGAAGATGACATGCAAGATGATAACATTTTTTCAAGTGATCGTTATCATTTTTATGATATCCACGATTATATCAAAGACTTTTGAGTACGCTTGGTGTTGTTTGCATGGGATTGTGTGTTTATGCATATAACATCTAACAAAAAAATATTTTTTACTAAATATGTTAAAACTATTTTTTCTTTTGACTTTGTGTAGGTGACTCTTTTTTTTGGTAGGAACTTGACTTTTTAATTCAATATCAAATTAACTTTTCATAACTTAGCATTATTTAAATTGGATGTTGATATTTTTATGTGGATATATTGGTTGGCGTCCACACATATGTCTATTTGTTTGGTGTACATAGATGTGAGAAACTTGGTTGATTTTCACATATTGGTACTTCCCTTATGTGTATACCTTGCTTTAAGTCTTATTTTCTTCATTCGTGTGAAGAGATCAGATCTCTTCCATAAACGTGCATGCTTTGTTATGTTTCTACAAACTATTCATAATTGTATATGTAGAATTTGGTTGATGCCCACATAGTTGAAGATTCTTGGTTGTGTACAACGATGTGAAAAGTTTGGTGGATGTCAATAAATTTTTATCTTTGTATGTGTAAACCTTGGTTTGCTATGTCACATATTTTTGCATTGGTAACTGGAACATGTACACCTTGGTTGATGTCCATAAATTATTTTGAGTCATATATATAGGCTTTAGTTTTTTTTTGGTAACTAGAGTCATAGTACTTGATTTTACATGTGTATACCTTGGTTTTTTTTTATACCTTGTTTTATTAGTGGCATATTTGCAAAACTCTAGGGATTCACATAAGTTGTTTTGAGCCATGTGTAGAACTATTTGCTAGTTTTGATATACAAAGTCAAAAAATTGATTTTATTTGACTTTAGAATGATTTTTCTAAGCGAGTTTAAGGTTCATACTATGTGCTCTATGCTTCAAAGAATATGTAAAAATTGTTTCTTTCATATAATGTATTTTTTTCTTTTGATAAAAGTTACATTTGATAGGGAATTTTCATATTTTTCACTACCATAGCATCTTTAGAGGCTTTTAACATGAACACAAAACATGATTTTATGTATGTTCTAATTTTCCATTTACCTTTTAATTATAGTTAATATGTGTATTAAAGGATTTTCTCAAATTCTCTTTGTAGAAGGTGTGTGATTTTTTTAAAGATTTTCGAAAAGGGACACTTAAGTGTCCTATTTTGAGACCAAACTAGTGTTAAGAGTAGTGAGCATTTCTTAAAGTGCCCACTTCCATAAACGAAAGGTTTCCTCCTCATGTTGACAATCTGTGAATACGTATGCTTTATCCAAGTTGATTATGAAAAATAAAAAACCTTGGTCTTTAGAGTAGGAAACTTGTATTCCTCCCCACAATGATATAAGAGTTTCCATGATGTATCTACCATGAATAAATCATCTCTCCTCAAGCCTAAAAATGAACCACATATGTGGGTTGATTCTGTTGGCAAGGAATTTAACAAATACTTTGTAGATTGTGTTTAGGCACTTTATTGGTATCCAATTACTAACATACTATTGGTCTCTTTTCTTTTGTACCAATTTAATGATAAATTCATTGAAAATCTTAAGTAGACCTTTGTGAGTGATCAACGCATTCCATATGTTGTGGATTAAGGGAACCATCTCAATAGCGTAGGAGTGAAAGAACTCTATAAGGATTCTGTGTGGACCACAAGTCTTACCAAGCTCTAGTGAGTTAATGGCAACAACAATCTTAGTGACTTCAAATGGTCTTTTGAAGTTCTCGGTTGATATTCTTTTTCCTACACGATGTGCCTTTAGCATAGGCAACGGACCTCAAAAAGTCATTGGGATTGCTAACTAAAAAAATCCTAAAAAACCCCATGGATAAGTGTTTTTTGATTCAATGAATTTGTAGTTTCTCATTTTGTTTCTTAAAATGATCGCCTCTCACCTATGTTATCTCCTATAGCCTTGAGCCATGTGGCATGAGTTAGTTGGGCTTCATGATTATTGTATTATCCGATGTGAATTTTGGTTTCCCTTAGCAAGCTTTGACATTCCTATCAATCTCGAACCATCTTTGGCTAGCAGGGGACTAACCTTAAAAGTTTCTTTCATTTGGAAGGCTGTTGTAAATAGAGCCGTTCTATCTTCTCCTCGCCATTGAGGATTTTCTACTTTATGTACGTACCAAAATATAAAAAATCCATGTTGAAGTCTCCAACTAGAATAAGCTTGGGGAGAAGAGTGATAAGGGACTTCTAGGAGTTGTCCCTAGTTGAGGATGATTTGGGGGCATAGATCACAACAAAGCAAAGATTATAAGCCAAAGATTATAAGGTTGTCCCAATTGAACCATGATCCAACAACTGTTTGTATTGATGTAGTGAGCTGCAATGTTGTTAGCCGCAAATCTTTCATCTTGTACCATGATCTCCTATAAGTCGATTCTATTGGGTTCCAGCATCCATTCCTTAAATAGTTTCTTCATTACTTGGACTTTGGTAATTTTTGGGAGTCCTTTGCAATTAAAAGACATAACATTAATCGATATTGGCACAGGTAGAGTTATTGGATATCTTTGTGAAAATTTCCAAGCCCTAAAAAGAAATCGATATCTCACTTTGTAGTCTATCCTGTCTCTTATTCCTACAATCCATTACCCTTCCACAATCGCATCATTATCATGTTTATTAGTACTTTGGAGGGTTTCTTCCAAGGCATGATCCTTCATGTCTATTTCCTTGTCTAGGTCATTCAATTGGGTGGATTTGATAACTTCCTCTAAGGAAGTATCTTCGACAGCCAACATGCTAAGGTAGTTGTTGTGTAAGAGGAGCACTGAGGGATAAGGAGTTAATGGGGACCTTTGTAGTTTGAAGGTGCTGTTAGCTTCTCTTTTTTGGCTACCACAAGGAAGCCTTCCTCATCTACTATCTGAGAAGCCTTAGTCTCTTATTTTCTTGGTTTAGGAAGAGGGAAATCCCTCACAAAGTTGCCTTGCTTATGATAAATAGAATAGGAGTTAGGAAGATCTTTATAGATAATTTCTTGGATATTGTCAACCCTTCTTATTTTGATAGTAAGTTCTATCTCTATGTCTAGATTTTATTCTACGTATATGTCAACTAGGACTTTTGAATATCATCTTTGGTTTATCAATGGTGGCTCTTTGAAACTTAGAACTGCACCAAGGGTACTTGAAATCCCAACAATACTATGACTCCATCTCAATGAGAGAGTTGAGAACTCAACCTAGATTGGGAGCTTCTTGGGCTTATCAATGAGTGGGTTAAAAGATGGATACCGAAATAGCGTAGTGTCTTTGATGGTCTAGCTAGGTTGTTTGAGAACAAGGTCAACTTGCACAACACTTTGAAAGAAGTTAAAAGAAAATAGCCATTTGATTGATACTGGATCCTCAGGGAGGGCAGATTAAGCAGTCCCAATGCGTATCTAATCCACTGGCATAAGTATTTGAGCGGTCATCTTGGACCTTGACAGAGCCTTACAAGTGTCATCTCTTCTAAATATTCAACCGCTTCTTCCATTTCTTGCTTAGGACAATAGAAAGGTGGGGAGGAGTTTTCATTGTTTTCTTGTGTGTTGTTAGTCTCTTGTTTGGGAAGGGGGTTCTTATTTCCATCCTTTTTAGCAGGAACTTTGGTGCATACCTACTCGTGTCTTGTGGCCATGGGCGAGGACATGCATTGTTCCTCAATTCCATGAGGTTTTTTAGAGGTGCTCGCATGCTCGAGGTTGATAACGTGAGTGTCTTTCATCAAAATCGAACTGAGGAAGTCGTTGCTGTCAGGGGGAGGGGTAGAGTTACTTGCATGTCTTGCATGTCTACGGGGAACTTGCAATCAAAGTTTTATCGGCGAAGTAGGTTCCCCAATTACTCCAATCAATTTTAGAGGAGTTCCAGGTCAAGTGAGTATCGAACGTTTAAATTCTCTTACATCAGAACACCAATTAACGTTGGATTTGTGCAAGCGTTGTTGTGGAAACGACTGTCTAGCTAAGTTGGGGAGGTGAAAATTAAAGTTAACAAGGCAAAATTACTTTTCTGTCATTGATGAGGAAGAAGAAACATTTCTTATTTCACACATGCAACTACTACAAGATCCTATTTAATTCCAGGAGTAATATGTTTGTCGAATATCATCTTTCATTGAGTGATGAAGGTTGTCGAAGAGATGTTAAGATTGTATTTAGCATTAGGCAATATGAGACTGCAAAGAATTCAAGTTCATTGTGATTTGATTCCTTTCAATCGAGACTCATGAAGCAATAGGGGACATGTATAATTAAGGGACACGTATAATTAATATGAACATTAGATGTGTATAATTAATATGAACATTAGGGTGGGATAGCTCCCATAATTTGATCTTCTTTTAGCCTTCTCAAGTATCCAATTACACTTAGTGTTGGGGGAAGCCTTAAAACCTACCTGCATCCGAAGTAGCCTAAAGATTTATCCATCCACAATAGTTTGACATGCAGCGTCTATTATGAAGTCAAAAAGTGGGTCCCCAAAGGATTTTCCAATCAGTGAAAAACATTGTATTCTTGGATTTTCCAAAGTTCCCTTCCCAGCAGATTTTGGAATTATGGGCTATGTTCTTTGATTCAATGACTTTGTAGGTCCTCATTATATTTCCTAAAATGATCCCCTCTTCAACTCTGTTATCTTTTATAGCCTTGAGCCATGGGGCCTGAGTAAGATGGGCTTTATGAGTGTTGTAGCCTCTGATGTGTCTATTGGCTTCCCTCAGCAAACTTTGACATTCCTTGAAAAGTTTTTAACATCTTTGGCTAGCAAAGGACTATTCGCTAATGGTTCTAGTAATTATCTCGTTAATTTTGGATTGAACATAATCTAGCTTATGAAACATTGCATCAACGTGAAACCATCGACTTTTAACTCGAGGGTCGCACGCTTTAAAATTGATGCAGATGGCACAATGATTAGATAGGAAGCAAATGCTAGTAGAGGAGGTGTGGAATGCTTAGTCGTTAGCAAGACTAAATGACCAATAGCAAATGTCTAGTAGGGAAACCTCGAAAATGTCATCTTTTTTATTATTTGTCTAGGTGAATCGAGTGCCCTTGAAAATGTCTTCTAGTTGGAAGGCTTGTGGTATATGGAAATAGCAGAAGAGACTTCCAAAAATTTTCTCGTAGTTGAGTTCGATTTGGGAGCCTAGATCAATGCAATGCAAAGATTATAGGGTTTCCCCAACCAAACTATGGTTAAACATTTGTTCGTATTGATGTAGTGAGCTACAATTTTGTTAGGCAATATTGAATTTATGCCGATGTGAGAGCCCCCACTACCTTGCATATGGTAGTGAACAAAATGAAGTCAGGTTAGATAAGTTTTTTGTTCCATGCAAGTAGGGTGAATTTTTTGGTTCCATGCAAGTAGATCCCTGATTGCTTGTAAGGAGTTGGGTGCCAACATCCATTCCTAAAATTAATTGCTTGAACTTTGGTCATTTTTGAAAATCCGTTGGAATTAAAAAGGCATAACTTCGCTTGACATTGGCACAAGTAGAGTTATTGGATCCCTTTTTGAACCTTTTAAAGCTTTCAATAGAAATCCAGATCTCACTTTGTAGTATATCCTTTATGTTATTCCTACAATCCATTATCGTGTCAATAATTGCATCATTATCATGTTTATTAGTACTTTGGAGGTTCTCTTCCAAGGCACGGTCCTTCATGTCTATTTCCTTGTCCAACTCATTGAATTGGGTGGTTTTGATAAGTTTGTCTAAGGAAGTATCTTTCATAGTTAGCATGCTAAAGTGGTTTTTGTTTAATGGGGGCTTTGAGAGATAAGGAGTTATAGGGAACTTTTGTAGTCTGAAGGTCTTGTTAGTTATTTTGTGTAGCTACCATAACATCTACAATCCAAGAAGTCTTAGTCACTTATTTTCGTGGTTTATGAAGAGCCAAATCCCTTGCAAAGTGGTCTTGCTTTCTTATGACAAATAAAATAGGAGTTAGGGAGATTATTATATACAATTTCATGCATATGTTCAACCCTTTTGGTTTCATCAGTAAGTTCTATTTTTGTGTCTATATTATTTCCTTTGTTTATTTCAACAAGGACTTCAAGATTCCATCTTGGGTTTTTCAATGGAAGCTCTTGAAACTCAAAACTCCACCAAGGGTACTTTGATTCCCAACAATACTATTAATCCATCTCAAAGGGAGATTTCAGAACTCCAACCCTATTGGGAGCATCATTAGCTTATTAGTGAGTGGGTTAAACAATGGATACCATTTACAATAAACTAGTGGAGTGTCCTTGATAGTCTAGCTAGGTTGTTTGAGAATGAGGTCAACTTGCACGACACATTCAAAGAAGAAAAAAAAGAGCCATTCGCTTGACATTGGATCTTCTCGGAGGGTGTATCAAACAATCCAAATGCATTTCTAGACCAATGGCATAAGAATTTGGGTGGTGGTCTTGGACTTCATAGAGCCCTATAAGTGTCACTTTTTCTAAAAATTTAATCAAGCTTCTTCTATTTATTTCTTAGAGTAGTAGAAGCAGTTTTTGCAAGGTGGGGATGAGTTTTGATTGTTTTCTTGTGTGCAATTAGTTTCCTATTTAGGAATGGAGTTCTTATTTCCATGCTTTTTATAACAAATCCTAGTAACTATTGGGAACCTCTCGTCTATAGCCTACTCGTGCCCTCTGTTCCTTAGGGAGGATATGCATTGTTGCTCCATGCCATGGGTTTTGTTTTTGGTGTTTGCATGCTCGAGGTTGAAAACGTGAATGTCTTTCATCAAAAGTGAACTAAGAAAGTCGTTATTGTCAGGAAGAGGGGAAGAGTTACAACCACGTATAAGCAAGGTCATTTGGTCTATTGAACGATGCCATTTGTTGTGCAGCAATGCCCAAGAGTGTCAAACATTGTTCTACACAGGTCACTCGATGTGTGTCTGGAAAAGGGCCATCCATAGCTAAGGTCCCAAGCTTGAGATATATCCTATGTTATTCAATGGTAATGGGGATGAGTGTTGCATGGCCCACGTGGCAACACTAGACCATTCGAGATCATATTTTGGATGCAAGAGGATATATTGGATGAGAGGAGAGTGACACACCCATCATTTACACGTCCTTAGCCTTCTAGTTCTCACATTTGGTATCAAAGCATCACTTGAGAGATTTTTTGGGAAGTTCAAAGAGTTTTTTCACATGCGATTTTTAGAAAAAAAGTTGATGGGCTCCCTTGGAAGTCACGCCAAGTCATCATCATCTTCGTCGTCGAGAGAGAACCCCCATCAGAAAGAGGTAGTAGAGGTTCACTGAAGCAAAAAGAAGGGGATTGTTGAGCCCATCTAAGGAGTTGTGAGCCCCAATGGAGCCCACACACACTCTATAAGCACCCAATAGCACGCATGATGATAGCCATCACATTGAGTGTCTACGCAAGTGAAGGGAAGTTAAGGAACTCTATCTCATCTTCTTCCCTTTGAGGTTGAAGCGAAGCAAGATCCCACCCTCTACATAAGTGCTCGAATCGCAATTTTTCCTTGATATGTGGGATTACGTAGCTGCTCCACATGCACTCGTTTTCTCAAGAAAGAGTAAGAAGAAGAGAAAATTAGAGATTTCTTCATAGCCATAGCTTAAAGCTTTCTTATCTAGCTTATTTGAACCACCTTGCTCCACTCACGTAGTCATATCTTGGTTATTTCAACTTCAAATTAAGTGATTTTTCTTGCTACTACAATCTATCTTTTGGATCCACTTTCCAACATGTACAAAACTTCGAACTTGACTATTTGACATTGAGGATCCATGTTCAAGAACGGCTTCAATGGAATAATCATTGGGAGACTCTTAGAGAATAAAGACGTGTGGGGATCATCTTCAGCACTGGCACACAATTGCACACCACGTTTTTGGACTCAAAGATAAGTTTTTTGGTCAATTTAGATTCATTCTTGCTCTCTTCCTACATCATGGTGCACATAGGACAAGCACTTTTGCAAGGCAAACATGGTATATGATTAGTTAGAAGCTTGTTTAGCTCTACACTTTGCATGAAAGTAGTGTTGCAAGTACAACTAGCATTTGGTTTTACAAGTACAATGAGGAGGATGTAAAAACTTGTAGTGTTCTTATTATTATACCGTGCCACCCCATAAGGATTATTGCATGGGCGTGTAGTGCCCTTTGGTATCTGTGTGTGTGTATATATATATATATATATATATATATATATATATATATATATATATATATATATATATATATATATATATTGTGTCTATCGACATCATGTTTTTGGAGAAGTTTGTGTAGTGCACTTAGTTTTATTTTTTTATTTTAATTTTTATGTTGTGATGCTACCAAAATGTTTATGATTTAGCATGCATATGCATAAAAGGTAGATAATCCATATGAAAAGTTTCCTTTCTCTTATTTCTTTTATGCAAAGGCTTGTGATTTGTCTATTTTCACTGCCAATTGCATACAGTAGGTGTACATTGAGCATTAAAATAAAAAAAATTAAAATCATAAAACCAAAAAAGAGATCTACACCTTATCCTAGCATAGATTTAGGACCCTCTTGACACGTTAGAACTGATACACTCATGGATGAGCGCACTTCAGAGCCTATAGAGACCATGAGTGCTAAGATAGCACATCTAGAGAGCACACTTCATGACATCTTGGAGCACGTGCATGGCTCCAAGAAAGAGGAAGTGATGCCTGAGACCAAGTTGGCAGGAATGGAGCTAGATGCTCTAGGTGAGCATCAAGCTCCAAAAGTCCCTAGAGATAGCATACTAGTCAGAGAAGCCCGATGGCAGCTTAAGGACCTTAAGCTTCCAAATACCATGGCTCATCTAGTGCCAGGACTATTGATGTTGTTGAGCAATGCCTCGACAAGTGGGAGGAGTGCTTCCCCTTATGCCATATCATAGGTGATAGACATAAAATTTAGAGGGTCATTGAGAACCTCATGGACGTTGCCCATAGGTGGTGGCTCAAGATAGAACAAGACAAGAAAGAGCCCACAACTTAGGAACAATTTAAAGTATTGTTCTAGAATAACTTCATACTACTTAATGAGAGGTCTAGAATGCTAGAAACTGTTGGAAATCAATGTCACATTAATCCAAATCCCTATTAGGGTAGAAACCCTAATTTTCGTACTTAGTCATTTTTGGCACAAAATTTGGGTAAATTTTTTATGATCCTATCTTTTAGAGTTTGATGAGAGCTTTCTAATGGTATAAGACATTCAATCATCAGAAATCACATATGGGAGAAAATCTTGATCAAAGTTAGTTAATAAAAATCTTGTGAAAAGTTATTTTTAGATTAAAAAAGCAACGATCAAAATAAAACAAAAATAGCGATAGCTTTAATTTTAGTGATCAAATTTCCGGGATCTAGCTTTTGGGGATTTTTTCTCAAGAATTTTGTGGCCTATATAAAGAGGGCTATAGTCGCTCATTTGAGGTATCCAATACCATCCTTTGGGTGATTTTGGCGATGGATGGGTTGATGCACACATGTGTGCAGCCATGGTCCCTTCTACATGAAGATTATGGAGTACTTCAAAGACATTGGATGGAGCTTAACATAAGATTGCATCTTATGCTAACTATTTAGGTACATATTCTCTTTTTGCACATAGGTACTACTTGGAGCTTATGGAGGTAGTGGCATCCATATCTGGAGGAGTTGTATTCGGCATACATGGAGGCAGTGGCATCCATAAATGAGAATTAGTACATGCGGGCTACGTGCATTGGATGAGGTGTTTAGAGAAGGTGTTTCCACATGAGTATGAGGATTTCTATCAGCAACATGTTAGCATTCTATGCTAGTTCTATAAATATGTGATCTTTCACACACATACATCTGATTTAGGGTCTTCCATAGCCTAAAATCAGATTAGGGTTTGTTGAATATCAGTTTCAAACTGATCTTTCCTCTTTCTATCACTCATATTCACTCTTCTACAACCTATTAGGTCATACATCTCATACATATTGAGATTTTTGTCCCTACATCTTAATATGTACATACACTCTTCCATCTATTTCTATTCACATAGAGTGGTTGAGATTTTGACTCCTACATTGTAAATTAACATTTGTATATATGATGGTGTGAGTAATCAGTGGCTTACGTAACACTTTGAACATGTTGTCTATTCTCTCTATCTTTTTCTCATCATTGTTAGATTAAGTATTGTATGTTCATGTTTGACAATTTTGGAAGATGCTGGAATCTGTGTTTGTAGTTATAGGCCTACCTAATTTCCAACATTTGGTATCAGAGCTCCTAGACTACCAACATATGGTTTCAGAGCATCTTCTAACATTTGACATATGACATACAAACTTAATCTAGATGAGTAGAGATTTGAGAATTAGGCAATACAGTCGCATGTTTATCAGTGTGGAGTATGAAGCTAATGATCTGTTAGAAGCCAAATACTTTTGGAAGAGTAAAGTTACTTTATAGAAGTACTGTATGAAGACCAAGACTTGATGAAGAGAAGGCTACTTCAAATTCAAGGAAAAACAATGGTTTGGAGAAGATGAAGGGACCAGATCAACATCAAATCAGAGGTATTAGTTTCTATTATCAGATTGTCATTTGTAGGTCATATCTTAGAAGAGCAGTTATGAAGAGATTTGGAGGATTCAAGAAGTGATTTTGAACACTTTCATTACTTTGAAAGTTAAAGCATTAGCTACATCAAAACAGGTACCTAGAGGTTGTTCTTGATAGTTTTGATAGAAGATATCTTTCTTGGCAAGAAAGCTCATCTAAGAAGACAAATTTGGAGATTAGATCAGTTTTGTTTTCAGCCAACATAAGGTTGGAAGTTTTTTCATCAGATTTTGTACCTAGAAAGGTAATTCAACATTCAGTAGGGAAACTTGATATTTTAGAGACGCCTGTTACTTATGAGGTGCGCACATATATGATTATACCAAACTTTGAAGGAAAGAGGTATGAAGGACTTATAGATGGAACAACGATGTAGAAAAGATGACATCATAGATATGAAACTTTGGTGAGACTCATGAGAGTTGAGTACACTCAGAGATGAACCAATTAGTGTTCATAATACACTAACTTATGAGTTGCCAGTCACAAGTCCCAGGATTCAATTTTTTATTATGTTTTAGTGTATTTACATGACACAACAAAAGAACGTTGAGAAACCTATCGTAAGGTAAATGCAAATATGTGGATCCTAGTATATTCTTATAGGTTTGAGAAGACACGAGATAGCAGATTCAGAGTCAAGTCATGCTACATATGTTGTCAAGCAATGATTGCTTGATGTATGCCATCACTATTGGATATCTAATTTGCATATTTTCTCAGGTATTATGGTTCATATTCAGCAAATTCAGATTTCTCAAGTTTGAAGAAGTTCAAACTCAGTTTTAAAGAAGACTTTTGAAGATAAAGCTTTGAAGGTCAATCTTGAAGGACAAGTTTGAAGCTTGTGTCAATTTGCAGATGAATATAGTTGCATATCCAATTTAGATTGTACCAATATGACATTCTAGGGGGGATTGTTGGAAATCAATGTCACATTAATCCAAATCCCTATTAGGGCAGAAACCCTAATTTTGGTACTTAGTCATTTTTGGCACAAAATTTGGGTAGAATTTATACTATCTTGTGGAGCTTGATGAGAGATTTCTAATGGTATAAGACATTCAGTCATCAGAAATTAGATATGGGAGAAAATCTTGATCGATTTTAGTTAATAGAAAGCTTATGAAAAGCTATTTTTAGTGATTAAAAAAGCAACGATCAAAATAAAACAAAAATAGCGATAACTTTAATTTCAGCGATCTGATTTCCGAGATCCAACTTTTGGGGATTTTTTGGAAAGAATTAGGAGGCCTATATAATTAGGGCTATATTCACTTATTTGAGGTATCCAATACCATCGTTTGGATGATTTTGGTGATGGATGTGCTGATGCACACATATGTGCAGCCATGGTGCATATATGGTCAGCTATGGAGCAGCTTTTGAAGCACATTAGGAGCATCCATGGAGTTCTTTTTGGAGAAGAGTATGCTCATACTCTTGCTTATGGAGACAACTTACTTATCAATAGATTGGTGGTATGGATCATCCATCTATGTTAACTATTCAGGTACATATTCTCTTTATGCACAGAAGTACTACTTGGAGCTTATGGAGGTAGTGGCACCCATATCTGGAAGAGTCCTATTTGGCATACATGGAGGCAGTGGCATCTATAAAGGAGAATCATTACATGCATGCTACATGCATCAAATGAGGTGCTTAAAAAAGGTGTTTCCACATGAGTATGAGGATTTTTGTCAGCAACATGTTAGCATTCTATGCTAATTCTGTAAGTATGTGGTCTTTCACACACACATATCTGATTTAAGGTCTCACATAGCCTATAATTAGATTAGGGTTTGCTGAATATCAGTTTCAAACTGATCTATCCTCTTTCTGTCACTTATATTCACTCTTCTATAACCTATTAGGTCATACATCTCATTCATATTCAGATTTCTATCCCTACGTCTGAATATTCTTGTAAATTCTACACATACAATCTTCCATCTATTTCTGTTCACATAGAGTGGTTGAGATTTTGACTCCCACATTGTAAATTAACATTTGTATATATGATGGTGTGAGTAAGCACTGGCTTACGTAACACTTTGAACATGTTTTCTAATCTCTCTCTATCTTTGTCTCATCATTGTTAGATTAAGTATTGTATGTTCATGTTTGACAATTTTGGAAGATGCTGGAATCTGTGTTTGTAGTTATGGGCCTACCTAATTTCCAACAAAAACTTGGTTCTTCATTAGCCAAAAGAACCAAACCATTCAAAAGTACTCGAATAAGTACAAATAGGTACTTTCTAAAGTATGTGATACTATCCCTGAGTTTTGTTGGGATAGATGGATGGACACTCCAAGAAATGAGTAGGTATTGCCAAATTCTACTTAGTACCAGCCCCTTCAAGCTTCAGATTTGAGTTGTGGGCCCTCTTAGCTTTCCAATGACACTATACAAGTTCCTATGTACTTTGGAAATGATGTATGAAAAGATTGAATCAAAACAGACTACTTCCAAATAGAAGGATCATCATATACCTACTCCTTGTTATGCTTAGTGCTACCACTAGAGTAGGAATTAGATGAATTCCTTTTAAAGGTATCAAATTAGCTTAGTAAGCTAATATTTCCTAGTGAAATGACCTAAAATGATGCACTATACATAGAGCAATCAATTTAGCAATTGAAACATTACCCATGATTTTTTAGGACCTCTATAGAGTTTGACTAGTGAGTGTGTCGAAGCGCGTTTCTCCAAATCTGATGGACCAAAGTTTTTCAACATTTGTGAGCATGTAGATAACTTGGATCTCATTCCAACAAGCTATAAATCATTGCATTTGGTCGCGAACTGACTGAGATATGAGCAACACAAGTTGACAGATATGAATGACTATAATAGAGAGATCATAGATGAACAATGTAGATGTATTGTATTAATGAACAGTGTTGTACAAGATCATAGGCTTGACAATCATAGCCTAATGATGGAGAGTAGTTTAGGCTACAATGTAGGACTCACACTCTTTCAGAATGGACATGGAGAACTCGGGAAGAAGGACCTGTATTCGTGACTTTTCTCAAGTCACTTTATATAAGTGTTACAATCAAATTTGAATTTGAATTAAAATTTTTGGCTCTCTCTAAAGTAGTCCTTCAATGTAGGAAATATTCCCTCAATGAAGTACATGCTTTTCTAACTAACAAGTCCACGAGTTGTTGGTAGGTGATTACAAAGTTTCTCTCAAGTCAAGTAGATGACTTTTACAAATGTAAAAAGATAAAGTTCTCCTCGAAATGATTTTCATGGAGCTTCACGTGTTTATGATCTTCAAGCCAAATGTGTGGGCTTGGACTTTGCACCAACAACTCCCCCTCAAGCCAAACATTTTGGCTTGGTCTTCATCTTCAATCTTCATGAATGTCCTGTAATCCATTCATTGAATTGAACCTGCAAATTTTTGTACCATATAATGCTTTACTTAATAAATCTGCACATTGCATATTTGTTGACACATATATCAACTGAATCTCCTTGCTCAATAACTTCTCTCTCACATAATAACTATATGCTTAGTCCTAGCATGATAAATGGGATTTGCTGCAAGATGTAACGAGCTTGTATTATCTCAAAAAATCATTGGAGATGTAGTGTGCAAACCCAAATTCTGTATATAACAATCTGATCCATATGGCCTCTTCAGTAGCATCGATCAATCCTCTATACTCTACCTCTGTAGAAGATAAAGCAAGAGTAGGTTACTTCTTTGAAGACCATGATATTCGCTTATCACCTCCAAAGGATTAGTATCCTGAGGTACTTCTTCTATCATCTTTGCATCCTACCCAATCTGCATCCGAATATATCATGATGTCCAAGTCTGATGTATAAGGGAAATATAAACCATGATGTTGGGTATCCTTAAGGTACTTCAAGATCCTTTTGGCAGCCTCCAAGTGAGGTGTCGCAGGCTTGTGCATAAACTGACTTAGAACACTTACTCCATAAGCAATGTCAATCTTTGTCAAAGTGGCATAATAAAAGCTTCCCACTATGCTTTGGTAACCTGCAATATTATCAATTACATCACCTTTATGAGCACTTAACTTTAGGTTTACCTCCATTGGAGTACTTGCAACTTTGGCATCCTGCAAATGAAACTTCTTCAACATATCCTATGTATACTTTCTCTTAGTAATATAAATTCTAGAGTTTGTATAGACCAGCTCAAGTCCTAGAAAGTATTTTAGTGATCCAAGGTCACTAATCTTGAACTCATTCATCTGAATAGTCTACCTATCTTTTCTCCTTTGGCTATCCTTTTAAACCCATTCTTGGGATCCTCCACAAGTGCTCCATATTGGTTGAATCTAACCTGCAAACCTTTTTCCACATTCTGTCGAACACTCATCAAATTCTTCGTAATTGTAGGTACATATAGAACTCTACTCAACAAATTCTTGTTTCCATCAGAGGTCTTAACATTCCCTACTTTAATCACTGAGTGCTTGGTGTCATCACCTGTTTGTCCCTGATGCTTACCCTTTGGTTCCTCAAGGTCAGAGAGAAGAGCTACATTGCTTGCCACATGGTTTGAGCATCCTGAATCAGTGTAGAAGAGTTGATCATCATTTATACCTGGTTTTGAAGTCATGTTCATAATCAGAAGAGAATCTTCTTGCTCCTCTATGTAGTTGTTGTAATCTTTTCTGGATTTGTATCCTCCTTGGTAGTTGCTAGTGTAATTGTTGTTGTAGTTGTTATTGTATCCTTGATGATGATTGAATCTCCCTCTAGAAGATCTATATCCACCTCTTTGATATCCTCTACCTCTCTGATTCTTGAAGTTCCTGAAACACTCATCTGTAGTATGATTTGATAAACCACAAATATTCCATGGTGAGGAATTATGAGGTCTCCCCCTACCTTGCTTACCTCCTCTACCTCTTGCTCTTGAGGTTCTACCCCTCCCTGCATATTTGGCTTGGAAGGTAGTTCCTTTGTCTTCAACCTTTTTGTTTTTCCCTTTCTCTTTGGATTTACTTTTATCAGTGTATAGGGCAGAAGAGCTATTACCTCTTGATGAATCTCCATTCTTGTTGAGCTTGGCTTCATGGGTGAATAGTTGCCCCATGAGTGTGGTAAGTTCTAGAATTTGCATGTCCATGTACAAGTCCATGGCCATTGTGAAACTCTCCCATTTGTGATCACCTTTTATACCATTGATTACTTGTCTTAGAATTTTCTTCTCTTATGCTTGCCAATTGATCTGCCACATCTTTGACTTTGGTCACATAGTCTGAGATGCTTTGCTTGGGTTGCCTTCTTTGAGTTGTAAACTCAATCCATAGTTGGTTCTTCCTGGCCCTTGTGCTTGAAGAGACATAGGAAGACAATGTTTCCCAAGTCTCTTGGGATGTCTTACAGTCTCTAATATGAGGAAGAAGAAAATCAGAGCTCGAGTTAAGTAATTAGGACCTTGCTAATGCGTCCTTTGCACACCATGTATCAAGTCTTTCATGCTCCTCTCTTGTTGGTTGTCCTTTGCTTCTGAATATGGGCATCTCCTCATCTCCTGAAATGTATCCATAAAGGCTTCTTCCTTGCAAGTATGTCTTCAGCCTCAGGGACCATGCTTGATAGTTGTTCCTCTCCAATTTATCAATGAAAGAAGGAAAACTATCTCCCATTATACCTTAGCTTTGCTCTGATACCACTCTTGGGATAGATGGATGGACACTCCAAGAAATGAGTAGGTACTACCAAATACTGCTTAGTACCAGCCCCTTCAAGCTTTAGAGTTCAGTTGTGGTCCCTCTTAGCTTTCCAATGACACTATACAAGTGCCTATGGACTTTGGAAATGATGTATGAAAAGATTGAATCAAAACAGACTACTGCCAAATAGAAGGATCAAAGAAAACCTTCTATTTTTTATCATACATCTGTTGCTTCTTATGCTTAGTGGTACCAATACAATAGGAATAAGAAAACATCCTTTTAAAGGTATGAAATTAGCTTAGTAAGCTAATGATCCCAAGTGGAATCACTTAAAATGATGCACTATACACAGAGCAATCAATTTAGCAATTGAAACGTTACCCCCGACTTTTTTAGGGCCTCTGTAGAGTTTGACCAAGGAGTGCTTTGATGTGCTTTTCTCCAAATCGACTGAACCAAAGTTCCTCAAACTTTGTGAGCATGTAGATAACTTGGATTTGATTCCAACAAGCTATAGATCATTGAATTTTGTGGAGAACTATGTGCGATATGAGCAGCACAAGTTGATAGATATGAATGACTATAATAGAGAGATCATAGATGAACAATGTAGATGTATTGTATTAGTGAACACTGTTGTACAAGATCATAGGCTTGACAATCATAGCCTATTGATGGAGAGTAGTGTAGGCTATAATGTAGGCCTCACGCTCTTTCACAATGGAAATGGAGAACTCAGGAAGAAGGACCTGTATCCATGACTTTTCTCAAGTCACTTTATATAAGCGTTACAATCAAATTTGAATTTGAATTTTTGGCTCTCTCTAAAGTAGTCCTTCAATCTAGGAAATATTCCCTCAATGAAGTAGATGCTTTTCTAACTAACAAGTCCATGAGTTTTTGGTAGGTGATTACAAAGATTCTCTCAAGTCAAGTAAATGAATTTTACAAATGTAAAAAGATAAAGTTCTCCTAGAAATGTTTTTCATGGATCTTCATGTGTTCATGATCTTCAAGCCAAATATGTGGGCTTGGACTTTGCACCAACAAGTTTCTCCAGACCCACAAGTTCATCTTGGGACTAAGGAAAACTATTAGACCTTTGTTGAGGAAGGAGAGATGTCACTCCTTGGGACATGCCATGGAGATGGCTTTAGTCTATGAGGATGGCCATACGGCGATAGGCTCCCAAGGCCAAAGGTCCTCATGGACTAAGATAAACTGACCCTTCCCCACATCTACTCTTGGCTCAATCACTACGCATCCTTCTAGAAAGGCTAAGCAAATGCATATGATCAAGATAATTTCAAGAGCGAAAAGGAAAGTGTGTGCTCTAGCTGAGAGGGCATATAATAAGTCTATTCTGATCCCTTAGTTGAAAGAGAAGCAATGAAAGAGGGGCTATGCTATGGGTGTCTCGGGCAACACCTTTTGAAGGACTGTCCTAAGAAAAACAAAATAGCAACCACCATAGTTATTAATCCCACTTAGGCAAGGAGTGATGGAGATGAAGACTTTGGAGATTGTCCATCTCCGATATCATCTCTTACTATGATAGATGTTGTGCTTCTGCTTGTGGCACACAAAGGATACTAGTTCCTAGACACCAAGCTCATTGTCATGAGGGGAGTCTTGGTAGGAGAGCTTATAAAGTTACTCTTTGACACTCGGTTGCCACATAATATGATTAGTTCTTGAGTAGTGAGTAGGCTACACTTAGAGACTATGCAATCAGACTATGTCTACACAGTAGAGTTAGCCAATGGCAAGGGAATCGAGACTTGGGACCAATGAGTGGGTGGTTTTTCCATTCAGATCCAATCCTATGAGGATAGACTTGATTTCGAGATAGGTAGACTAGCACATTTCAATGTAGTCCTAAGTAAGAAGTGGCATGCTAGTAAACGACTAGTCATTAAAATTGTTTCGCATGTGAATTAGTTTGAGTGTGAGGGGAGGAGAGTACTAATCTATGGAGATCTAGATCTCTAAGATATGTGATTGGTAACCACTATCAAGTTGCTCAAGACTGATTGTAAGTATGTTTACTTTCTTTATTTTGTGTATTCATAATGTATTATGATGGATTCATACAATTATGGAGACTCTAGTTCGAATGCTCAAGTGCTTCTAGAGTGATTAAGAGAAAAATTTCAAGAGTTATTCTTGAAAGAATTACTTTTAGAGAAATTAAGAGAAAACTTTCAAGAACTATTCTTGAAAGAATTAACTTCAGCTTAACCTCCTTGCAAGAACATTGAACATAGAATCTAATTGGTACTAGGAGGGAGTCTGATTGCTTGGCCACCATATTAAAGGAGTTTGTAGGAGGAGAATGAAGTTTGCAAGGTCGTGGATGAGTGCTTATAGAAAGGGTCGATTAAACCTAGCTCTTCGCCTGTTGCAGCACCAGTTCTTCTTGTGAAGAAGAAAGATGAATCTTATAGGATATGTGTCGACTACGGAGCACTCAATAAGATTATTATCAAGCATAGATATCCCATGCCTAGGATAGATGGTCTTTTAGATGCTTTAGGTGGAGCCATTGTATATAGCAAATTAGATTTAAAGAGTGGTTGCCATTAGATTAGGATAAAACATCTGAATCTATATAAAACAATTTTCAAGTCCCATTTTAGGCATTATGAGTACTTAGTTATGCCATTTGTTTTAACTAATGCACCTGCTACTTTCATGATGTTAATGAATGATATTCTACAACTATTCATTGGAAAGTGTATTGTGGATTTTATTGATGATTTTCTAGTATATAGTAGGTATGTACATGGGCATAAAAGTCATTTGAGATTAGTGTTAAATAAGTTGAAAGAAAATAAATTATTTGTAAATCCAAAAAAGACTCAATTATTCCCTCCAAAAATAGAATATTTAGGGCATGTGATATCGGGTGATGGGATCCAAATGGATCCCAAGAAGGTCTTAGTCATTCTAGCTTGGCCTACTCCTCAAGATGAGGGACCGTTACAATCATTTTTAGGACTTTCTAGTTTCTTTTAGAAATTCATGTCTTCTTATTTGTCGATACCAATGCCTATGATGAACTTGCTTCAAGGCAAAGTGTCATTTGCATGGAAACCCTATACCTTGAAACAAGCTATTTTCGAGGATGCTATACTCAAAGTGGTAGATCCATAGAAACCCTTTGAGTTACAGATAGATGCTAGTGGCATAACCATAGGGGTAGTCTTGAGCCAAGATGGCATGCCAATAGCTTTTGAAACCAAGAAGTTTAGTAGTGCACAATGCAATAGGCTAGTGCATGAACAAGAGTTGTATGTAGTGGTGCATGCTCTTAAAGTCTTGAGACACTATCTTTATGGTGCATACTTTAAACTATACACAGATCACCATATACTCGAGTAATTTTTTAGTGAGCCACACCTTGAAGGTAGACAGGCTCGTTGGGCTGAGCTCATGTAGTAGTTTCATATGGAAATCCTATATAGAGGAGGCAAAGAGAATATAGTAGATGATGCATTATCACACATAGTGTATCAAATGACCTTTACAATTCTAGAAAGCTCATTGCTTTAAGAAATGAGGAAGCACATGTGGAAGATCCACATTTGTTATAGATTAGTAGAGCCATGAGTGATAAGTCTATCATAGGAAATGAGGCAGTTCCAACTATTTCTTCCCTTAGTAGAGCAAACAAGTCCAATTTTTACTCCAATATCTCAAAGGAGAATGGAATAGTCAAATAGAAAGGAAAGGTTTGTGTACAAGATTCTTGAGATTTGAGAAGAAAAGTCATGCATGATAACCATGATGTTCCTTATGCAGGGCATCTTGGTGTTGATAAGACAATTTAAGCTTGTTAGAAGAACATTTTGGTGGCCTATATTAGCCAGAGATGTCCACACTTATGTTCTACAATGCTTTATGTGTCAAGTCAACAAGGCAGAAAGAGTAAAGACACTAGGTCTTTTACATCCTTCACATATTCTAGAGCACAATCGGGACAATGTATCCATGGACTTCATAGTGGGGTTGTTGTGGACCCAAAGGAATCGAGATATTATCCTAGTGGTGGTAGATGGATTGAGAAAGATGGCTTATTTTATACCCATGTAGGAGAACGCTCCACGGGTAATGGAGTTGTTCATCCACCATGTTTTTAGATTGCATGGTTTATCGACATCCATAGTTTTGGATAGGGACGTTAGATTCAGAGGACACTTCTAGAAGTTTGTATTTGAAAAATGAAAGGTGTCATTGAAAATGATTACTAGTGATCGTGCATAGAAAAATGGTCAAACAAAGAGGGTCAACAGATTCTAGAGGACATGTTGAGGGCATATGTCTTTTAGAGGCAAACAAATTGGAATAGTTACATGCCACTAGAAGAGCTTGCTCATATCAATAATCCTCATAAAGTGACAGGAATGTCTCCTTTTGAGATGAACTATGGCATGGATCCCACTACTCTTAGTACTAGAATACCAAAGAAATGTCATAGTGCTTCTGAGCTCTTAATGAGCCTCCAAGCAAATTTAGAAATAGCTAAAGCCAAGATGCAAGAAGCAGTTGATAGGGCAAAAGAGTATGTTGATAGGAAGAGATCTCCTAGAGTCTTTAAGGAAGGAGAGAGAGTTTTTCTTCAATTTTGAGCTAGATCTACTTCATTATCCACATGGAAGTGTAGTAAGCTTTCACCAAGGTTTTCTAAACCTTGGAAGATAATAAAGAATCTTAGTGATGTTGCATACCGATAACAGCTTCCTCCAGATTGCAGAGTCAATCTAGTGTTTCATGTCAATAAACTTAGAAAGTATATATCCAGGGAGGATAATCTGATAGAGGTTATTGTTTCTTTGCAAGAAAGTGATAGCAAAGATCACTCTCTAGATAGGATACTAGATCAGACACAAAAGCGGTTGAGAAACTATGTCATTTAGGAGTATCTAGTAGCCTCGAGAGGACTATCACTTATAGATTCTACTTAGGAGTCAAAAGCTCTCGTTCACAATTACTTTCCCTCATTGATCATTTAGAACAATGATCTTTAGAAGGGGAAGAGAGTGACAGCCAATGGTTTATAAAGACCACTCCATGTGTGTGTAGGACAAGGGCCAACCATAGCAAAGGTCCTAAGCCTGGGGGATATCCTAAGGTATTGAATGGTAATTGGAATGAGTGTTGCATGATGGCAACATGGTGGCACTAGAATATTTGAGAGCATTACTATTTTGGATGCAAGAGGATATAATGGAGGGTAGGAGAGTGGCACACACATCATTCACAAGTCTTTAGCCTTCTAGTTCTCATAAAGACGGCTTTCTCTTTTTGAGTGATGACATTTTTTATACTTCACATCCTTTGGTTGCTCTTGCCAAATTTTAGGATCTTGACAAAGGTACGAGTAAAATGCATAGGGTCCCAAATACCCCATGACACTTGAAAAATAATAGAAATTAATTCAAGGTAGTTGCTTGCAAGAAGAGTGTGTAATGAAGAAGGTGAGTGGGAAAGAATCCTGCTATGCTAGCTCCATCCTAAAAACCATTGTAAGTTGTTTTCATTTAACCTATATTATCTATATAAAATTGTTAAAGGGATTGATTTCTTAATAATTCAATTTTTCTAATTAAAATAATAATTTGATAGTTTAAAATGAATAATGATTTAAAGGAGTATTATTATCAAAATGTTTATTTTGTTTATTACACTAATAATTAGGAGTGATTTTAATGAAACCCTAAGGTTGAATATTATAAGTGTATGACATATCCATATAGTATAGGTCTAAACTTCATTCATATTATCAGACATGTCTTCCTCTAGTGTTAGAGATTCTTTGTTATCTATGGAGCCGATCAACTTGTCTAGTTCATCTCTATTCTCAGTAAGTGAGTGCCAAGCTAATGAAGTAAGGGATAAAAGCTAGAATAGTATCATGAGAGATGTTAATAATGGCTTTGGCCAATCTGAAGAACCACTTGTAACTATTTGTGACCTTGTCTAAACTCTGCTTTGTGGGATATGGGGGGATACAGAGGGTCTCATGGGTACTATGTTCATTCATTTATATAGTTCAAAGTTAAACATGGAGGGAGTAGGTGCTTTTCAAAGCTCCATTAAAAAAAAAAGGTTTGGGTATGCGATCTTTTCAGTCTAAGATTATGGCGATTGGTGGTGGAAAGTGTGACTTGCACATCGACCAAAGGTGTTAAAACTTTCAATAGGAAAACACTATTCTATTTTCACTTGATTTTTAGACACAGCAAATTCCATTTCTTTGTATGTAGTCGAGTTTTGCATAGTGCAGAGCACTAGTACGTGGGACTTTTGCTTGGAGAGGTTCAAAATGCAAGATGCCTTTCACTAGGAAAGGTTCAAAATGCAAGATGTGAGGAAAAAAATGAGGTCTTTCAAACTAGATTCTAGAAAAATTGAGTCTCTAGATTTCCCTCCATTATCTAGTGTATGCAATATTTAAACGAGGTTGATATGTTCGGGCACCTCGTGAGTCATGACTCGTGACCAAGTTTGATGTTTCAAACTGCCTACTTCTAAACCTGAGGGCTATAAGGCTTTAAGTGTTGCTCCTTCATGCATGAACTCCTCATTCACCAACTTCTGGGGCATTTGTTATTTGTACATGAATACACTTAGCAATGAGCATCACACAATGTTCGATTTACCAATGAACATATGGCATAATCCATAATACAAATTATAATTCGATAACTTTACAATATAGGTTTCATATAATATTAAATCTCATCCTTAAGGCCGACCTATATATGTAGGGGTAACAGTGATGCCCATGTCCATATAGTGGGCATCGTCTGTG
Organism: Ceratopteris richardii; assembly: GCA_020310875.1. Lineage (NCBI taxonomy): Eukaryota > Viridiplantae > Streptophyta > Polypodiopsida > Polypodiales > Pteridaceae > Ceratopteris > Ceratopteris richardii. The sequence goes on along the minus strand of CM035443.1, from coordinate 28,393,160 downwards.
ATGCTTGCACACTTTGGATGGCCAGCAAAGGATGCTCAAAGTACCATTGGATGCCCATTTTGGGCATCAATTCTCAGCCATGTAGACTAGAATGCATCACCCGTTATAGACCTCCACGTGGAAGTCCCAACACCATGCGATATGTAGCACCAGTGATAGACCTGCACTCGACCGACCTGGCAAGATGCCATGTCTGTCATACGACATGTTTCATCCAAGAAGCTCTCTATCAAATGATAGGAAATTTTCATAGAAGCTTTTCAAGGAAAACTCAAAAAGTTTTGCAAAAACTCAAAAAATACACTATTATCTAGTGATATACATGTGAACCAAAGAAAAAGAATAAATTCATACTCCAATGTTGTAATGCTTTCTTCCTTGTTTTAAGAAAAACTCCCGCCATGCTCTAATTTGTCAAGAGTGTTTACTATCAAAATGCTTTCTACACTTGAATGCGATTTGTCTACCTTGATCGGGTGGTTGGGCCGCTCGCCTCTTGAGGCGGAGGCAAGGGTTCAACCCCCACCGGCACCATGTACAGGACATGTTTGACATGGAAAGTTGTATCTTGTGGCTGATGTGCCACTGTTTGTCCTACCCTACAGTAGTTGTGACCGCAGTTCAACCCAGCTATGTAAACCCCTCTTCATGTGGGATATGGGGGGTCCCATGGGTACTTTGCCCTTCCTTGTACAATTGCAATTCCAAAGTTAAAGCTTGGAGGAGTAGGCCCAGCTGATCCTCCATTAAAACAAAAAACTTGAATTTGAATACACCTAAAAGTGATTTTTCTACAGTTTAGTACCTTCAATTTCACTACAACTCATCTATAATAATATAATAATATGAAATCTTTTTCCTGCTCTCAAAGTCTATGCATTATTTACTTCATACTTAATGAAACAATCCTTTGAAGGAGTTTGAAACAACTCCAAGTGCAGCAGAAAGCTAGATGAACCTCAGAAGTTATTCTCCAAAACTTTGATGAGACAAATAGAGAACCTCTCTAGATTGCAGAAGCCATAACTCCAAAAATATAAAGTGTATTTCAAAATTGTTTTAGATGGAGATACTAGACACTAGTAGGTTTCCAATGAGCTATAGATCATCCTAAATGGACATTTGAGCACTCAGATATGACTCTTGGAAGTTACAGGTATGAGGGACATATCTAACAGGTGCTGCAGAGAAAACATGCTTTGTTGCAGAGATCATACATCTGAAATTATGTGTCCAATGATCATGAAATTTACACCATGCATATTAGACCCATAGGGCTTATCAATGAATGTAAGAACACAAGATTTGGTTCAGCTATCAAGGTGAAACATAGATGCAAACAGAGCATAAAACTCTAGATACCCTAATTTGATAGTTTATAGCAACATGTAGTATTTTGATGATAGCGCACAAACGGCTTCACCAAATGTAATGAAACTTGGGAAATCTAAAGGATATTGACCAAGCTACCTTTACCAAGTTAGAAAATGGAATTTGGATAAATGTACAGGGAGAATCAAGCAAACCAACTTGATGATTTCACATATAGAGCTGTAGCAGAGGTAGAAGATACACAACTCTTCAACCATGACTTGTATTGAGTCCAAAACGCATGTACAGAGGTTGAGCAGGCTTTACCACGCCTTCTTCATCATATTCCATGCTTTGGATATTTATAAAACACATGTAAAGCCTCAAATTTGTGAATCTCTAACTGTCTCTTTACATGCATCCTAAAAATAACTCTCCTTAGCTTTTGAACAACTTTTCCTACTTTGAACAACTTTTCCTACTTTAAGTGAGTAAAACATACAAGCCACAAATTCTAAAGCTTCTAAAGTAGTGATCCATGTACAAGACCATCTATCATTAGTCTAAAATCATTAATTCATATAAAAGTTATGGTTGCTTGCTTCAACATCTCCCCCTCAAACTCAACTTCCTATGCAACTTGAGGTAGTGGTTTAACTCCAGCGATATCCTTGAATTCGCTGAGCTTAACTCCATCAAGTGATTTAGTTGGAATGTCACCCTTTTTATGCACAAATTATTTTTGCCATCGCTGCCATGCTTGCTACAGAGCAGTGTTCGTCGATTTCATGTTTCAACCCTCGTGTAGTAATCACTCTAACCATATTTGCTGAGGGATTTTGACTCCCTCAGGAGGGATTGGAGAATGTCCACTCCTTCCTCTTTCCACCATGAAGGAACTGTTTCCCCGGCACTCATCTAATGAGTTTGCCATCCTTTGTCGACCTGAACCAGAGCATAGTGCTCTGCAATTCTTGGTCGCCACGCTACATTTGCAAAAACACACCTACGGTATATCTCGACCCTTTTATTCCATGATAGATATGGCTTCCCGCGAACCTGTAAATTTCACATCTTTTTTCTTTAGGCGCATTCACCGAGAATGCGTAGCGGTTACAAAACAAATGACCAAGAATGACATCCCTCGCATACGCTTACCCCATATCCTAACCTTCCTCTTTTCGGTGCTCCAAGCCACGCAACCACATCCGACCACCATACTACGACACGAAGAATCTACTTAGATGATTGAAGATGATGACGATGAAGATTTTCTTCAATTCTTTCAATGCAAACGCAGACGTGTTAGTCCCTCCCACAGTCAGGTATAGGGTTCCACTACGGGCCATGAAGTTGAGGTCTTCCACGATGCTGCCACCTCCTTATAGGTCGAGTCCGTTCCAATCCTCTTCTCTTAAGTAGTCGGATCAAGATACGAATATGGAAGACGTAGCTGAAGTTTCCTTGCGGGAGGAATCTCATCAACCGGATGAGGATGCTGAGAAAGAGATTGCAGACATTATGGGAAGTACGGACCGTCAAACTCCTTTCTCACCACTTGTAGATGTCCAAGCAGATACAGTGAGTGTCGAAGCAAATGCCATCAAGGAAGTGATTGACACTACTGAGGTTGTGATCGAAAATGTTGAGGAGATAAATGAGAATGAGACCGCAATCGTGTAGATGCCAAACGTCCTTCTCCCTCTTCCTCCACCAACTACCAGTTCTTAACCTGTTTTAGTTCTTCCTAGTGCAATCTCCACTGCCATCCGTGAGGCGTCCACCCATCCGCTATCTTCTCCCAATTGCTCTCCACCACCCTCCCCTCATCTATTCTCTACCTCATTGTCACAACTTCCTCCTTCTCTTCCACCCCCAACAGTCATGTTCACCGAATTGGAGTCTATGGGCAGCCTTCTTATACAATTTTCCTAGCAATTACCCCTCCAGATGAAGCTAGCAACTCAGAACATTCAGCAAGAGTTGCAGGGTAAAGTTGATGTGCTCGAAGCAGATATTGCTCCACTCCAGGAAGAAGCAAATGCGGTTAAAGTCGCGAATCACGCATTGTAGGTTTAGCTCCAACAATTTCAAGAACGGTTTGCAGAGAAAGACAATCTGATTGCTCAACGGGATAATGCACTTGCGGAATTGAAAGAGAAGACCGTCCTTCTTGCTGCGTGCGATGAAGAAATAGCTCAACTGGAACAGATGGTACAGGATAAAGAAGATGCTCGAGTCGCGCTAGGAAATTTGCTGGAAGAAACACACGTCGATCTTGCTGTAGTAGAGAAAAAAGGACAAGAAATGGCTGATCTAGCCATGCAGAACACTGAAGAATTAAAGATAGCGCCGAACTTCTCGAGAAGCATTGTGATTTGGATGCATAGACGGCCCAGACGATTCAGCTAAAGAAAGAGCTGGAAACTATTATGAAAGAATGAGATGCTTATTATAAACCTATCCAATATCAATCTCAGGAGTTGGAAAGATGCGAGAAGCAATTAGGCATGCAGAGATAGCCAAAATAAAGCTGAGGAGAGATGCAGCCATCGCCAACGACTTTTATCTACAGGAATCATGTTTGCAGACGTAGACAGAATTGCTGATGAGCCAGTAGTTGCTGCTAGTTCGGTTTGTACTAATGCACAACTAGTCAAACCGGACATTTTGAAAGATATGCTGGACTCCTTAAAGCAAAAGATCACAAGAACTTTTAAACTAGCCAGATCTCTGTATATTCAAGGCATTATTGATGAGCTTTAGTTGTATTCTTCCTTTTTGGGTTCAAGTCCACTGTGCATGACAGTGTTAGGCCGCGGTGTCGTAGAGATTTTTATCTCTACTCTCGCTTCTTCTTGCCTCAAATCATATCATTGTTTGGAACAAAGGTTCACGATGTCAAGCTCAAGCAGAATCGTATTTTTTCTTAATTGTTCATTGGAATGTTGGCCAAATGTCATGAAAATTTCACCTCCAAATGTGGGTTGTTAGCAGAGACACAAGCAGTGTGATGAATTTCAGTCATGGGATGTTATCTCTTGAAACTCAAAATGAGTGGCTTCGAATGAAAAGGTGAAGAGAAAAGAAAAGGGCGCTTCTAGAAACAAAGGATATGCATAAAGAGAAACAAAACAAAAGGGCAAATATGTGTGCATGAGAAAGTGGACAGAAAGAAACTGAAGAAGAACTCTCTGTTTTGGCATGAAGGCGAGCGCAGCTGATAGAAGAAGATTTTGTGGTCGGTGCATGCGACCACTAAAATAAGTGAACTTTTCATGGCAAACAAGTGGCACATGGGGAAGATTCACTATCGACAATTATTTTTGGGAAGGAGTGCTATAATAGTATACAAGATTTTGTTGCGCATCAGTGAGGAGAGGCCAATTGATCGTCCATATTTGGTGGAAATTAAAGCACGCAGAGCTTCGGAGAGAAGGGAGGAATGTGGATCGTCAGGATATCCATCTTCGGAGATTGAAGTCTGATCTGAGCTACAATAAGAAAAGGTTGTTGCACATCAGTGGGGAGAGGCCAACGCATGAAGGAGTTTTTTGGGCAATTGTCTGGCATGAGTATCAAGGCTTCAGACCGTACAACTGTCATTTGCAATCTCCAGCAGCGTTGCTCAACACAAATCGATATCTCCAACAATCTATGATCGATGGCGGCAGCGACGGTTTGCATGCATTCTTTAATTCTACAGCATATAGATATCTAAACTATTGTGTTTGAATTCCAACGGATTTGTTACGAATAGTTCTGCGCTATTTCGATTGTAAATCATATTTATTGACTAAGTTTATTTGAACGTTCATGCGTCAGTCTTAATGCGCTTGTGTCATCTATAGTTAATAATAAAAGTATGTGTTCTGACCAAACTGTTGAGCCTTTTGCAGAGATTATTTCTTCAACCTTTTGCGGCTGACTCTTATGTCATTTGACGGGGGTGCCTTTTTGATAGTAATGTTAACTTCTTGGCACAAGTTGTGGAGTTGTTTTCTATTGATCTGCTGCGCACTGACTTTGATAATGTTCACTGATCTGCTAAAGATTTGAATATGCGTGAGCTACATCTAATTGCTCCTGAATTCTGAAGTAAACTTGATTATTTACTGTGATACTTTCTCTATGCTTCTGCACTCTGATGTTCCAATACATCATTTCATGATAATTCGATGACTCCGATTAAGAGAGGCGAGACGCTGATTCTTAGGGGGGGAATTCTTGATAGTTTAGATGAGAAGAGATTCGATGGAGGCAAAGACCGCAACTTCATGACCTGCGATTCTGGGAAATGAAGAGCTCCTATCAAGATTATGAGATAGGAGGTACTTATTCTTCCATGTCAGAGAGGAAGACGCGCGCCTCTCGGATAGCCGTTTTTGAGTGTTGACCTTCATAACGCAGGAGCTCATTAGAATTGTGATCTTTGTTAACATCTATAAGCTTCGTCTTCCATGGTCTTGCTCTTTAACCAGAACTATGGAGGCGAATTAACTTCAATGTTTTGCTTAACTGCGATGTCGAACTGCACGTGATGGTGCATTTGCACTTCTCCTTTCAATAATTCTGACATGAAATCGCATACACACTTAAAGGTATTGATTGATGCCATATTTTAGTTCTCACGACTTCTGTTAGCGGAAGGCAATTAATTCACTATCAAATTCTCATAATAGAGTTAATGACGAAATGATCGATTATTCTGTGGAAGCTTAAGTTCATACACATTTTTGTTTTACCATGTTCTAACTGTACGTTACTTCGTCATGCAGAGACCTTGCATACGAACTTTGTCAAAAGTTACCCTTCTTTGTTTATGACTTGTAAATATTTTATGATTATACGCGACATTGTGATCGCTTATCACTGATCATTTCCATCTCCAATAAACGACAGAAATATCTGTCAAATATATTTCCAATAAAATCATGAAGGAAAAGCGTTTGCAGTGATCTAACGTTTCTTTTCAGTCATTCGAAGCGGATCTTCTGGTCGATTTGTGTGTAAATTAGATCAATCATATCAAATCTATTTACATATAATGATCAATTATGATGCAAACCTTTGCAAAAGAAAACTTCATGTTGACGCTGCCTCAAGAATATCGATCAAAAGAATTAAGAATCACGATAAACGTTATGAGTATGAGTGAACGCTTGCATGATAGCAACGATCACTATTTTCGTTGATTACATTGGATTTACATTGCTAATGATTTGAAATTATCATACATAACATGACTGTCTAATTAAGTTCTATACAGGCAAATTAGGATAAACTATTTTTTTTTAATTATTTATCGAATGAACTCTTACAAAGTGCAATAGAGCAAGTTCCAATAGGATTTAAAATTCGCAATCCAAATGAACATACCTTTTTTATTAGAAAATTAAAGATCTGAAGTGACACTTAAGAAAGAATCTTACCTGCGTATTATTTCCAAGACAATTATATTATTTAGAAATTGATTCATTGTGATTTTGATGACAAGCATTTTGATTTTTAACTGACTATGTTTGAAAGTCGATATTTATTCTTTGAGCCTACATTGTTAGAACTATTAAGATTATTAGAATTATGATTTAGCAGTTGTATGTGTGTACCATTTGTTAATAAAAATATTTTAAGTTTGCTTTTTAAATATATCAATTACTAAATATCGATATTATTTAGATCTTTTTCCTTACATTGTTTCCTATGCATTGATTCTTAGACACTTATGAAAGAAAATTTCTCTTTAAATAATACCAATTTGAAAAGTTTGAAATATTCTTGGTCACATTTATGATGAGTATGATGATTGAACGATTTTTTTATGAGTTTTCAGTATAAGCCATGATCATGAAAACATCGGACTAATCATGAAGGAATAGCTACTCTAATTGTTTGTGATTCATTGTCTCGGAGTCACCCTGCGACTTTAAGGTGTATACTCTGTTAATGGCTTAATTCTGATGGAAATGTCTTAGAATTATGAGGAGTATGTCGAGAGCTCTAAATTTTATAAGAATTCCTTTTACCTGAGATTGCTCCAAGCACCCCGAGTGCGCCCTATTTCCGGTGGTGGGCTTGATCCACCGACCGTTGCTTTGGCGCCGACAGCGGATTGGAATATGCTACGCTACTTTTCATACTCGCAGACCGAAAAGGCGTAGTGAACAGATGTAACTTTCTATTGATTTATGAAAAGGCAAGCACGACGTTCAGTGAGGGGGAATCGCCATACTATCTGTCTCGGCGACCGTGTTGGAGCTGTTGTATTGCAGATTCGCCCAAATTCTGAGTACTGTGTCTTGTTCTTAAGGTTTCAGTGGTTAATTATTAACACAATAATGCTATGTTAATATTAATAAGCATGTGTGAATTTGTAGTTGTTAATTCGCGTGATAAGCATACTGCGTAGTGATAATCCTTGAATTGAAAGACAGTTAACTACTTAGTTGAATGTTGAATTGGGAAAATTAAACAAAGGGCCTCTGCACTATCAGACCCCTATCCATCCCCAAGAACCCATAAATGAGATTAAAAGTGGCTTAATGAAAAGCACTTTTAATAGAGCTCTTGGAACACCTTGGATTAAAAGCAAAATTCTTCACGAAGATTGACCTTCAAGGAGCTTACAACCTTGTCAGCATCAGAGAAGGAGATGAATGGAAGATAGCATTTCGAACAAGATATGGCTATTTTGAATATGTAGTTATGCCTTTGGGTCTCACAAATGCTCCATCTATCTTCCAACATATGATGAATGATATCTTTCAAGAATATTTAGATGCTTTTGTTGTAATATACCTTGATATCTTGATATTCTCCAAAAATCTAGAGGATCATGAATGTCATGTAAAGATAGTCGTAGAGAAACTAAGAGAAAAAGGATTATATTCAAAATTGGAGAAGTTCTCTTTCCATAAGATAGAAGTGGAATTTTTAGGGTACATTGTATCAGATAAAGGAATTTTTATGGAACCTAAGAAGATTGAGACAATCCTTGATTGGTAACCACCTTCGTGTGTTTGATATGTATAATGTTTTTTGGGGTTTGCCAATGATTACTCCAAGATTATGACCCCTCTTACCAAATTCTCATGGACCGAAGAAGCAAAAAAAGCCTTTCAAACCTTGAAATCAGCATTCATTATTGCTCCAATTCTAGTTCATCCTGATTCTAGTAAGCCCTTCTTCCTAGAGATAGATGCATCAAACTTTTCCTTAGGGGCCATTCTTTCCCAATATGGAGATGATGGACACCTACATCTAGTTCCATATCATTCAAGGAAATTCTCCCCTCTAGAAATTAATTATGAAATTCATGATAAAGAACTTCTTGCCCTAGTGGATGCATTTGATACCTGGCGTCACCATCTAGAAGGAGTAGCTCATAAATTTATTGTGTATACAGATCACAAGAACCTAGAGTATTTTATGACCATCCACATTCTCAATAGAAGACAATCTTGATGGAGTAGCTTTCTATCCATATTCGACTTTGTCATCACATACCATCTAGAACGTCAACAATGTCAGTTAGATGCCCTGTCCAGAAGACCTTACCTGACACCAAAGAAGGGTGAAGAGGCCTTTGATCAATAGTAGAGTGTATTACTCAAGCGTGAGCATCTCCAGTTAGCATCTATCTCTTCAAGCCATCATGAAGATTCATCCTTGAATCATTTGATCTATGAGAATCTACCAGAAGATGAATTGTTTGTAACATTAAGTGAAAGCTCAAGAAGTAAAATTCCAAGAGGTAAATGAATTTCAGGAAAAAGATGGACTACTACTCTATAAGAACCCATTGTATGTCCCTCCAAGAAAGCCTAAGATCCAAGTACTTCAACAATGTCATGAAAACCTTACACCATGACATTTTGGAGTGAATAAAACAATAGAACTCATATCAAGGGATTTTTGGTGGCCTCAAATGTGGAAGGAAGTCAAAGAATATATCCAAACATGCGATACTTGCAATAGATCTAAGATACCCCGACATAAACCTCATGGCCTCTTGCAACCTTTACTTATTCCAGAAAGGCCATGGGCTTCATTATCTATGGATTTCATCACATATCTACTAAAGTCAAATAAGTATTTTTCCATTCTTGTTATTGTGGATAGATTTACAAAGATGGCACACTTTATTCCAACTACAAAGGCAATCACAAGTGCAGCCACTACTAGAGTTTTTCTCAGATACATCTTTAGGTTCCATGGATTGACTAATGATATTGTTAGTGATCGAGGTCCATAGGCTGATGGACAAAGAGAACGGGTGAATCAAGTCCTAGAGCAATATCTCCGTCGCACTAGCAATTATCACCAAAATGATTGGTTTGAATTGTTACCCTTTATAGAGTTTGCCTATAACAATGGTGTTAATGCATCTACTAAGAAAACTCCACTAAGCAAACTCCCTTCTTTGCAAACTATGGACAACATCCAAGGATGAATATACAAATCTAAAATCATGTCAAGAACCTAGCTGCCAAAGACAAGGCTGAGTACCTAATGGACATTCACAAATAACTCAAGGAAGAGATCCATAAAGCTCAAGAACAATATAAGTACTATGCAGATCAACAACGTGTCTAGAATCCATCGCATCAAATTGGGGATAAAGTATGGTTACTCAGAAACAATTTGCAAACTTCAAGGCCTTGTGCAAAGTTAGATCATCAAAGATTTGGTCCATTTACCCTCTTGGCCAGGATTAATCCAGTCATCTTCAAGCTCCAGCTACCAAATACCATGAGAAAACATCGTGTTTTCCATGTATCCATGTTGGAACCATATCAGATTTCACCATTGAGGGGGGAGAGACCCAATCCTTCACCACCTATCGAGATTGACAATTATGAAGAATTTGAAGCTCAGCATGTCCTAGATTTGAGAATATCCCAAGGAAGATTACAGTACCTTATTCATTGGAAAGGGTATGACATCAGTCATCGTATGGGAACCTGGAGAAAATCTTCAAAGAGCACCAATCAAGGTTTGAGAATTTCATAAGAGAAATCCAATGAAGTTGGGACCACAGAACATGACCGCTCCTCGTGGAACTCGTCGCTTGAGGGGGAGGTGATGTCATGGACAAAGGAAACCATCTTGAATCTCAGATTCCATGTGAATCCTATATCTCATGATTGGTTCAGAAGTAGGAGAAACCAATGCTTCCATTGCATTCGGAACGTGCAAAAGCCCTAAGAACAATTGTCTTCTTGCTTAATTCTGACATCCAGAGACCATGCCTCAAATTGATGATATCATCAATGATATCATCAATTCATAACCGCCCTTGGAAAACCTATATATGGAGGGGCTGGGCACATTCATTCTCAATCTTGCCAATACCAATCTTGGGAGCTCAAGGAGTCGTAACCGCGAAATACGTTGTCGGAGAGAATCCCTCTCCATTACTTTATGAGAAAAGGAAAATTTGTTGTGCTTAGAAGCCGAACTCAGTTATGTTCTCTGTTTATTTTAAAAATGATAAAGTTGATTAAATTTCCTTGTGAAAACATTAGGTTTTACTTGGTAACATTAAGATTTTTTGTGAACTTAGAAAGTACCTACAAAATTAAGTCAAAATAGTTAAAATTATAAATATGGATAAAATGAGTGAATGTTGTGAATGCAACATGTGTGTGTATATGTGTGCATAAATATCACTTCTCTTGAACCTTTGCTCGTGGGACCCTATGGTTTGTGTGTTTAAATGTGAGCTTGGTATTTTGTGAGCAATATGTGTGTGTGTGTGTTTTTTTTTTATGTGTGTAGTTCTGTATATGTGTTTCTTATTTTCGCGCATAAGAACCTATGAATTTGTGGAAAACTTTATTGTGATCATTATGGAACCATGCACATCCACACGACAACCGGAAACTTTGATGCAGATTGAAGCTCAAGGAGCAGTTCATAATTGTTGGCAATCCTCATCAGGTTCAAGGTTTAGTGCATGATAGAACTGGAGAAAAGCTTGCGTCTTTATTAGGCACAAAAGAAGATGTCTTGAACAAAAAAGTTGGATGATCAGAGTTTCAAAACAAATGCCACTGTCAAAGTCATCAGAGCACTGATTAGTGTGATGACTCTGACACTGGCATTTGTTTTGAAACTCTGATCATCCAACCTTTTTCTCGAAGACATCTTCTTTTGTGCCTAATAAAGACGCAAGCTTTTCTCCAGTTCTATCATGCACAAAACTTTGAACCTGATGAGGATTTCCAACAATTATGAACTACTCCTTGAACTTCAATCTGCATCAAAGTTTTCGGTTGCAATGGATGTGCATGGTTCCATAATGATCACAATAAATCTTTGCACAAATTCATAGGTTATTATGCGCAAAAATAAGAAACACATATATAAATATATAGAATTACACACATAAAAACACACACACACACACATATTGCTTACAAAATACCAAGCTCACATTTAAACACACAAACCATAGGGTCCCACGAGCAAAGGTTCACGTGAAGTGATATTTATGCACACGTATACACACACATGTTGCATTCACAACATTCACTCATTTTATCCATATTTATAATTTTAACTATTTTGACTTAATTTTGTAGGTACTTTCTCAATTCACAAAAAATCTTAATGTTACCAAGAAAAACCTAATGTTTTCACAAGGAAATTTGATCAACTTTATCATTGACTTCAACTAAACATAACTGAAGATTGAAACACCCAAATGAAATGAAAATTGGTGGGCTATATTAGAAGCTAACTTTACCAAGTTCAATCACTGACAATGATGCACCAAGCTCAGAGAAACCATCTCTATAATCTGACTGAGAAAACTGAGAGATATGGCAGTGAGTAGTACACTTCAGAAGAACATGGAAATATGAACTCAAATGATCATGAAAATGAAAGTATATTGATTGTACAATACAATGGACTTGACTTGAAGCTGCCATCTATTTATAGTTGAGCTTGGGAGGCTAACTTCCCTCAATCACTCTCCAATCAATTAGTGATTGATTTGATACTCTATCTACCACAAATCACACATTTGTGGCTCGTCTTTCCCTTTTTGATCAAATGGACTCAACCACTTAAGATTCTTTCACTTTTACATCAAGTAAGACTTCAAAAAGTTACAAGAGGGAGTTCACAAGTGAACTTCTTCATTTTAAGGCTTCTTCTTTGAATTTATGGGACTCAAGCCAATACTTAGGCTTGTCATAGACTTGCTCCAATAGAACCCCCTCAAGCCAAGTATGCTTGAGGTCTTCAATCTTCCAAGATTACCTGCAAACCAATCATGGCTTTTAATTTGCAAAGCTTTGTACCATCCAATGCTTTGGTTAGAATATCTGCACATTGTTGATGAGTGGATACATATGATATTTGAATTTCCTTGCTCATAATCTTCTCTCTTACATAGTGATAATGAACTTCAATATGTTTAGTCCTTGCATGAAAAATTGGATTAGCAGCTAAGTGAATAGGACTCATATTGTCACCAAAACTAGTTGGAGTTCCAAACTCCAATCCAAGATCTTTGAATAATGTCTTCATCCACATAGCTTCTTGTGTAGCTATGGCAAGACCTCTGTATTCAGCTTCAGTAGAAGAGAGAGCAACTATGGGTTGCTTCTTCGATGACCCTGAAATAAGCTTTGAACCTGCAAAGGTAAGATAACTTGAAGTGCTCCTTCTATCTTCCTTGGAGCCAGCCCAATCTGCATCAGAAAATAGCTTCAACCCTAAATCAGATACATAAGGATAATAAAGACCTTCATTTATGGTTCCTTTGAGATATTTGAGTATCCTCTTAGAAGCATCCATGTGTGGCTTCCTTGGTGTGTGCATGAATTGACTTAGCACACTCACATTATAGCATATATCTACCCTTTTCAATGTGGCATAGTTGAGACTACCCACAAGGCTTTGATATGATGTGATGTCCTCTATGAGTTCACCTTCATGTGATCTCAATTTATGGTTGACTTGCATTGGAGTACCTGCAATTCGACAATCCTCCATCTTGAATTTTGCTAACATATCCTTGATATAATTCCTTTGAGTGAGAAATAAACCATGATCTTTGTAGACAACTTTCAAACGTAGGAAGTAGGTAAGTGATCCTAAATCACTTATCTTGAATTCTTCTCTCATCAGATCTTTGATCTTCTTCATACCATCTACATCATTCCATGTCAATATAATATCATCTACATATACACATATGTTGGCATACAAAGCAACAGAGGAGTCATGCACAATACGGCAACAAGGCCAAATCATTTCTTCCATGGACTATTTACAACTCAAGTGATTTTAATCACTACACAAACATTGTAAATCCCGTTTTTGGTAGAATAGACTCCATTTTGTGCAAGCCGAGGAGTCCTCGAGCTTGAGGAGTATTAGAACTAGCGACATATCAATTTTCATAATTTTTAGACTCTGTTTGAGCCCTCAAATAGACTCTAGAACCTAATTTTTAACTAGGCCGGACACTAGGTCTGGACAAGACCAAAGCTAGTTAGAAAACTATAAAAAGAGCTAGAGAGCTCATTTTTGGGGTTAGATTGTTTGTGAATTGAGCTTATGTAAGAGACCTATTGATTAATGCAAAGGACTCCATTGTTCCTCTCCTTGTTCTTGCCTTGTGTGTGCGTGTGTATGAATGTGTGTGCATGCTTGTGTGCTTCTCACTCACGCACTTGTGCCTTCACTTGCTCATAGTCTTCATACTAGTCCTCACGTCTCCACGGATTGACATTTATGAGGTGTATCTCCTCACGTTGGTACTCACCATTGTGCTAGAGTGACACCAAATTTGGCGCCGTTGCCGGGGAGAGAGCTTCGAGGACGAGCGTGTGATGGTAAGACGTCGAGTTGAGACATTGGAGTTATAGGTAATATCCTTCTTTCTCTTAATTTTTCTTCATTTTTTCCTTACTTTCGCATCACCATCATCACCATCATCATCTCCACCATCTCCCACCTCCATCTCCATCTCCACAAAAAATTTCAGTTTTTTGGTCATATTACACCCCGCACCTCATTTCCCTCATTTCATTGTGAGAGAGAGCGAGAGAGAGCTTGCATGCTATCTGTTTTTGGTGTGTTTTTGAGCTTTAGTTGCAGGAACTTGCTGTACCACCTCCTCCAGCAGTGTGCGCAGGTACGACAGACTCTGCACAGGTCCCGGGACGACGACCTACAGACAGAAAAACTTAAAATTTTGTGAATGCATGTTTGGCACGCTAACCTACACCATTAGGGCACTCTAAATCACTAGAAGTTTCTCAAAAATTTGCGTTTTTTCAGTCTATCGCGACAGACACCATCTATCGCGACAGACAGAAATCCACGATAGACCCTGTCTATCGCGACAGACACCGTCTATCGCGACAGACCAAAATTGCACGACAGACAGTGTCTATCGCGACAGACACCGTCTATCGCGACAGACAGAAATCCACGATAGACCCCGTCTATCGCAACAGACACCGTCTATCGCGACAGACCAAAATTCCACGACAGACAGCATCTATCGCGACAGACACCGTCTATCGCGACAGACCAAAGTCCACGACAGACACCGTCTATCGCGACAGACCAAAATTCCACGACAGACAGCGTCTATCGCGACAGACACCGTCTATCGCGACAGACCAAAGTCCGCGACAGACACCGTCTATCGCGACAGACCAAAATTCCACGATAGACAGCGTCTATCGCGACAAACACCGTCTATCGCGACAGACAGCCCCCACGATAGTTTGTGTCTATCGCGACAGACACCGTCTATCGCGACAGACAGACATTTTTGGCAAAAATTAAGGGGTAAATTTTTGGAAATTTAGGCTAAATTTTGGGCATATTTGCACTCTCAAATACTCATACACTTACAAAGGCCTTAGAAAAATGCATTAAAACCCCTGAAAGGTTCTGTTTGTCTAGTTAACCCCCTAAACCCTGAACGGTCATAACTTTTTCATACGAAAGCCATTTTTTGAGCTCTAGGGCTTGTCGGAAAGCTCGTGGCATATACTACACGCCCTCAACTGTTTTTTATAAGAATAATGCGTTGATTTTCAGATAGGATATTTGGAAGTTGACACACTGAGGGGTAGGAACACCAAGGGAGCTCTAGAGGAAATTTCTAGCAATACAAAAGGGGGAACAAGGGTCATTAAAAAAAAGTCTGAAATAAATTGTCTGTCAATTGAAAGGTCAACTTGGAGCTAATCTTGGGACTGATGCAGGTCTATTGAGAAGCAATTGAGAGCGTCCAAGCAAGGGTTTTGCGCAAGCTTGAGAATCAACTTCTCGAGCACTAAAGAGCAAGGTTCAGCAAGAAAGGTCGGAATACTCTCAACTCCTCTTCGTCAATTCCTAGCTTAGGCTAAGAACGATTAGAAGTAAGAGTAAGTCAGGGCGAGGATAGGCAACTATCAAGTTGAAGCATACCTAAACTTTCAAGCTCAAGCTAAGGGCATAATCCTTGTACTGTCGAGAACTTTAAAGGGAAAGAACTTAACGTGGAACGATCAACTGTAAGTGCGAAACAACATTCAAATATTCCTGACGACGTGATATCAGACAAGACCTTAAACACGATAAAATAACTAAAAAGAACCAAGCAACTAATATAAAGTAACCAGCAACGAGGTTGTACTCTGGGCAAAGAATTGGGCTACTTAGATAGGCATATGAACCTTAGATCAGGACGACATCTAGTAAGGGAGAGACAAAGCCTTAGATCTTCAGAGGCTAGTGTTAACCACACTGCTAGGTCTTGGGCCCAGCAGTTGAGCCACCACTCGTACTACCCTAGCTCTGAGACCAATGAGTCAGAGATGTCTCAAGGCATGGACAGACCTACGGGGAGTTCAGGTGTGCCATACTTGTACAGGGTGGAAGGCCCTTACAAAACACAGTTGGAATACCTTAGGACCAACCGATTAGGTGCCAGCATCTATGAGGACGGCCTAGGAAGATCCGTGGTCCAGATTAAAAACCCTGACCAATCCATAGGACTAGAGCACCCAGCTGTCAAGTTTGAAAACGGTGCATACCTGGACAAAGAAAGAACCATATACGTAGTCACCAGTCACCCAGATAGGACGGACGCATTTGGAAATGTGATCCCAGAGGCAGACTTAGGTGACCTGGAGCAAGGAAACATGGGTGTAGAACCTCGAACCCCTCGAGGCAAATCTGTTCTCACTAGGATTATCACACCTGAGTGGGTTCCCCAAGACAACAAGAGCATAGAGTTGCTCCTCAATCGAGAAACTGACGAAGCCTTTTGGAGGTATAAATCTAATCAGCCAACTGATATAGGAACTATCATGATCTATGAGTTTAAGGATCCGGATAGCCCAGGTAGAGTGACCTACTTAGATCACACTTCGGAAAGGATCTTTGTGGTGACAGAAAATGATAGGCATGCTTACACTTGGAAGGGTGAATTCATTTTCCCCCAACCAAGATCGAATGTATCCTATGGTCACCCTGGAGCTGGAACATCCCAAGCTCATGGAACTCAAAGAGACAGAAGTAGAGATAGACCAGAAGTAAGCTTTGCCAACCCAGTGGGCAGAGAAAGAACGAGGACGGAGACGAATAGAGTAGAACCTGAGATACTTAGAGCTCACAGGAACCAAAGAAACGTGGATGGATTCCCCCTGCTGAGACCTAGAGAGCACACAAGAACTTTGAGACCGACCCAGCTAGTTAAGTCCATGAAGAATTACTTTGATGGCACAGGAGACCCCTATGATCATGTGGCGGAGTTCAAGCAAGTCTTGAGAGCTGAACAAGTGGAGGATCTATTCACGCAGTACAATGCCTTCGGTCTAACCCTTAGGAACACAGCACTTACATGGTTTCAGCCATTGGATGAGCGACAATTCAGGTGTATAGACCAACTCCTAGAGGCTTTCATTGTAGAGTTCTCTAAGAGTGGCATAAGACACAATACCTCCTCATTGATTCACAGCTTCAAACAGACTCCCCAAGAGACTGTAAGATTGGCAGGAAGAAGATTTAGACAATATCTTGAAAGGTGCCCTGTTTCGGAGCTACCCACACCTGCCAAACAAGTAGCCTTATTCCTTGATGGATTGCTGAGCACGAAATTGAGATCCTATGTGTATCTGAAGGACCCTAGGACTATAGAAGAGTGCGTACGCATGTGCATTGACATTGAAGATAACCTAGGGGAAGAACTAGAGCTTTCCAAAATCTACAAAGATTCAGAAAGTGCATCTAGTCACTCTTCCACGCAATCCACATCAATCGAGGAACTTGCAGAGAAAGTGGCCCAAAAACTAGGCGTCTCTAGCAAACAAATTCCGAGGTTTACCCGAGCGAAGAGGTGCTATACATGCGGTGGTGACCATATGGCAAACGTGTGTCCCATTATGGCTCAACCCCAGGTCAATCCAAATAGCCAATATTGCACCATAGAACGAAGGTACACCAATCATACCGCACAAGATTGCCCATACAACAAGCAGGCAGTTAGGCAACCCTACCCTCAGCCATACCCGCAGCAAGGAAGATACCAGAACCCGTACCCTCCACAACCATATGGCAGGCCATAACAACCGTATCAGCAACCCTACCAAAACCAACAAAGGCCTCAGCCAGTGTTAGCTCAACAAGCCCCTGCCCCAGCTAATGTGATTCCGGTAAAGTATGCTGTTGCAGAAGAAAACCTGAATAGAGCTATAGTCCCTGTAACACCCTTGCTTTGAGAAAGTGACCCGAGTGACCATAGCTTTGATTCTACACATGTTGATAGTCCCCAGGCGTACTACATGCAGTCTCCAGAACATGGTGAGTCCTATTACAGCGAAGAGCCAAATGAACTTAGTTGGGAGTCAGATTATACAAACGTCATGTATGCAAACCCCAACCCTAGGCCTCAACCTAGGCAGGTAAGACCTCCATTCCCAAGAGGACCGTGCTACAGATGCCAAGGAGATCACCTCATTCGTGATTGCCCCTTACCTCCACCTACACAAAACCAGTCAGTGACGATCCAAGGCTTCTGCCAAGATTGTGGAAAAGAGCATCTCTTACGAGATTGCCCAAAGCACCCTAATAATATGCCAAAAATCACTCCCATTAATGTGATTGGGTTGGTTGTAGATTCCTCAGGAAGTGTCACTTCCACTGCACCCGTACAGGTAGTCACGAGAGCTCAAGCAGTGCAGCAAAACGAAGGGGTAGGCAAGGAAAAGAGCCCAGACGCTAGCGATACTGAGAGCCAAAATAAAAAGAGAACAAGAGCTTGGAGAGATAGCCGCGAACGCATGAAAAGGCAATGGGCAAAGAAGATGAGTGAACTTGAGGAAAGTCTATGAGAAACCAAGGCTAAAATCATAGAGATCACATCTCAACCGCACTCTCACACATTCCCACCGCTACCATCCCCATCACCCTCCATCCCTCCACCCTCTAAGACACCCCACGTAACCCACCCACCACCCCAAGCAGGATCAGTATTAGCTGATCCCACTCCTGAAGACATAGACATGATGCTTAAAGCATATCAGGCCAGAATCCAAGAAGGGCCAAACGTCACGGATCATGACAAGTGCTATCCTAGAGCTGACCTAGAGATAGAAAGAACCAAGATGTGCGCGAAAATGGTCGCATTGGCTGAGACTATGTTTGAAGCCAGTCGCCTTTTCAATTACTCGGGCTCAGCCAAGACGCAATTACACTTGGATGGACTCCTAGAGAAGTTAGAGGGAATAATTGCAAAATCTGCCAAGGAAGAAAAAAATCAAGAAAGAGATAAAGCAAGCAAAAACATGACCCATCCCCCATCGGAAGTTTATGTGGCCAATTCCACTAAACCAGACAACTTCCCCTCCTTAGAAAAGATAGAGAGGCTAATGGCACAATCAGAAAAGGAACCTGCCCCTCAAAGAAAGGAAAGGGCAATAGAACGGATAAGCCAGCCTCTTCAGGAAGCCCATGTGCCTCCTCAAGAAGCTTATCTTTCCCCCCAAAAGGCAGATGAGCCTCCCTCGAAAGCTTACGTACCTCAACAGGTTGCCTACATTCCTTCTCAGGGAGCGTATGGGCCTGTTCGAAAAAGTAATAGAATAAGTAATCCTCCCCAGGAAGCTTGTGCTCCAGCCATCTACGAGAATGAGGAGAGAGCCAACGATAGAATAAGCCCTCCTTCCCAAGAAGCCTATGTGCCTAACTCTACGGAGCCGGACACATCATCTTCTATGAATCGATTTACACCAGAATTCCTACGAGAGATTCAAGAAGACAAATGGGCTAAAGAGAGTGAAGTCCCTCCTCCCATTGAACTGGTGGATGATGCACAAGACCAATTCCCACAAGACATCCCATCCATTTATGGAGAGCAGGAGAGCATCCAATCTCAAGAAAGATTAGACTTCGAGTCTAATTCTTTACAGGAACTACCCCATTTCACAGGCCCATGGGAAGCAAGGTCCACTTGCATGAGGGCACCTACAGTCATGGTGAGAAACGAAGATTCGGTCATACCTAGGAACACAGAGGTAGTGAAGAACACTAACGTGCAGTGCAATCTCAAGTTAGAAGAGCTACTCAAGGTTAGACCTGAATTATGGAAACATGTCGCCAAACAAGTACCAGAAATAGCCAAACCTCGTTCCCAGGTAGGATCCCATAGGACGGTGCCAGAAATTCCATTGGACAAGATAGGAGATATGTGTGAAGGTGAAGAAGGGAACACCTATCTTCCCATCACCTACCAGGAGTACACCACCAAGGCAATTTTGGACTCAGGTGCAGGAGTTGCAATTGCCACCACTTCCCTATGGAAGCGTTGGGGCAAGCCAGCACTCAGGCCAACGAGAATGAAATTGCAGATGGCCGATGGTCACATAGAGAGACCCCTAGGATTGCTAGAAGGAATAACTCTCACCACTTGTGGTGTCGAGTTTGAGCATACATTTGCCATATGTGACTTCAGCAAAAATCATGCCTATGAGATGATTTTGGGAAGACCATTTATGCGACAGTTGCAAGTGGTACAGGATTGGGGAACCAACTCCTTGTATTTGCAACACTTGGGTGTTACGACCAAAGTCAATCTCAAGGATTATTCTCATAGAGATGTCCCTCCTATCCAATGGAATCCCATCCATAGAGCCAAAGATGATACAGAATCGGTGCATTCCATAGGGTCAGGATCCTCATGGATGCATGAAGACACTCACTTATGGATGTGCAAGGTAGCAGTAGAAGAAGAGAAGAGAGAGAAAGCCAGAGAGGTAGGTGCAAACAAAACTCATAGACCCATTCAAGACCCAGCCTATGCACCTGTAGTCTTTCCAGATGAGGAATTCGAACCCCATGGCTGGGCAGAAATTTTAGCAACCATGGACGTAGCCATCAATGAAGAACAATGGACCCCTCACTGTGATGAGGATGGCTATGACATTTCAGTCTTCTCCATGGAGCCAATCATGGGAGAGGCAGTTCTAGAAGAATGCGAACCTAGCCCTGATGCATTTGAGGATGCAAGTGACTCCGATCTCGAGTCAATCATTATGGACCCACCATTTGCATCAGATGAAGAATACTTCCATGAAGTAGAATTTCAACCCCAGAGGCATGGAGAGCTTACAAATGATGTAAGATTAGCAACACATGTGACCCCGAAGGAAGAAGGAAAGAAACGAAAGAAGAGAGAAGCCTCACCAGAAGAGGAAGAATCTTTGTTTGAGGTCCCAGAAAATTTTAAGAAGTATGAGATAGATGACAGGAGAGTCATGATAAGAATGCCTAAACGAGAGGCACAATCAGGAGAGGCCTATGATAACAAAGAAACCACCAAGAAAATAGTAGTGGCCCTAGAAGAAGGAGAGGAGAGATGCACGTACATAGGCCATGACCTAACAGAGGAAGAAGAGCATGCGTTGATAGCCTTGCTAAGAGAATACAGAGATGTATTCGCTTGGAGTTACAAGGATTTGAAAGGTGTTGACCCCGATCTATGCTCACACACTATCCCCATGACCTCAGATGCTAAACCCTCTAAGCAAAAGCCCTATACTTATAACGATAATTACGCTGCTAAGATCAAAGAAGAGATAGATAGATTGGTTGAAGCTGGATTTATCTATGAAATTGAGCACACTGAATGGGTATCCCCCATCGTAGTGGTGCCCAAGAAGAATGGCAAGCTGCGTGTGTGCATTAACTTGAAAAAGGTTAATGCAGCCACGATTCGAGATAACTATCCGCTTCCCATCACAGAACATCTCTTAGAAAGAGTGGCAGGCAAGGAAGTGTACAGCTTCCTTGATGGATTTTCGGGCTACAATCAAGTAGCCATAGCTCCAGAGGATCAGCATAAGACAGCCTTTGCCACAGAATGGGGCATTTTTGCCTTTAGAGTAATGCCATTTGGGCTTACCAATGCACCAGCTACCTTCCAAAGGCTGATGTGCCATGTATTTAAAGAGTTCCTGAGGAAAGACTTAGAGGTCTATGTTGATGATCTTTGTGCTCATTCCACCATTAGACAAACCCATATCCCGGAGCTCAGACAAATCTTTGACAAATGTAGAGAATATCAAGTTTGCCTGAACCCAGAAAAGTGCGTTTTTATGGTAAGGCAAGGCAAGATTCTAGGACACATAGTGTCAAAGAATGGCATATCTACTGACGAAGAAAAAGTGAGAGCCATAGCAGAGCTACCTAGGCCAAAGAATGTCAAGGAAGTACAAGCTTTCATGGGGCACTGTGGTTATTACCGACAATTTATACACATGTATGCTGTCATTGCAAAGCCCATGTACGGACTTCTGACAAACTTTGAGTGGACGGATGAATGTGAGAATTCCTTCCAGGAGCTTAAACGAAGATTGTGTTCAGCACCAATCTTGACCACACCAGATTGGAATAAGCCATTCCATGTTCATGTTGATGCATCCAATTATGCTATTGGATGTGTGCTTGCTCAACCTACTGGTGAAGGTAATATGGATCTTCCGATTGCCTATGCCAGTAGACAGTTGAATGCAGCTGAACGAAATTACACCACTACGGAGAGAGAAGTCTTAGGCATGGTTTATGCAGTTAAGAAATTTAGACACTATTTGCTTGCAAATAAGTTTAAATTTTTTACTGATCATCAAGCATTGCTATACCTCGTAAACAAGCCATGCAATACAGGAAGATTAGTGAGATGGTTTCTCTTGCTAATGGAATATGATTTTGAGGTTGTGGTAAGGAAAGGCAGGACTCATTTGAGAGCAGATCACCTCTCTAGGCTCACATCGGGAGAAGCCCCACAAGGAGTGTCAGATGACCTTCCTGATGCTTACTTGTTTAATTTGGAAGTGGTGCCGCAGTGGGCTAAGCCATTGGTACCAGTATTGACATACGGGCCTAACCATCCTGTGGTAAACACACGAAATAGAGAGGTTGTAAAAGCCCAAAAGTACCACATCATGGCAGGAAGTATGTACAAGCACACAGATCAAGGGATCTTGGCTTGTTGCGTAGAAGAGGACGAGTACGCTAAATGGTTGCAATTAGCGCATGTAGGTGTGTTAGAGCAACACTACTCAAAGCAACGAACTTTACAGTCGCTAAGGAGACTCGGAGTGCATTGGCCGACTATGGAAGCGGATGTCCAAAAGTTGTGCAAGGAATGCCCAATCTGTGGCATTAAACCACCTGTGGAACACGCCACTCTTTATCAAGTATCCATTGTGCCAGATTGGAGTGAACCTCTAGTATCCTTCTTGAGGACAAAAACATTCCCTCCAGACATGACTCTGGCTAGGAAAAGGAGTTTAGAACAAGAAGCCCTGGATTACTCACTCATTGGTGATAATCTATACAAGCGTGGTAAAGTTGGTTACCTGAGGCTATGTGTCCATGAAAGCGAATATCTTAAGATCTTGGAAACTGCTCACCAAGGTGTAGCAGGAGGACACTTTGGACCGGAACGGGTGATCAAGGCAATACTATTTGCGGGCTTCTGGTGGCTTACCCTTCACATGGATGCACATACCTATGTGAAACGGTGTGATGTCTGTCAGAGGACTCAGTATCCTATACGCAAAGATGAGATGCCAGTGAAACCTATGATGGGTGGACGTGCATTCTCTAAGTGGGGAATAGACTTCGTAGGTCCTATTAATCCCCCAGCTAAGGGTTCTCATGCGGAATACATCATTGTTGCAACAGACTATCTAACTAAGTGGGTAGAGGTAAAGGCTACGACAAAGAACGATGCTCAAACAACTGCCAAATTCTTGTTTGAGAATGTATTCACAAGATACGGGCTACCTATAGAGCTTGTAAGTGATAGAGGCACTCATTTCTTGAACGAAGTGATTGAAAATCTACTCCAAGAATTCTTGGTAATACACAAGAAGTCTGCCCCTTATCACCCTCAAGCTAATGGACAAGCTGAGAGCACTAATAAGATCTTATGCAATGTACTGACAAAATTAGTGAACACTAAACGTTCTGATTGGGACAAACAGCTACACCATGCTGTTTGAGCATACCGAGTTTCCTACAAAACGGTACTCCAAGCCACCCCCTTTCAGATGGTATTTGGCCAAAACGCTGTGCTACCCTTGGACTTCTTGATTCCTACATTGAGAGTAGCACAAGAGCACGAATGGACAGGTCATGAACTCTCCTCTAGGATCTTTGACCTTGAACGATTAGGAGAAACAAGACTGAGAGCAGCTGCAGGAATATATGCAGCTAAGAAGAGACAAAAGGCATACTCTGATGCCCATGTGAAGGATAAAGGCTTGAAAGCAGGAGATCTAGTCTTAGTCTATACACTGAA
The DNA here is from genome assembly GCA_020310875.1 of Ceratopteris richardii. NCBI lineage: Eukaryota > Viridiplantae > Streptophyta > Polypodiopsida > Polypodiales > Pteridaceae > Ceratopteris > Ceratopteris richardii. Next base: position 28,369,024 of record CM035443.1, on the reverse strand, counting down.
ACAACACGCGAGGAAGCTAGAAAAGAGAGGCTACGGACCTATGATCATCAGTAGGATTTCCACAAGTGGAGCAGTACAATTAGCCACGTTAGAGGGTGATATTCTCCCAAACTATATTAGCGGTTGCAGAGTCAAGTTGTATCAGGAACCCCTAACGGAGGACATGCTCAGCCGACTCAACACTGCTAAGAAACGCAAAGAGGAAGAAAAGCGAATTCGAGAAGAAGCTCAAGCAGAAGCTTTAGAACGCATCACAAGGATGAAGTTACGAAGGCAAGGTAGGGATCAGCCTAGAACGAATGACTATGCAGATCAAGGATATCCTATGGCCATGTGTGAAGTTGCAGGAACAAGCTCGCATAGGATAATTGATAGACATCCTTTCATAACCCTAGATATAGGACAAGGAAAGAGTGCAAGGACCGTAAGAGCCTTGATTGACTCAGGTGCAGCCACTAGTGCTGTTAAGTTGTCTTACTGTCAAGAGTTGCAGTTAACTGTCAATCCTGTGGAAGCATATCTCATAGGATTGGGAGGCGTGGAAACCCCTTGCATGGGCGAGGTGGAACTTCCCCTCTACATTCAGGATGAGGCAATAACAGTTAAAGTACTAGTGTGTCAAGACGAGGATCTCACTGAACCTCTTGTCTTGGGTCAAGATTGGATCTATGACCAAGCAGTCAACTTAAACTTAAGAAGTGGACTTCTTCAGGTTTGGGTCAATCATAGTCGAATTACAGTAGAGTTAGATAATGGAGCACTCAAGGAACTAGGAAAGGCACAGACTCCTGGTCCTTCTAGGAATACACATGAAGATGACCATGTTGTTCTTGTCCAAAATTATGTGTTGCAGAGGAATGATATTCGCAAAAAAGGAGTCAGGGATGCAAAGGAACTCCCTTCTTTTCCAAAGGCCAGAAGGAGGCAACAACCAAAGGTGGATCAAAGGCAGAAGAAGCAGAGTACTACCTATGTCCGAGATCCAAAGTACCTGCGCAGCAAAATGTCCCAGCAAGTGAAACAAGTGTGGGTGCGGAAAGGCGAACACCCGGTTGCACTCAAGCCAACCACACGGGCAAAGCCTCTTATTAGTAACCAACAACACGACACTAACAAGAAGTCTCTCAGAAATTCTTCTGCTAAGGTGAAATCTATTTGGGTGCCCAAGCAGTCGATGAAGGCTAGCTCACACTCAAGACAAATTTGGGTGCCTAAGGCTTGTTTACGGGCTCAAATAGCTACACCAGGAACACACCCTACACAGCAGGATCCATTCACTCGCACAGTCGGCATCCACTCGTTTTCAACACTCACGAACACACTCAGGCCCATGATCACGAACAGAATCACTTGTAAATGGGTCCCTAAGAAGCCTCATTCTCAAGCCGATACACCTACAAAGCTCTCTAACGTCTCTACGAAACCAAGAGCAAAACCCATCCACTGCATTTGGCAGCGTAAGACCTGTAATAAACCCCCCGACCCCAATTTGTAAATTCATCACCACTTACTAACGGCATTAGTCTCCTAGGACTACCCAAGCATTAACTACACACATTGTCTTCGTGCACTTACTAACCACTAACTCACCATCTACCTCATGTTAATGTTGTAACGGGGACAACAACGGATTTATTCTGTCCATTACGATGTTAACACGTGATTCTATATTCTCACAGAATCAGAAGGCAAGAAGTGAAATGGCAGAAGCGACAGGTTCGGGCTCACAAGTAGGGATACTTACTGCAGGAATCGATGTGGATAGTCTACCTGTGGATGTGCCACCAACTGAACGACCTGTGGAGCTACAGCACCTTCAGCAAATCCCGGTGCCGGATCCACCCACAGGGATCACAGAAAGAGTCCATGCCAATTCTCATTGGTTCAATGGCATGCCAGGTCCATTAGGAGAGGCCAAGTATATATGGGAGTCTAAGTGCGAGTATGACAGATCGTGGGTTCGATTCCAATTTTTCTCCAAGGAGTTCGAGACTTTACAGAACACCGAGGATCTCCAGACCATATGGCAACGAGCAGGGCTAGCAGAATACTTTGAAGCCCCACTACCTAAACCAGATCTCCTCCGATGCTACTATTTGATCTCCACATTACAAGCTAATGAAGAAAAGGACAAACCCGGATCATTTGTTCTTCCCTCCTTGCTGGGCAACAACGAGTTGAAGAGGTTTGAACTTACTGTGGAGTTGGTGAGCGACGCTTTGAACATGCACAGCACGCATGTACCCTCTGAAAAGGATGCTCTTGTTCCCACTAACATGAAGGACAGGAAACTGTTGAAGCTTAAAGACATGGCAGCACTCACACCAAACGTGTCCATCCCTCTCTGTATGTGCATGCAACATTTTGCTTTTCCCGGCCAAGACCGCTTCACACAACCACACAAGAGAATCTGGTTCGCTCTCTACTTAGCGGAAGCAGGTGCGTTACCCATTAAGCTATCGGTATGGATTATAGATCAATTGTATGAAGCAAATAAAAGGTCTTCTAGGAAATTAGTGGTGAACGGTTGCTGTGCAATCACACGCATTATTTACCGGTGCCTAGCATACGATGTTCCCATTGAACGTGTCTTAACTTGGGCACAATTACAAATGTTTAAGAAGCTCAAGACGTCCACACATCAATCCAAGCGCATGAGGGGTGCGATCCCTTGTGTGCAGACAAGGGAAGTTTTGACTACTCCTGAGGTATCGCCACGAAGGGAGACCACTGTACCTCCCTTTACCATTAGGATACCCAGGTCGGGATCTGAAACTACGACACAAGCTACCCCATCGGCTCCTCCTGTTCCACCTGAATTCGAATTTGCTACCACTGGAGATGCTGAAGGAATGGACCCCCAGGACTTCGAAGCATTCCTACAAAGTACACAATTCTTTGATGTGGAGTTTTATTCAGATGCAGAGGAACAAGGCACATCCTCACAAAGAAGAAGAAAGTCTACAGACGGTCGACATGTACATTGGAGTGACGCTGAGCAAGGTCAACAACAAGGACACCTAGAAGAAGAAGGAGCGTATGAAGAGGAGACCACTGAAGCCCCAACCTATACAGCAGAACTCCGAAGGCTGTATCAAATTATGGAAAGAGTGCGATCGCAACAACTACTCACCGAACAGAGTAGTAGAGTACTCATGACTCAGTTGTTGGAAGAAGCAGGAGTTGACTCAGAGTATAGGGAAGGTCTCTTATTGATGGCAGAAACATATGGGGTAGTGGAAGCAGTGCCCACTGCCATTCGGAGGTCTCCAGTTCAATATGATCCACGAAGGTTCCAGACACGACCACGCTCAGGTAAGAATATCCAGATTCCCATTACAACTACAGAAGAGCCAACTATTACATCTGAACCTATCAGGACAACCTCCCAAGCAACCGAAATGGCTAGCCAAGAGCACCCAATCACCCATGAGGAGTCCACAGAGCCACAACCACCCACACCCCCACCATCGCCTCCTAGAGCAGAAACAATGGAAATCACCTCGACCACTCAACCCACCGAACCAACCTTCACTTCCGTACTCCCATCTCTAGTTCCACCCTATTCTCTACCACTGATAACCCAATCTTTGAAGCAACCCCCATCACTACACAATCCACCGAACCGCTCATAGAGCCTGCCCTAGGGCAACCATCCCCCATGCCCTCAGCCATAGGTCATCCTGACCCTAGATCCACATTCATGGGTTTCCCTGCTACCACGCAACTCTTCATGCCCTCCTCAAATCTACGACCTCAACCCCCGACCTCCATCTCTCCATTTCTACAATCCCTCCATGACCTCCTTGCTAGAACTTTTCAACCCAGGTCTCAACCATTTCCTTTCTTTTCAGCTCCCCACCCCACTTCTCATCTATTCACCCCACACTCGCACCCACTCCTGAAGGTATGGACATTTCACCACCCACGGCACCTCCCCCCACGATTCCACCTCCTCCCATTCCCCCTCCACCAATTTCACTCACACACATGACTTCAATAGACACATCATTCACTCTTCCCCTTCCCCAATTCCCTTCCCATGCATCTTCCGCTGTAAACACCACCCACTCATCTATAGGAAATGCACTGGACACCATGCTAGCCTGTATATCAAACTTAAGGACAGATTACATTCAGCTCCAGCAACAGAATGAACGCCTGCACGAGCACTCAGAGACACTACAGCACCGCCTCGCGGCACTAGAGGAGGAAAATGCTCGCCTCCACACACAGTTCCAAACTCTCCAAGAAGCTCATGGCATATTGGAGGTACAGTTACAGAACACAGATCAGGAAGCGATACAGGTGGTAGAAGGTCACCTACGGACACAGCTGGAACGCAACTCAAAGCTTCAGCGAAATTTGGCTCTACTCAAACGCCATCTTGCGGCCGCTCAGGAAGAGAATCGATGCCTGCAAGTACAAAATCAAGAGAACCTGGAGGCAGCTATTGAGAGCACACCGGGGGCACCCATCAGCCCATCCAAGTTTCAAGCAGTGACCCCCGATAATATCAAGATCATATTGGAAGACTATGCCATGCTGCTTGGAGCACATGACCAGCTATCGGAGGAACTGGGACAATTGAAGCAGAAACACCAAAAAGGACCAACAGCAGCCTCTCCAACCACCCCCTCCGCGGCTTCACTTCTCACAGACTCAGAGGCCATAAAAGATCTCCAGAAACAGGTCACTGAATTGCAAACACGTCTACTACAATATGAGAGACCACCTTCCCCTCCAGAGGCTCCCACTGACGAAGAAGTAGTGAAAATTCCTGTGGAACAAACGTTTGACGAAGAATACGATCCACAACCATTCCCAGGAGGCCAACAAACAGAAGAAGCTCAGGACACATTCGAGGCACCACGGCCTCCATGGCTACGTCAAGTGGAGGAAATCGGGAGTTCGCACGAAGAGCGCACAGTAGTGCAAAATCAGGCCATGAGGGTCATAGAGGAAACGGTGCTACAGTCGGCTTACTTCAAGAACCTGTCATCGAGACGCCTCATCCTCTCATTTGAACTCCAATACCGGCCTTATTATATTATCTTGGCTGATTATAATGCAGAAATACAGAGAGTCACGGGTCAGATTCCTACCTTTGCTACCCAATTTCAACCCGAAGACCTTCCTCCAGAGGTGCAAAAAGGCAAAATTCGTCAACCCACCTGGCGGCAGAAACTTCTAGAGACATATCCAGAAATGCTACGCACATGGAACAACGCGCCTTTACACCTCCTATACAATCCATGCTACGGTCCAGTTCCACGCCGCAGGTCTTGGAAGGCATTCAATATCAAAGTGTAGAACAATGCGCAATGCAAAGAATGGCTAAACTACCCGTACATTGCGCCACCACAGGGACCACCATCGGTAGCATACATGATGGGAACAATTCGCCACTGGATGCCATGATTGAGGCCCATGCAAGATGTAGCAGCGCAAATGATGCTTAAAATCTTAGATATGATGCAGGTAGTCCTAAAAACTTTTAGAAATGCAGCCGCACCACAGGTACGTCTCCCGGGGTTCAGCAATGGAAATTATGACTTGGTGTATGACATGAGCACCACCCCCAGTATCCGTGTGGCTTACGCCTGGCATGCACGCATCAAATACCGCCCTGCTTGTTACAAACAGACCTTCGAAGAAATGTTCAGATCAGGTTTCTGGGAGTATCACTCGGAGATTTTCGCTCCGAAGCCAACACACCTGCTCCATCTTTTTGCTTGTGAACAAGCAATGTACTCTGAGTACTACACCACCCCGCAGCCAGAGGCCCCTGGTGCAATAAATTGGGATGCATTGGAAGCTGATCTAGCAAGAGGCTTAAGGATAGGAGAACATGAACTTGCCACCAATGTCATCCAATACTATATCGACCACCCGAGAGAACAAAGGTCTGTCAGGGGCGACAGACGCTAGGAGGGGGGGCGTGTTGGCATACAAAGCAACAGAGGAGTCATGCACAATACGGCAACAAGGCCAAATCATTTCTTCCATGGACTATTTACAACTCAAGTGATTTTAATCACTACACAAACATTGTAAATCCCGTTTTTGGTAGAATAGACTCCATTTTGTGCAAGCCGAGGAGTCCTCGAGCTTGAGGAGTATTAGAACTAGCGACATATCAATTTTCATAATTTTTAGACTCTGTTTGAGCCCTCAAATAGACTCTAGAACCTAATTTTTAACTAGGCCGGACACTAGGTCTGGACAAGACCAAAGCTAGTTAGAAAACTATAAAAAGAGCTAGAGAGCTCATTTTTGGGGTTAGATTGTTTGTGAATTGAGCTTATGTAAGAGACCTATTGATTAATGCAAAGGACTCCATTGTTCCTCTCCTTGTTCTTGCCTTGTGTGCGCGTGTGTATGAATGTGTGTGCATGCTTGTGTGCTTCTCACTCACGCACTTGTGCCTTCACTTGCTCATAGTCTTCATACTAGTCCTCACATCTCCACGGATTGACATTTATGAGGTGTATCTCCTCACGTTGGTACTCACCATTGTGCTAGAGTGACAACATAAGTAGATGACCTCAGAATTACGCTTTTTGATAAAAAGTGAAGGATCTGCCTTGCTTGGTTGAAAGCCTTTGTCCTGCAAGAATGAAACAAGCCTTAAAATTCCAAGCTCTTGGAGCTTGCTTGAGACCATACAATGCTTTGTTAAGTTTACACACATAATCAAGATAAACTTGATTCTCAAAACCAGGTGGTTGTGCCATATATACCTCTTCTCTTATCTAACCATTCAAGAATGCATTCTATCTTCCAGTTCTTGGAAGAGGAACTAAGAAAAACCCTAATACTAGGCATCTTTGCCACAGGAGAGAAGGTCTCCTCATAATCAATTGCCTGAGTTTGTGCAAAGCCTTTTGCTACAAGCCTTGCCTTATACCTGTTAATGGAACCATCAGAATTCTTCTTGAGTTTATAGACCCATCTTGAGCCTATTACCTTCATGGATGAAGTCTTGGGCACCAAATCCCAAGTGTTGTTTTCCTCAAGTGCTTCAATCTCTTCCTTCATTGCATGCTTCCATTTTGATTTTGCTTTGGCCTCTTCAAAGGATGATGGCTCCTCTTGATTTATGTCATGTGATATGTAAATAGAATGTTTAGTTACTAATGAGGTCTCAAACCCATACCTTTCTGGTTTTTTTCTTTCCCTTATAGATCTTCTTAAGCCATGTTGTGATGATTCTGCCTCATGTCCAAGTTCCTGCAATTTTGCTTTACCTTTAGACTTCCATGCGTTGATTTTTTCTATCTGAGTTTCTTCATCATCTTCTGAAGTATCTTGTTCTTCAATCTTTGGTTGATGTTCTCTTCCAAGCTTTGGGAAATCTTGTTCAAGGTCATATGGCAATTTGATCTTCCTGCATGAATCTTCATACCATGAATTGTTCTCATCAAAAACTACATCTCTGCTTACCAAGAATCCTTTGTTGGTAGGGTTGTATAACCTATAACCCTTTTGATTGTTGTCATACCCAATAAATACACACCTTTCTACCTTTGGATCCATCTTGCCTCTAACCTGTGAAGGAACATGAGCAAAAGGAATACATCTAAAAATTTTACAGTGATCTAAGCTAGGTCTTCTTCCATTCCAAGCCTCATATGGAGTCATCCCATCAAGGGATTTTGAAGGCAACTTGTTAATCAAGTAAGTGGTTGTAGATATAGCCTAAACCCATAGATAATTAGGCAAATGCTTTTCATTTAACATGGACCTTGTAGCTTCAACAATTGTCCTATTCCTCCTTTTTGCCACTCCATTTTGCTGAGGAGTGTACCTTGTAGTTACCTATCTTTTGATTCCTCTTTCTTGAAGAAAAGAATCAAACTCATGGGAGAAGTAATCTCCCCCTCCATATGACCTTAGCCTTTTTAGTGATTTACCTATTTGATTCTCCACAAGAGCCAAATATCTTTTGAAGCATGTAAAAATATCATCTTTGTGTTTCATAAAGAATAGGATAGTCCATCTGCTGCAATCATCAATAAAGGAGACATAATACCTTGATCCAGATATCGAAGCTTCCTCGCTAGGTCCCCATACATCTGTATGAACCAACTCCAAGAGATCTCCATGCATATAACCTCTCATGAATGGTAACCTGTGAGAGTTTCCAAATTGACATGCACTACACTTATAAATCATATGTTGTTATGACAAGTTAGGGAGTCCAAGTACACTTTGGTCCCTGCAAATTCGCTTTAATGACCTTTCACCAATATGTGCTAACCTTTTGTGCCATACTTGGAATTTTGTGAGTGTCTGAATACCATAATTAAAGAGAGCAATGTTTCTAGTGTCTTGTAATTCAAATGTGAACAATCTACGTGTCTTTTCACGTTTTTCAATTCTTCTAAATCCTTGACTTGGATCTTCAACAAATGCTCCTACTTTTTTGAACTTCACTTGCAACCCTTTCTCTACTATCTGCCCAACACTTATCAAATTCTTTGTAATGGTAGGGACATAGAGTACCTTACTGAGTAGGTTGGTGTTTCCATCAGTTGCTTTGACATATCTTATTTTCTCCACAAGGTGTCTTGTATCATCTCCTATTTTTACCTCATGCTTATTCCTTGGATCTTCTAGATCTGATAGGAGTGCCACATTTCCTGCCACATGATTTGAACAACCTGAATCTATGTAGAAAACATGATGATTTTACATTGTGGCATAGCCATGATCATGATCAATAATGAATCCTCTTTGTTTGAGTCTTCTGTGTAGTTATTGAAGTCTCTCCTTCATTTGTAGCCTCCTTGATAGTTTGAATGATTGTAGTTTTTGTAGTTGCCATAATAATTGTTGAACCTTCCTCTTGAGTAGCCATAACTTCCTCTATTGTATCCTCTGCCTCTTTGATTCCTGGAATTCCTAAAGCACTTTTCAGTTGTATGATTAGTTAATCCACAAATAGAACATGAGTTGGAGACTTGGGATCTCCCCCTACCTTGTCTACCTCCTCTTCCTCTACCTTTTCCATGTCTTCCTCTACCTACATAGTTAACTTGATATGTACCTACTTCATCATCCACTTTCTTTGCCTTTCCTTTGTTATCTTTGGACTTGATTTTATCAGTGTATAAAGCTAAAAATTGATTATCTATAGAGCTTTCTCCATTTTTGATAAGCTTTGCCTCTTGAGTGAGTAATTGTCCAATGAGTGTATTGAAATCAAGTACATGCATGTCAATGTACAAATCCATAGTTGTGGTGAATGCTTCGCACTTGTCATCTGCTCTCAATCCATTGATGACCTGCCTTACAATTTGCTCTTCATCTGTTACCTCTTCAATGCTTTCCAATTGATCTACTATGTCCTTGAGCTTTGTGACAAAATCAGTCACATTTTGTTTGGGAGCTTTCTTGAGAGTTGTGAAATCGAGCCATAGGTGATGCTTCCTAGCTTTGGTACTTGAAGAGAAGAAGGCTTCAAGTGCATCCCACACTTCCTGAGATGTCTTAGATATTCTAATGTGAGGAAAAAAACAAAATGAGATAGATTTGAGGAGATAAGACCTTGCAAGCGCATCCTTGGAGCACCATATGCTCAATCTTTCTTGCTCTTCTTGTGTTGGTTGACTTTTGTTCCTGAAACTTGGGATAACTTCATCGCAAGCCACATAACCATATAAACTTCTACCTTGGAGATAAGCTTCCATCCTTAATAACCAAGCTGAGTAATTACCTCTATCCCATTTATCAATTGATGAAGGAAATCCATCTGCCATGTTGTCCAACCTTGCTCTAATACCACTATGAAGAGATGGATAGGTATGTGCTTGAAGATGAAGAGGTTTTTCAAAATCCTTGATCTACACCAACCAAATGAACTCCAGGAGTATGTAGTGGGCCCTTTTAGCTTGCCAATGGATGTATTAGACATCGTATGTACCTTGGAAGATCACTCTCAAAAAGATAGATCAAAACAGATAAGTTGGAGTTAGCTCAGAGGTGAAGAGCTTGCTATTTTGGTTCATACACCTATCCAGTGTTTTGCATACTTCTCTGAGCACAGAAGTAACTAACTTAATTCCTTTTGGGGAATTTTGATTAACTTAAAGAGCTAACTTTCAAGAGTAATCACATCAAAAGTAATGAACCACACACTGAGAATGATGTTTAACAAGTGGTGACATCATCCTGATTTTCACGGGCTGCTACAATAATGAGACGAGTGAGCCAAAAAAAGTACATAACTCACCATTTAAGCATCGAATGATTATGAAAGTTTGCATGCTTATGCTAGACAGTATGATGAATCCAATGAACCTTTAAAGCATTGAATTTGAGTAAGTACACACTGAGAAATAGCTCTTGCAACATGAGTAAAAAAGTCGGGTACCTGATAGAGAAGTGAAAATGAAAAGACAGGGTTGACTTCAACTGAACATAACTGAAGATTAAAACACCCAAATGAAATGAAAATTGATGTGCATATAGTAGACTTACAGAAATAACTTTACCAACTTGAATCACTGATAATGATGCACCAAGCTCAAAGAAACCATCTCTGCAATCTGACGGAGAAAACTAAGAGATATGGCAGTGAGTAGTACACTTCACAAGAACATGGAAATATGAACTCAAATGATCATGAAAATGAAAGTATATTGATTGTAAAATACAATGGACTTACCGATACATTTGTGTGCCTTAGAATCACACCTTGATATGGCATAAAGCTCAGCTCTTTGAGGTCTTCTCTGAGGTCTCTCTAACCATGAATAAAGCTGCCATTTATTTATAGTTGAGCTTGGGAGGGTAACTTCCCTCAATCACTCTCCAATCAATTAGTAATTGATTTGATTCTCTATCTACCACCAATCACAAATTCATGGCTCCTCTTTCACAAGTGAACTTTACATTGTCTTCATTTTAAGGCTTCTTCTTTGAATTTGTGGGACTCAAGCCAATACTTAGGCTTGTCATAGACTTGCTCCAATAGTGCCAACCATAGATTTTCTATGAATCTCCTCACTCAAGAGTGCCCCACATATGTCATCATAGATGAGTTTACCACCAAGTGCACTATTGCTAATAGCTGTGCAAAACATACCCCGTGATGATGGGAAGGTGCGTAACCACAATACTGCTTTCATTTCATTATCCATATCCATTTTTTGAGCCTATAACTAGGAGAATATAGCATCAAACTCATTTAGATGAGCAACAACACTATCTATGTCCTTCATATGAAGGTCATATAATTTTCTCATAAGATACACTTTATTTGAAGCCGTCTCTTTTTCATATGTATTGCATAACTTCTTCCAAAGCTCCTCTGCACTTTCGCAATCAAATACTGTAAAGTAAACATTATCTGCCAAGTGCAAGTGAATGGTAGATCTGGCCAATTCATCTAACTTATCCCAATCATCTTCATCTATGTCCACAGGCTTATTTGAAATTCCATTTACTAGCTTCCATTGCCTCCTTTGAATCAACACATCTATAACCTGATTCTTCCATAGAGCAAAGTTTGTGCCATCAAAATTTTGGATCTGAAAATGGTCTTTGCCCTGCAAGTTATAGCTCCTTCTTGGAACACTGGCACTAGATCATGATTCACTAGATGTGCCTGAGACCTCTGATTTTGATATATTTAGGTAGTGATGTGTGTGAACACACTAGGACCACTGGGGCACTTTTTTCCCTCTTTAGGAGGTTTCTTTCCCCCGGCTTGTATATATGCCTATTGCCCTACTGGGCTAGTAATCTTTGTACATTCTCTAGTAATACATTGAGTATTGTGTGTTTGTGCTCCAAGCTTCTTCTTCTTCCTTGTGTTATTCCCGTACTTCCATAGACGTCTATCTCCAACAATTGGTATCAGAGCAGGTCATCGCTTCATCTAGGGCGTCATCGACACTCCTCCGTTTGCAGTCTCAAATTCGCACAAATTTGGTGAGCATACTCAGGGTTTTTCAGAGATCAAAACAGCTTCACTATGTGGTGCCAAAATCGCGATCTGAGATCGTTTCGCCCTTCGAACGCACTATCACAGTGCTTGTGCAGGCTATTTTGTCTTTTTGTGCCAAAGGTACATACTAGTTTCTGTTCGCGAGTCTAAGCGTCTCAAAGTTTGTTACACGTCTAGCAGAATTTGTCTGGGCAGTTCCGTTCAACTTTTTGAGATATAGTCAATTTTCTGCATCAAGGTATTTTATTCACCGGCCATGGCTGAAAGCAATGATGTATTCTGTATGTTGGTTGTTGAGGATACGTTGGATGGTACCAACTACCCATTATGGGCGTATATGATGCGACATGTATTGGTTGCAAAAGGATTGTGTAACATTGTGTAGGGTGTTGAAAGACGTCCTGTTACACCTCTGACTACAGGTACTGCAAATACAGGTGTTGGAGCTGATGAAGATGGTGTCGAAGATGATATTTTGCAGATTCCTATTCGTGTTGCTCTTTCTGCTGCACCTACTGCAGAGCAAATTTGCTGGATGGCAGAGATACCCATGCACATGCATTGATAGCTTTGTCTGTCAAACGTGCCATTATTCCTCACATTCGCTCTTGCAGAATAGCTAAGGATGCTTGGGATACACTTACCACATTGTAACAAGCTAGGAATGAGGCTCCTGTTGCTTACCTCCGAAAACAGTTGGAGAGTGAGCACATGAATGAAGATGATTCTATGGACAATTTTCTAACGAAGATCAAAGATTTGAAGGGATAGTTGATTTCTATTGATGGCAGAGTTTTGCTTCTACTCTTCCGTTGATGATGAAAGGCAATCCAAATGCCTTATCATTTGAGGAGTTAGTCTCTGTTTTTTTGTAGGAAGATCAGGCCAGGCAGAACAGGTCCATTATGCGAGTTGCACATCAAGCTTTCTTGGCTAGTTGGAAGGGCAAAGGAAAATGGAGCTCTTCTACTAATAAGCAGAAATCTGCAAATGTTGCACATTCAAAGAACCAAGACAAAGATGAGAAAAAATCAGAAAAGTAGAAATTGTTTTGTAAGTACTCTAAAGGCTATGATCATATCATAAAGAACTCTCCAAAACTGGCTGCTAAAGAGGCAAAGAAGAAAGAGGTTGGAATGGTTGTTGTAGGGGTCTCTACACCAAAAATAGAGTCTGTAAATCTTGTGCAGGAAGAGGAATGGGTGTTTACTACTGTCTGCATTTTTGACCCATCTTCTCATGATCAGTGCATGTCTGTAGTAGACTCAGATGTTTGGTATTTTGACAGTGGGGTGACAAAACGTATTACCTTGCACTATAGTTTCTTCTCTTCACTCGAGCTTGCCCCTACAAGGAATACTATTACATGCACCAACAACTCCTCTTATCCTGTTACGGGAGTTGGTAAGATCATTTTGACTACTGTTGATGGTAGTTCTTGCACTTTGTCAGATGCTTTATTTATGCCAGGGATCAAAAAGAACATGTTTTCAGTTTCTGCATTAGCCAAGATTGGCTTGGTTGTGAAATTTGTTGATGACAGGTGTACAGTTCATGATCTCTCAAATGGCGATGTGATTATTGCTTCTGGCATTTTATGTCGTGGGCTGTATAAGCTCATAGACTATGAAAGATTTGTAAGTGATTTGGCATGTGCAGTAAATGATTCTTAGGCTATGTCAGATGCAAAGCTTTGGCATGCATGCTTTGGTCATCTGAATTTTGCTAGTTTGCTGTGCCTACAGAAATCTGAAACGGTGTCCTCTTTGCCCAAACTTGAGGCACCACGAAAACATGTTTGTGAAGGCTGTATTGTGGGAAAAATGCAGCATTCATCCTTTCCAAAAGATGGTTTAGTTTGGGCTACTCAGAAATCGCAACTCGTACATAGTGATGTCTATGGTCCTATGCAGACAACTTCTTTTGGAAATTACCTTTACTTCGTGACTTTCATTGATTATTTTTCTAGGCATGCATGGGTATATCCACTCAAAGCAAAGTCCAAAGTGTTCATGTGCTTTAAACAGTTTTTGGTTTTGGGTGAAAATCTGTCAGCATGTAAAATGGGCACCCTCCGTTCTGATCGAGGGGGGGAATATATGTCTTCTGATTTTAATGCATTTCTAGCTGAACGTGGGATAAAACACCAGTGTATAGTGCCATATACACCTCAAGAGAATGTAGTTGCTGAATGAAAGAACAGGTCACTCATGGAGATGGCGAGGTGCATGGTCAATAGTCATGCTTTACCACATAGTTTCTGCCTTGAGGTTGTCATGTGTGCAGCATATGTACTGAATAGGTGTCCCACTAAAGCGCTGCAGTCTATCACTCCATATGAGGCTTGGCATGACTGCAAGCCATCTATTGATCATCTGCGTGTTTTTGGTTGTTTGGCATATGCACTAGTGCCTGAACAAGATCGCAAAAAATTGGATGATAAGGTAGTAAAATGTATTTTTGTTGGGTACAGTTCTGAAAGTAAAGGCTATCGTCTGTATCATCCACAGACTAAATGCATTCTGGTTAGCCGTGATGTTGTCTTTGTGGAAGATGCTATTCAGCCATTACTTTCATGTACTAAGGAGACTTTTGTTAGCTCCAAAGACATGTATGATACTTTGGTGCCTCTTTTTACAGGTGGACAGTCTAGTGCTGGTCCTAATGAGAAAACTTCTCAACCTTTGTAGGTTTCATATGATGATGCAGATCATTCCATTTTTTATGCAGATTTACATGATGCACTTGTTGATGAGAGAGGTGATATTGAGCAGGCAAAAACTATGCCAAAATGGCTGGTGTAGACTTTGCGTGATAGCAAATTAGATGCACCTTTGTCATATCGTACTTGTTTAGCCTCTCATAGTGCCTCCTTTGCATCAGATTGCTATGCTATGGCTGCGTGAAGTCTTTGTGATGAGAATAAGCCTGTTTCTTTTGATGAAGCACAGAATTCAGAAAATTGGATGGCTGCTATTGAATCTGAATATGATGCTATAATGAAGAATGGTACATGGTCTTTATGTGACTTGCCTCCTGGCAAGAAGGCCATTGGCACTAAGTGGGTATAGAAGCTGAAGCGTAAACCTGATGGTACAGTTGACAGGTATAAGGCTAGGCTTGTTGCAAAGGGTTATGCGCAGGAAAGAGGCATTGATTTTGATGAGACCTTTGCACCTACATGCCATATGAATACTCTTCGGAGCATTTGTGCACTTGCAGCCCATCATGGTTGGAATGTACATCAGTTGGACATTAAAATAGTATTTTTGAATGGTGACTTGCATGAAGAAGTGTATGTTTTTCAACCCCATGGCTTTATGTAGAAAGGGCATGAAAACTAGGTGTGCAGGTTAAAGAAGGCATTATATGGTTTAAAGCAAGCACCACATGCTTGGTATGAGAAGATACATGCCTATCTGGTTGCACATGGTTTTGAGAACAGTCCAACTGAAAGCACCTTATATGTTAAGCGTGCTAATGATGTGCTTATGATCATTGTTGTCTATGTTGATGACATGCTGCTCATTGGTCCTATTGAGAAGCATATTGCTGATTTCAAGGCTGATTTGCATGCCTCATTTGAGATGTATGATTTGGGGCATTTGCATCACTATTGGGCATTCAGTTTATGCAAGTTGATGGTGGGATGGCTTTGTGTCGAACGAAAGATATTGACACATTATTGCAACGTTTTGGCCTTGAAGACTGTAAGCCTATTGCCACTCCTATGGATACAAGCTTACGATTGAGTCTTCATGATGCTGGAGATGCATTTGATGTTGTTCTCTATCAGCAGGCTGTTGAATGCTTGATTTACTTATGCATTAATAAGCTAGATATTCAGTTTGCTGTCTCACAGATGAGTAGGTTTATGCATTGCCCACGATTCATGCTTTGGAAGGCAGTTAAGTGCATCTTTCGCTACTTGAGTGGTACTCGGCTACTTGGGTTATTTTATCCCAAGGGGGGATCACTACTGCTAGATTTGCATGCTTTTTGTGACTCAGATTAAGCTGATTGCTATGACACTCCCGTGTCCACTAGTGGCTTTTGCTTCATGCTTGGTAGCTCATGTATATCTTGGTTGAGCAAGAAGCAGCCTACTGTAGCCACTTCTAGTTGTGAGGCTGAGTATAGGGCAGCTTTCATAGCTATTGTTGAGTGTGTGTGGCTGAGAGGCCTTATGGCTGATTTGGGTGTTGGCCAGTCTTCTGCCACCACCATCTTCACTGACAGTCAGAGCGCATTGGCAGTTGCGAGGAACCCTGTGTTCCATGCTTGCACTAAGCACATTGAGGTGCATTATCACTATGTCAGGGAGAGGTTCTCTGCTGGGGAGATCAGCTTGGCATATGTGCCCACACAGGAGAACATTGCAGACCTTTTCACGAAGGCTCTACCTAGGGAGAAGTTTGAAGCTTTCCGCAAAGCTTTGGGCTTACTTCCTTTTGTGGAGTGATTTCCACATAGCTTGGCACTTCCTTATACATGAGTACTAGCTCCTTGTCCCTCTTTAGGAGGTTTTTTTCCCCCAGCTTGTATATACGCCTATTGCCCTAATGGGCTACTAATCTTTGTACATTCTCTAGTTATACATTCAATATTGTGTGTTTGTGCTTGGATATATTTAGGTAGTGATGTGTGTGAACACACTAGTACCGCCGGGGCACTTTTTTCCCTCTTGAGGAGGTTTTTTCCCCCGGCTTGTATATTCACCTATTGCCCTAATGGGCTACTCATCTTTGTACATTCTCTAGTAATACATTCAGTATTGTGTGTTTGTGCTCCAAGCTTCTTCTTCTTCTTCCTTGTGTTGTTCGCATGCTTCCGCAGACGTCTATCTCCAACATCTAATACCATGATGGTAAAGAACTAAAAAGAATGATAATGGAGCTAGAAGAGTAAAAACACCAAAGAATAAGTGTATCGAGGAGTAAATCAACCATTGTATAGTTGACAAAACCAAAAATCTAAAAGAATGTTTGTTAGAGTATCCTTTGCAAAACATATCACGAGTATCAAAATATCATAAAACTACAAGTATTGACATGTTTACTTGCATAATGAAGCACTGACTCCATTGCATATAATCAAATATCCAATAGAAGCCAACTAGGCTTATCGAGCACCTATGAACAACTAACATACATATCCTATGGTGAGGCCAAGTAAGTCTTCCACCTGCATCACTGAAGAGTATCTCCGAGTTAAGAAAACCTCAGCACCACCCTCTTTATCAAATGTAAATGGCTTTATGCAAAAAACGTAACCACTATATCAATGATCACATGGACATACATAAGCACCATCCATAAAAGCATACATGATGTGTATGTCCTCAAAATATGCAACAAATGACACTAAAAGTTTGAATGCAGAACCCAAAAACTAGCCAATAACATCTACAAGTGTCTGTCAACTCTGATGTTTTAGGCTCAAAAACCTACATAAATTTGCAATAGCTACTCCCACCAAAACTTAAAAAACTTTCAAGAAACCTATAGTTTTATGAGTGTGGCAAAATACAAAGCCCCAAAGGTTGATATTTATTGTTGGAGAAGTACAAAGAACACTCTTCTTGATGTTCTTGGACCAATATGAAGGGAACTATGTGCAAAAGTACTCCAAAATGGCTCCGAAAGACATCCCAAAAATGCTTCAAAAACAGGCTTTGAAAACAAAGAATGAGCCTTTCAGGAACCAAAACATGTTCTAGGTAATGTCAACCATAGTCTTTCCCCTTCTTCAGACACCACAAGAGTGTAGCTTAGTGGTAAGAGATTGCCACCATTAAGTAAGCTCTAGGGGAATCAATACTAGGATGGGTGACCTCTCGAGAAGTACTAAGAACCTCTATCTTCCTTGATCATTGAGGTCCTCCCCCATGTGTAGCCAACGGCACCAATGGTGACACTACAAGCAGCACTTCTACTAAACACTATCGCACTATGACGTGATAGTTTGATCTAAAAAAAACACAGTTTTCGTGTATCAATAGTACACGGAATTGCTTGAAATTATGGATCTGGAATACATGAAGGTTGTCAAACAGGAGGCAAGCTATAGTTTCACAAACTGACTTGGTTTTCTATGGGCCCCACATTGTGGGCTTAAAACGGAGGTCGAGATGGCTCTAAAACTCTTATCTAACCTGGTTTTTTTGTGGGCCAATTTTCATAGCAATCTGAGGTTGTTTGTGAATCGTGCTTTCTCCATGCCTTCTCGCATACTCTTCACCATCGGCCTTCTCCACGAGCTCTCTACAACCACACTGGCTTTGATACCATGTCATGAGGAAGGAGATAAGGAATCCAGCTCACACACACACTCTCTCACAATCAAAGAGGAGGACACACACAGATTGAGGCAACAAAGGATGATCTTTTTCTTCTTCTATTACATAAAAGGAATGTAGAAGGTGCAATATATAAAGACCAATACATAAGGAAAAACATAATGTCCATGAATGAGTGAGCTGATAAGAAACAAATTAACCATCACTCTTGGTGGATAAATCTAATAAAGCTCAATGAAGTGTCCCTAACATATACTGACGTGACCACTATACATGTCAAACTTTCATGCTTGGAGATTTAGAATGACAAATTTATGATGGGAAAAGGCTATTGGAAGTACATCAAAGGGGAGAATTCTCAAGCACATCACCATCATAAGCACTTAACTTTTTCTTTACCTCCATAGGAGTACTTGCAACTTTGGCATCCTGCAAATGAAACTTTTTCAACATGTCATATATATACTTTCTCTGAGTAATTTAGATTCCAGAGTTAGTATAGACTAACTCAAGTCCAAGAAAATATTTTAGTGATCCAAGGTCACTAATTTTGAACTCTTGCATCATCTGATTCTTGAATCGATTGATGCCATTAGCATCGTTACCTGTGAGTATGATATCATCAACATATACACATAGGTATATTACCTCTGAATTACTTCTTTTGACAAATAGAGATGTATCTGCTTTGCTCATGATAAATCCTAGATCCTGAACGTATGTTTTCAACATATGGTTCCATGCCCTAGGTGCTTGCTTCAATCCATAAAGAGCTTTGTTCAATTTACATACATATGTTACCTTGTTTGGATCCTCATAGCCAGGAGGTTGAGACATGTACACGGCCTCTGAAATCCAGCCATTTAGAAATGCATTTTTTACATCCAATTGATACATGTTCCAATTCTTTGATGAAACCACACTTACCAATACCCTAATGGTTGGCATTTTTGCCACAGGTGAGAAGGTTTCTTCATAATCAATTGCTTGGGTTTGTGCAAAACCCTTAGCCACAAGTCTAGCTTTGTACCTACTTATTGATCCATCAGAAATTCTTTTGATCTTATAGATCCATCTAGAACCAATTACCTTCATAGACTTAGTCTCCTTCAGTGCTTCAATTTTCTCATCCATAGCTTCCGTCCATTCTATTTTGGTCTTTGCCTCTTCATATGATGATGGTTCTTCAAATGACAAGTCTTTTGCAAGATAAACAGAGTGCTTAGTAACTAAGGAAGTTTCATACCCATATATGATTGCCCCTTGCTCTCCCTTTGTGATCTTCTGATTGCTTGGTTGGATGATTCAGGTATATCCTCCAACCTCTTCATCTTGACTTTGCCTTTGGACTTCCATGCCTTGAATTCTTCTAAGTTGATGATGTCCTCATCATCCAAGTTGGTGTCTTCAATTTGAGTAGGTTCCTCCTTAGTGAGGCTTGGAAACACCTCTTCCATGTCATAAGGTAGCTTTACTTTCGTGCATTCACTTTCAAACCAAGAGTCATTCTCATCAAAGACAACATCTCTATTGACCATGAATCCTTTGTTGGAGGATTGTAGAGCCTGTATCCTTTCCGATTCAAGTCATACCCTATTAAGATGCACTTTTCTACCTTAGGGTCTAGCTTACCTCTTATTTGAGAAGGGAAATGCACATAAGCAACACATCCAAAGATCCTTCACTGATCAAGTGAAGATCTTCTATCATGCCATGCTTCATATGGTGTCATCCCATCAAGAGATTTGGATCGAAATCTGTTTACAAGATAATTGGCAATCGATACACTCTCTGCCCACAAGTAATCAGGTAATTGTTTCTCATTTAACATTAACCTAGCTGTTTCCACAATTAATCTATTTCTCCTCTCTGCCACCCCATCTTGCTCAAGGGTAAACATTGTTGTAATTCCTCTCTTGATTCCTATGTCCTCCAAGAATGCACCAAACTCATTTGAGAAGTATTCACCTCCTCCATTTGACCTTATTCTCTTACGATTTCTCATTGTTTGGTTCTCAACAAGTGCAAGATACTTTTTAAATCAACTGAATACTTCATCTTTGAACTTCATAATACCTACTGAAGTCATCAATGAAAGATACATAATGTCATGGACGAAGGAAACCATCCTGAACCTAAGATTCCATGTGAACCCTGTATCTCATGATTGGTTCAGAATTAGGAGAAACCAATGCTTCCATTGCGTCCGGAATGTGCCAAAACCCCAAGATCAACTGTCTATTCGCTGAATTCTGACATTGGGAGGTCTTGTTACAAATCGATGACATCATGATGACATCATCAGTTCGCAACCGCCTTGGGAACCGCCCTTGAAAACCTATATAAGGAGGGGTTGGCCACATTCATAATCAGTCTTGCCAATGCCAGTCTTGGGAGCTCAAGGAGTCGTGACCTCCAAGTAAGTACATTCAAGTTCCAGTTCAAGTTCTAGTCTTGTTTCTAGCTCTAGTCTTGTCTAGTCTTGTATTGTGGACATCCTTTCTTGTCCTATTGTAATCTCGTAGTACGAGATCCTTTCTAGTTATTTCTTGTATCCAGTTCATATCCCTGAGGGGATTTCTTGTAATCGAGATATCTTGTTTCCTACCTACGATCCCGGGTTGTGGGATCTCCTGTATCATCTCTAGTCGAGTTTTCCATACCTATTGGTCCCGGGTTGTGGGACATCTTGTATCGATCGTATATTCTTGTAGCATTTTCCCTTCGTGGGTATTCTTGTAATCAGAACTGTGTTTCCGAAATCTTGTCTTGTGTAGTCAGAGAGCACAATCTAGTGCTCCCCTGACATTTTGGCAAGACTATCTTCTATCCAAGACCAGACATCATGGAGAACGCTTATGAACAGATCGTAGCATCACTTCAGAGTCTCCAACAACAAGTCGAAGACCTAAGTCGTCGACAGACACAAGTCGAGATGGGACATCCAGTGCATGTAGGTACACTCCTTCAAGAATTACAAGAACGAATCGGGAGTCTTCAAGCGAATCAAGGGAGTATTCAAGTGAACCAACGGCCCAGTACATCATTTGTGAAGGAACCCAAGATTTGCATGCCAGAAAAGTTCAATGGTGATCGTACAAAGTTTCGAGGATTCTTGCAACAAGTCAAATTGTACATTCGCATGCAGCCTGATAGATACCCTGATGATGCATCCAAGGTCGGTTTTATTGGAACCTTGCTCTATGGTCAAGCTTTATCATGGTTCGCCCCAATCTTGGAGAAGGATATGGCCGTACTTCATAATTATGAGGCATTTCTTGGAGAGCTTGTCGCCACATTTGGAGATGCAGACACGAGTCGAGTGGCAGAAACAAAACTTCGAAAGCTACGTCAAGGTAACCGCCCTGCCTCTACCTATGCATCAGAATTTAGGCAATTGATATGTGACCTCACTTGGCATGAAGATTATTTCATTAGCCAATTTAGATGGGGCTTAAGGGATGACGTGAAGGACCTTCTACTCACGATGCCAGAGGTGAAGACATTGAATGAATACATCAACCAAGCCATTCAATGTGATAACCGTCTTTTTGAAAGGAAACAAGAAAAACAAGTAGAAGGAAGACCTCGCCAATGGAAACCTTTCCAGCCTACTCCTAGAGATGACACTATGCCCGAACCTATGCAGATAGATGTAACTAGGTTCCAGCCTCTAACACCACAAGAGAAACAAAGAAGGAGGGATAACAAATTATGTCTATATTGTGGAAACCCTGGCCACATTGCAGTTAATTGTCCCAACAAGAGAACAAACTCCAAAGTCGCAGCCACCCTTGTAGAGCAGGGAAACGAGGAAGTCCAGTTGTAAAAGAGACCATACAGCCGGACCATGATATACGAAAGGGTCTCATAATTCCATCCACACCCGTAGAAACATGTCTTGCCCCTGTCAAGTTAATCCTGTCTAAGAAGACCCTTTCCCTCATAGCTCTAGTAGATTCAGGAGCGTCCTCATGTTTCATTGATGAAGGACTCGTTAAGAAACATGGAATTCCAGTACTTCGAAAGAACAGACCAGTAGTAGCCGAAGTAGTAGATGGACGGCCTCTAGCATCGGGGAATATAACCATGGAAACCATACCACTAAGAGTACACCTTGGTGACCATGATTCACACATATGTTTCAATGTAATATCGAGTCCAGCAAATATGGTTATCATCGGAATGCCGTGGTTAAAGAAACATAATCCAGAAATTAATTGGGAAAAGAATAAAATCACCCGTCGAGATATCCAGAAGAACCCAACATATGTTGGAGCTAAAGCCTTCATACATGCAGTAAGGAAGGAACCTACATATATGATCTATGCCATACCAGCTCAAGAATCCAAGAAAGATGATCCAGTACAGCTACCCAATCAGTACAACGGCTTTGAAGATGTTTTTGAAAAGAAGAATGCAGATATCCTTCCAGAGCATAGACCTTATGATTGTCCCATAGATCTTCAAGAGGGAACACAACCACCCTTTGGACCAATCTACAGACTATCTCCAGAGGAACTTACAGAACTACGCAAGAACATTGATGAGAATCTAGCAAAGGGGTTTATCAAACACTCGAAGTCTCCAGCAGGAGCTCCTATTCTATTTGTAAAGAAGAAGGATGGGACTCTCCGGATGTGTGTAGATTATCGTGGATTGAACAAAGTCACTATAAAAAACAGATACCCTCTACCACTCATATCAGAGCTCTTGGAACGCCTTGGAAAAGCAAAATTCTTCACGAAAATTGATCTTCGAGGAGCTTACAACCTTGTCAGGATCAGAGAAGGAGACGAATGGAAGACAGCATTTCGAACAAGGTATGGGCATTTTGAATATGTAGTTATGCCCTTCGGTCTTACAAATGCTCCAGCTGTCTTCCAACATATGATGAATGATATTTTTCGAGAATATTTAGATGATTTTGTTGTAATATACCTTGATGATATCTTGATATTTTCAAAAAATCTAGAGGATCATGAAGATCATGTAAAGATAGTCCTAGAGAAACTAAGAGAAAAAGGATTGTATGCGAAATTGGAGAAGTGTTCTTTTCATAAGACAGAAGTGGAATTTTTAGGGTACATAGTATCAGATAAAGGAATTTTTATGGACCCTAAGAAGATTGAGACAATCCTTGATTGGCAACCACCTTCATGTGTTCGAGATGTACAATGTTTTTTGGGGTTTGCCAATTTCTATAGGATATTCATCAGAGATTACTCCAAGATAGTGACACCTCTTACCAAGCTTACAGGGAACTCCAAATTCTCATGGACCGAAGAAGCAGAGAAGGCCTTTCAGACCTTGAAATCAGCATTCACTACTGCTCCAATCCTAGTTCATCCTGATTCTAGTAAGCCCTTCTTCCTTGAGACAGATGCATCGGACTTTGCTCTAGGGGCCATTCTTTCCCAATATGGAGATGATGGACAACTACATCCAGTTGCATATCATTCAAGGAAGTTTTCCCCTCCAGAAATTAATTATGAAATTCATGATAAAGAACTCCTTGCCATAGTAGACGCGTTTGATACCTGGCGTCACCATCTAGAAGGAGCAGCTCATAAAGTCATTGTATATTCAGATCACAAGAACCTAGAGTATTTTATGACCACCCGGATCCTCAATAGAAGGCAATCTCGATGGAGTAACTTTTTATCCAGATTCGACTTTGTCATCACATACCGTCCAGGACGTCATCAATGTCAGTCAGATGCCCTATCCAGAAGATCTTACCTTGCACCAAAGAAGGGTGAAGAGGCCTTTGATCAACAAGAGAGTGTATTACTCAAGCCCGAGCATCTCCAGTTAGCAGCTATCTCTTCAAGCCATCATGAAGATTCAGCCTTGAATCAGTTGATCCGTGAGAATCTACCACAGGATGAATTGTTTTGTAACGTTAAGCAGAAAGCTCAAGAAGGAAAATTCCAAGAAGTAAACGAATTTCAGGAAAAGGATGGTTTACTACTCTATAAGAACCTATTGTATGTCCCTCCAGGAAAGCCCAGGATCCAAGTACTTCAACAACGCCATGACAACCTTGCAGCAGGACATTTTGGAGTAAATAAAACAATAGAACTCATATCAAGGGACTTTTGGTGGCCTCAGATGTGGAAGGAAGTCAAAGAATACATTCGAACCTGTGATACTTGCAATAGATCTAAGGTACCCCGACATAAACCTCATGGCCTCTTGCAACCTCTACCTATTCCAGAAAGGCCATGGGCTTCATTGTCGATGGATTTCATCACAGATCTACCAAAGTCAGATAAGTATGATGCCATTCTTGTTATTGTGGATAGATTTACAAAGATGGCACACTTCATTCCAACTACCAAGGCAATCACAGGTGCAGCCACTGCCAGACTTTTTCTTAGGTACATATTTAGGCTTCATGGATTGCCTGATGACATTGTCAGTGATCGAGGTCCACAGTTCATATCCAGCTTTTGGAACAGTCTTTGCAAGCTCCTTGGTGTTCAAGTTAAACTATCTACAGCAAATCATCCACAGACTGATGGACAAACAGAACGAGTGAATCAAGTCCTGGAGCAATATCTCCGTTGCACTAGCAACTATCACCAAAATGACTGGTTTGAGTTGTTACCCTTTGCAGAGTTTGCCTATAACAATAGTGTTCATGCATCTACTAAGCAAACTCCCTTCTTTGCAAACTATGGACAACATCCAAGGATGGATATACAACTCTCAAATCATGTCAAGAACCCAGCTGCCAGAGACAAGGCCCAGTACCTGATGGACATTCACAAAGAACTGAAGGAAGAGATCCATAAAGCTCAACAACAATATAAGTACTATGCAGATCAACATCGTGTCCAGAATCCATCGTATCAAATTGGGGATAAAGTATGGTTACTCCGAAACAATTTACAAACTTCAAGGCCTTGTGCAAAGTTAGATCATCAAAAGTTTGGACCATTTACCATCTTGGCCAAGATTAATCCAGTCACCTTCAAACTCCAGTTACCGAGTACCATGAGAATACATCCAGTTTTCCATGTATCCATGTTGGAACCATATCAGATTTCACCATTGAGGGGGGAGAGACCTAGTCCTTCACCACCTATTGAGATTGATGATCATGAAGAATTTGAAGTCGAGCATGTCCTAGATTCCAGAATATCCCGGGGAAGATTGGAATACCTTATTCATTGGAAAGGGTATGACATCAGTGATCGTACTTGGGAACCTGCAGAAAACCTTCAGAGAGCACCAATCAAGGTTCGAGAATTCCATAAGAAAAATCCAACGAAGCCGAGACCAGATAACATGACCGCTCCTCGTGGAACTCGTCGCTTGAGGGGGAGGTGATGTCATGGACGAAGGAAACCATCCTGAACCTAAGATTCCATGTGAACCCTGTATCTCATGATTGGTTCAGAATTAGGAGAAACCAATGCTTCCATTGCGTCCGGAATGTGCCAAAACCCCAAGATCAACTGTCTATTCGCTGAATTCTGACATTGGGAGGTCTTGTTACAAATCGATGACATCATGATGACATCATCAGTTCGCAACCGCCTTGGGAACCGCCCTTGAAAACCTATATAAGGAGGGGTTGGCCACATTCATAATCAGTCTTGCCAATGCCAGTCTTGGGAGCTCAAGGAGTCGTGACCTCCAAGTAAGTACATTCAAGTTCCAGTTCAAGTTCTAGTCTTGTTTCTAGCTCTAGTCTTGTCTAGTCTTGTATTGTGGACATCCTTTCTTGTCCTATTGTAATCTCGTAGTACGAGATCCTTTCTAGTTATTTCTTGTATCCAGTTCATATCCCTGAGGGGATTTCTTGTAATCGAGATATCTTGTTTCCTACCTACGATCCCGGGTTGTGGGATCTCCTGTATCATCTCTAGTCGAGTTTTCCATACCTATTGGTCCCGGGTTGTGGGACATCTTGTATCGATCGTATATTCTTGTAGCATTTTCCCTTCGTGGGTATTCTTGTAATCAGAACTGTGTTTCCGAAATCTTGTCTTGTGTAGTCAGAGAGCACAATCTAGTGCTCCCCTGACACATAATACCTTGATCCAGAAATTGAGGGATCGTTACTTGTTCCCCATACATTTGTATGGACAAGCTCTAGGTAGTCCTCATGCATGTAGCCCTTCCTTGAGAAGGGTAACCTGTGAGATTTTCCAAACTGACAAGCACCACATTTATGAATCATGTGTGGCTTGGATACATTATGTATCTCAAGCACACATTGGTCTCTACATATTTGTTTCAAATTTCTCTCACCAATATGCCCTAATCTCTTATGCCAAATTTCAAGCTCGGATAGTGTTTTGCCTTTGTAACTATAAAGTGCAATATTCCTTGTATCTTCAAGTTCAAAAGTGAATAATCTATCTGTCTTTTCTCCTTTGGAAATTCTCTTGAATCCATGTTGGGGATCCTCCATAAATGATATATATTGGTTGAACCTGACCTATAAACCCTTTTCCACAATCTGTCCAACACTCATCAAATTCTTGGTAATTGTGGATACATATAGAACCCTGTTCAACAGATTTCTATTTCCATCAGAGGTCTTAACATTTCCTACTTTAATCACTGAGTGTTTGGTGTCATCACCTATTTTTACCTGATGTTTACCCTTTGGTTCCTCAAGGTCAGAGAGAAGAGCAATGTAGAAGAGATGGTCATCATTTATACCTAGTTTTGAAGTCATATTCATAATCAGAAGAGAATCTTCTTGCTCCTCTGTATAGATGTTGTAATCTTTTCTTGATTTCTAGCCTCCTTGGTAGTTGCTATTGTAGTTGTTGTTGTAGTTGTTATTGTATCCTTGATGGTGGTTGAATCTCCCTCTTGATTGTGTGTGTCCACCTCTTTGATATCCTCTACTATAATAAAGTAAGTCTAAGGTCTAAGGGTCTGCCCGGTCCAGACAGATCTGAAATCAGACACAGTTTGGTCACTCGTATGTAGGACAAAAGATCCCAAGAATAGACTCAAGCATAAGTCATGTGCTCTCATATTCAAGTAGTCCACTTAGCCTAGTGGTTAAGTCTCATGGTTGTGAAGGAGGAGGTCTTGGGTTCAATCCCCATGGGCAGCATGAGGAGAGAGTTTTGCCCAAAGAGCCCTAGAGCCTTCTAACTCAAGTTAACATGAGTTAACTTGAGTCCAGTGGATGTAACTCAAGAGGTGAGTACACCAACCACTAGTGGACTCTAGTGGAAGGTACTAAAGTAGTGGTCAAGATCACTCTAGCCACTAGTAGACTCTAGTGGTGGCTATGAAAGGAGTGAAGGAGATTGCACATGCACTTGTGGACTCTAGTTACATTTGTGGTCCTCGTTGATTCGGCCAGCTATTTATGCAAGAGAATAAGGATTACGACCACCACGTGCTAGAGAGATGACTCTCCTCCCAACCTTATGCCTCTATATATAGTTGCTTGAATCAACGAGGACCACAAATGTAACTAGAGTCCACAAGTGCATGTGCAATCTCCTCCACTCCTTGCATATCCACCACTAGAGTCTACTAGTGGTTGGAGTGATCTTGACCACTACTTTAGTACCTTCCACTAGAGTCTACTAGTGGTTGTTGTACTCACCTCTTGAGTTAAGTCCACTGGACTCAAGTTAACTCACGTTAACTTGAGTAAGAAGGCTCTAGAGCTCTTTGGGCAAAACTCTCTCCCCATGCTTAAATTAAGTCTATGATCTGAGGGTCTGGCCGGTTCAGACAAATCTGAAATCAGAGACTTTCTTTATTACATCTACCTCTATGATTCTTGAAGTTCTTGTAACACTCATCTATAGTATGATTTGACAATCCACAAATATTACATGGTGAGGAGTAATAAAGTCTCCCCCTACCTTGCTTACCTCCTTTGCCCCTTCGTCTTCAGGTTCTACCTCTCCCTGCATAGTTGGCTTGGGAGGTGCTTTCTTCATCTTCAACCTTCATGTTCTTCCCTTTCTCTTTGAACTTACTTTTATCAGTGTATAGGGCAGAAGAGCTATTACCTCTTGATGAATCTCCATTCTTGCTGAGCTTGGCTTCATGGGTAAATAGTGGCCCCATGAGAGTGTAACATCTGGAATCTGCATGTCCATGTACAAGTCCATGGCAGTTGTGAAGCTCTCCCACTTGTCTCAGCTTTAACACCATTGATTACTTGTCTTACAATCGTTTCCTCTTCAATTTATTCTCCTATGCTTATCGATTGATCAGCTACATCTTTGACTTTGGTCACATACTCTGAGGTGCCTTGCTTGGGTTTCTTTCTTTGAGTGGTAAACTCAATCCACAATTGGTTCTTCCTAGCCCTTGTGTTTGAAGAGAAATATGAAGAAAATGTTTACCAGGTCTCTTGGGATGTCTTACAATTCCTAATGTGGAAGAAGAATATCAGAAATTGAGTTAATTAAGTAAGACCTTTCTAATGCATCCTTGGCACACCATGACTTGAGTCTTTCATGCTCCTCTCTTATAGGTTGTCCTTTGCTTCTGAATATGGGCATCTCCTCATCTTTTGAGATGTATCCATAAAGGCTCCTTCCTTGCAAGTACGTCTTCATCCTCAAGGACCATGCTTGATAGTTGTTCCTATTCAATTTATCAATGAAAGAAGGAAAACCATCTCCCATTTTACCTTAGATTTGCTCTGATACCACTGTTGCGAAGGATGGATGGACACTCCAATAATTGAGTAGGTACTGCAAGATCCTGCTTTGTACCAACCCCTTGTGGCTTTAGAGTTCAGTTGTGGCTTTGGAATGACACTATACAAGTGCCTATGTACTTTGGAAATGATGTGAGAAATGATTGAATCAAAACAAAATTTTTCCAAGTTGAAGGTTCAATGAAAACCTTCTATTTTTGTTCATACAACTACTGCTTGTTATGCTCAGTGCTTCCCGTAGAGTAGGAATTAAAAAAAATTCTTTTGGAGATATCAAATTAGCTTAATGAGCTAATGATTCCAAGTCAAATTACTTAAAATGATGCACTATACACAGAGCAATCAATTTAGCAATCAATTTGGCAATCAAATCATTACCCTCGATATTTTAGGACCTCTGCAGATTTTGACCAGTAGATACTTGGATGCGCTTTTCTACAAATCTGCTGAATGCATTCTCTTCAAATTTTTTGAGCATGTAGAAAACTTGGAGCGGATTCCAACAAGCTATAGAACATTTAAAATGATAAAGAAATGACTGAGATATGATCAATACAAGTTGGCTGTTATGAGTGACTATGACAGAGAGACCATAGATGAGAAGTATTGATCTATTGTATTAGAACACAATGTTCTACACGATCATAGCCTTGTTAATCAATTCCTAATGATGGTGAGTATTGTAGGCTATAATGTGAGCCTCACTCTCTTTCAACATGATCAACAAATAATTGGAATTGGAGTCTTCTATCCCGCGAGTTTCCCAGCTATCTTTTATAGATGATACATTTGAAATTTGAATTTCAATTGTTCATTGCCTCTCTCTAAAAATAATCCTCTAATCTTGGAGATATTATCTCAATTAGAGTCGTGAAGTGACTTTTACAAATGGTAAAAGATAAAAGCATCCTAGCAATGGTTTCCATGGAGCTTCAATTTCTACAGACTTTAGCCAAATATGTAGGATTGATATGTGCACCAAAAAGAGAGAGGAAAAAGATAGAGAGATAAGAAGAGAAAAAAAAGAGAAAAGAGAGAATAATTAAGAAAGGAATCAAGAGAAAGAGTGATAAAAGGAAATAGAAAGAGAGAAAGAGATAGAGAGATAAGTAATTTGGATGCGTTTTGGTCAGGAAATTCAAATGACCAAAAGAGAAAAGTTGGGAAAAAGAGAAACAAGTAGAAAAGAGAGATAGAAAGTGAGAAAGAAATAGAGAGAGAAGAAAAGAAGAAGAGAAGGAAGAAGAAAGAGAGATTTATGAGAGAAGAAAAAAAGAGAAAGGATTAAAGAAAGAGAGAAGGAAAGAGAAGAGAAAGAGAAGAAGGAGAAAGAGAGAAGAAGAAGGAGATCCTGAGTGAGATAAAGTGAATATTAGAGAGAGAAGGAAAAAATTAGAGAGAGAGAAGAGTAAAGAAAACAAAAAAACAAAAGATAGGAAGTAAGAGAAAGAGCAATGTTAGCATACCTACCTTTACTAAAATAGGTGTAACTCTCTCATATGATGTCCAAGTTGGATGATTACACTTGGTATAGAAAGTAGACTCAAAGAGCTTTCAAATGCATGTTTCCAAGCTATGATTAAATAGCTAGAAACCACCTATACAAAGCATTTAATTCTATTCATATCTCTTCAAGAAAACATGTGGCCCACTCACCTAGCTCCATTGTTTTGGCCATAACTTCCTCATAGAATATCCAAATCAATTATAGATTGTATACTTCAAGCGCTCTTAGTAGAGATGGTTGTTGACTATCACAAAACTCATTTTGAACTACTTGAGGGACCAATTATGATAATTAGGAGCTCCTAATCATATTTTGAATAATTTCGGATAAGAATGAATTGATTTCATATCTTTGCATCATATTTTTGCTCTTAATTAGATTCATTTGAATACATTTTGTATCAAAGTTTATAATTTTGTATTGTATTCTCTTCCAATGCTATGAAACTAACATTGGCATGTGCGTGAAAGTTAGTTTTGATATGAATTCATCTATACACATGAAGTTATACTTGTTATGAGGGCGTGCAGTTCCCAACCACAAATATTGGAAAAGTTTCTTATTTGCAGGTTTCTAGGGCTAACAAAGTGGTTTTCTTACCAATGGGTTGATGCCTAATATTGTATCATGGTTATTATTTTTTTCAGGCTTCATTTTCCTCGGGAAGTGCTACCAAAATGTTTGTGGCCATATGGCATTATATACCATGTGAAAAGTAGAGTGATGTTGTGTTGTAATGTAAGAACTAATGTGTCGTCATTTTTTAAGTCTAAAAAGTAATTGAGTAAATAGTTAGTGAGGTAGCATCCTCATAGAGATTTGGATGATGCTCTTTGAGGAAAGCCCAAATTCATTGAACTTTTAAAGGGCAAGTAGCTCATAGGGTTTTCTTTAAGCTAACTAGTTTTCAAGTAATTTGGATACTTCTACATAGGTCAAATGACCTCTGCACTAAAAGTATTGTTAATAGAGGTAGATGCCTGAAACAAGTGACACATGCCTATTACAAAGGGCATTTATCTTCATTAGTAAATTCAAATTGCACGATTTTTATTGGATATGAAAGCTTGAAAATTTTCTTTTGCATATCAATTTTCATGTTTTTTTAAGATCATTTGGTGGGTCAAAACATCTCTGCAAATGGAAGTGTAGCCTTTGGAGTTTTCCAAAGGACCAGAGGCCATGTCCCCTAGAGGTGATTGGTTCTCTTAACTCCTTTACTGAAATTAGATGATTCTTATTTTTGAAATTAGCTAAACACCACCTAATCATGTTTACAAAATATCCAGATAAGATGTATCTCTATATAGGAGATATAAGGAAAAGAGTAAAACTTAGCCTCACTAAATTCTTAAAATATTGTAGGTATAGATGCTTAGTACTTTGGTCATTGTGAATGCTTCAAATGTCCAACTAATATGAAATTCATATCAATAAAGATTGATAGTAGTAGATACATTCCATTAAAATTTGAAAGAAATTAGACGTCAATTGGTAGGTCAAATGACCTATTCTTCTCATAATAATGTTTGGTGAGAATTTGCCAAAAAGTTGTACATGTGTCTGTTGAACACATGGTTGTTTCATATTGGAAGCTCCAATTTCAAAAAGTTGTCTTGGAGAAGCTACTATAGTTAGACCCTATGCTATACCCAAACTCAAAGATTTTGGAATTGAGCTTCATAGTTAAAAGATATTCTAAATGTGCAGTAGCATTGTTTTTAGGCTCACCTAAACACAGGTGTAACAAAGATATGATGATACACTTCAATAAGTATTTGATTGCATTTTAACATGAAATTCTGTGAAACAAAACAAGATATGTCTACCTAGATTTTGGCACATAAAAATGAAATTTTGAGTTTGTTTGATCTGTCTAAGGGCTTCAAGAAGATGATCCTATACATTTTTAGACTTTATCATCAAGTGTTCAACCCTTCCAATGAAATGGTGATAAAACTCTGAGTAAATGTCAAAATCAAGTAATCTTTGAGCCTAATGAGAGCTTGAGCAAAGCTATATAAGTATAGAAAAGTTCATAAGTTTTCAGATAGTAAAAGATAGCTAGACTTTAGATTTAATATGCTACTATTAAAGAATGTTTATGCACGAGATGTTGTTGAGAGGAAAAGATTTCTCACGGGTTTTTATGATATTTTTTTGATATGTTGTGATCCCTATGGGCTAGCCATGCCCTACATACTTGTTTATTGATCATTGTTTTATGGTGATCATTATCAATAGGACAAAGGAGACTCTGTCAAAATTTTGATATACTGCCATGAGAGCATGGAGTTGGAGAACTTTAGTAGTTGTTCTCATTTCATAAATTATGGATTGATACAAGTTGTACAAATTCCAATTTTTTTATGAGTTGATATTTGATGCAAGCCGCATCCTTCACAACTCTAGTTAAGTTTATTTATCATATCATTTCTCAACTCAGGATGAGTTGATGTTAGAGATAGTTTTGAGTGATAGAGTCATAAGAATGACTCTATCCTTTCCATAGAGGGAAGGAAACACTTCAGAAACACTTCACGTTTTCATAATTATCAATGATGGCTATGAGTACTCACAAATTTATTCTTGCCTTTTTTAGAGAATTGTTCGAATTTAATCTTATACATGCATCTATGTGGGGTATAAAGTTTGGTGGTATGGGACATCAAACTTTGTATTCTACCTAGGTGTAAAACAAAGGGTATGGGAAAGAAGTCTTTGAGATTGTATTTTTTTATGGTTTGGAGTTCATTCATATGATCTTCTTAATATTAGACAACAAAGGGGCAGTTGAGACAATCACTTTGTATGTGATCACAAACAAGGAAAGTAGCCTAGAAGCTGAAAGGCAAGGTTTGCATATAAGAACTATGAATAGGCAATTGCATTAAATGTTGGAATCAATGTCATATGGTTCAAAATTCTTCAACTAGCAATGTTAACCTTCTATCTTTAGAAGTCTCGAGAAGAGGAACCGTGGATATTGATGTATTGGATAGTTCATCATGCTCTTATACATGAGACGAGAGTTTGAATCCCATGGGCAATGCCAACAATATCTACTTTAAAAAAATCTTTTCCAAAGTCCTACAAATAGCACCAATACTTTTCGCATAGCTTTTGGGCAAACATTTTTTGATTTATGATCGCAAGTTTGTAACGATCAATTTTGATTTATTGCTTTTCAAGTGTGCTTTTCAATTGGAGTTCACAACCTATATAAAGAAGCATAGTATCATTGTTGAGACATCACTCATGAAGTAATCCTCTCAAGGAGAACAAGGAGGATTCTCACACACTTGGAGGAGGTGATCAAGCCAGCTATTGGTGTTTTGAAGCTTAGGAGGTGGAGTTTTGGTGAAGGAGAGGCTACTCTCTTGGAGCCAGAAGTCTTCTACAAGGTGATGGTAACTATCTTTTGTGAGTTAACCTTATATTTTATTTTTAGGGTTTCTCTACCCTAATCTCAAAATTCGGGTTGGTTGATTACAATTTTGTTACACCATTTTGTGAGAATAAGGTTAGCTTCGTTGCTCGTTCACTTCACACACTTAGATTATTTCAACATAATCTAAATTTTGTATCATTATCCTCTTGGATATTCTTCCATTAGTGAGTGCACCACTTTATATGGTTGAGTAGTACTCCCATGTTGTAATTTGGACATCTATTTTTTAGTGAGTAAGCATCCAGCTTACGTTCCCTATCCTTGTATGATGATCTCTATTTTTTTCTATCTTACATATCATCTTTATTACTTAAGTTGTGTATTCTCAAAAGGCTTTAGTTTGGAATGATCCTAGGGCCCCAAATTCCAACACTTGCTATCATAGCATAATTGACATACACACTTAGTTAAGATGAGTGAGATTAGAATTGAGATTGAAGACAAGTTGGATGGATATTCTAATTATCCCATGTGGAGTTTCATGATGATGAATATTTTAGTGACAAAGGATTTATGGAGTATCGTCAATGGATCCTTAACAAGACCAAGATGAGAAGCTGAAGAAGGGAATACAACAACTTCAAGAGGTGTTGGAATCATAATTGAAGAACCAACTAAAGAAGAGGTAACCACTTCTATATCCAGGGTCACTGTTAGGTCTTTACCTAGAGTTCCTCCTACTGAAGATTAGGCAACATGGTATGCTAGAGATGCTTTAACACTTTCATTCATAGCAGTGAATGTCAAAAAGCATATTCTACCACAGATCGGATCTTGCAAAAGTTCTAGACAAGCTTGGTTAAAGCTTGAGAATCTTTTTTAGAGCAGAAATCCTACTAGAAAAGCTCACTTGAGGAGACAATTAGGAAATGCAAGGATTAAGGCTAGTGAGTCAACTCAAACCCACATTATGAGACTACTTGACTTGATAAATCAACTTCTAAATGTAGGAGTTGAGATATCAGATGAAGAAATGGTAAATATACTCATTAATTCACTTCCTATCTCATATATGTCTTTCATAACCACTCTTACCCTTACCATGAGAGATGGAGAGGTTACATTTAAAGAATTAGAATTCTTGTTGCTGCAAGATGAAGATCAGTTAAAGGGAATGGAAGAGAATGAAGAAGCACTTTTATCTTCATCAAAGGGCAAAAAGAAGAGGAAGGAGAAGAAGGAAAAACAATCCATGAAGGAAAGTAAGTCCATTTCACCTTCTACTTCAGATTCTGTATCTACAACATCTAAAGAGAAGTCTTGTAAGAAGAAGGAAGTAATATGTTTATACTGCAAGAAACCTGGACATTTTAAGTCAGCTTGTTATAAAAGGATTGCAGCAGAAAAGAAAAAGGCATCAGGTAATGTTGCAAAAGATGATAAAAAAGGGAAATCTCAAGGTAATTCTTATGGCTGTATCACCATTAAGGAAGTTGCTTTTGATCAGGAAGCTTTACAAATTCTTTCAATAAGTCCTTGGATATTTGACTCAGGTCCTATAAAGCATATCACATGTCATAGAGATGTATTTTCTTCTCTTTCCTATTCTTCAGGTAGAAGAGTTACTATTGCAGATTACAATGATTTGGATGTTGTAGGAATAGGTACAGTAACCCTAAAGTCAAGAGAAGGTAGTAATTTTTAGATTTCAAATGTTCTTTATGTACCTGAAATGAAGAACAATCTGCTACCTATATCTGTATTTTTAAGTGCTGGTTTTAAAGTTGTATTTGAGAGAGATCTTTGTAAGATCTTATCACACAAAGATGACAAGTGTATGTTAGAAGGTAAGCATATAGGAGGGATCTTTGTTTTGTGAAAAATGAATCAGGCATATGCAGTCAAATCTTTGTCACCGATGGAAGATATGAAGCTATGGCATAAGAGATTTGGACATATTAGTTTTGGAGCTCTCAAGAGTATCAAAGGCAGAGGTATGGTTGAGAGTTTACCCTCATTCAAGCTACCAGATGATTTAGATATATGTGAAGGATGTCTTGAAGGTAAGATGCATAAACTACCTTTCAAGAAACATGGTCATATTATAGCTACCAGGAAATTGCAAATTACTCATTCAGATGTGAATGGACCTATGCGAGTAGAATCTGTTCAAGGTTTCATGTATTTTGTTCTATTTGTTGATGATTTTACAAGATAATCATGGATCTATGGTCTTAAGTTGCAGTGAAAATTCTTTCCTATGTTCAAGAAATTTGTAGCTATGGTTGAAAATGAAAGTTTCCTTTTCTATCTTTAGAAGTCTCTAGTAGAGGAACCATGGTCCTTGATGTATTATATTGCAGCACAACCCTTCAGCAAGCAAATGCGATGGACGTATTGGATAGTTCATCATGCTCTCATACGTGGGACGAGAATTCGAATCGCATGGGCAGTGCCAGCAATATCTATTTAAAAAAAATATCTTTTTCAAAGTCCTACAAACAACTCCAATACCTTTCGCATAGCTTTTGGGCCAATCTTTTTTTATTTACGATCGCAAGTTTGTAACGATAAATTTAATTTATTGCTTTTCGAGTGTGCTTTTTAATTGGAATTCACAACCTATATAAAGAAGCATAGTCTCACTGTTGAGACATCACTCATCAAGTAATCCTCTCAAGGAGAACAAGGAGGATTCTCACACACTTGGAGGAGGTGATCAAGCTAGCTATTAGTGTTCTGAAGCTTAGGAGTTGGAGTTTTGGTGAGAGAGAGGCTACTCTCTTGGAGCAAGAAGTCTTCTACAAGGTGGTGGTAACTATCTTTTGTGAGTTAACCTTATATTTTATTTTTAGGGTTTCTCTACCCTAATCTCAAAATTAGGATTGGTTGATTACAATTCAATTACACTATTTTGTGAGAATAAGGTTAGCTTCTTTGCTCGTTCATTTCACGCACTTAGATTATTTCAACATAATCTAAATTTTGTATGATCACCTTCTTGGATATTCTTCCATTAGTGAGTGCACCACTTTATATGGTTGAGTAGTACTCCCATGTTGTAATTTGGAAATCTATTTTTTAGTGAGTAAGCATCCAGCTTACATTTCCTATCCTTGTCTCAAGATCTCTATCTTTTTCTATCTCACATATCATCTTGGTTAATTAAGTTGTGTATGCTCAAAAGGTTTTAGTTTGGAACCATCCTCGGGCCCCAAATTCCAACAAGAAAGTCATAGAGTGCGTACTATATTTAATATGCCTGAGGATAGGCCATGGTTCATACATAGTGTGTAAGAGGTGAGCTAGATGCTTAGCCTAGTTGGCTATGAGTGTGCACAAATCTACTTACCATTTTTTAGGATATTTAGTGGAGTCACATTATCGTTCTCATTATATCTAGGAGTTCCATATTATTAGAGTAGTTTACTAGAGACATCTTATTCCTCATTGGGAATGATTTGATCATACTAATGATCAGACAATGGTGATCAGAGATAAAGTAAGTTTCATCCACTTGGAACATCTTGCATGTTATTATTGAGAAGGCGGTGGTAGTTCCACTAGTTGTTGTGGTTTCTCAACACGTCTTTGTTTGGCATGAAAGACTTAGTTCCACATAGTGGATTGGGATTTACTTTTTCTTGGGAGATATTTTGATCCATATTTTGGATTATTATATATTGCATATGAATAAATGGATATTTGATCCAAACTTTTGATTATTATATATGATAGATTGATCCATAATTTAGATGTGATAGATTGAGATCTTGGTCCATAGTTTGATCATTGATAGATTGACATCTTGGTCCATAGATTGGTGATAGATTATCATCTTAGAATCACAATTTGCATCATGATGAGACTTTTTGGAGTTTCGTTTCATTACAATGAGTAAATCAAGTAGATTTACTTGAGCTTAGAGATTAAGCACTATTTGGAAATATTTCCATTTATTTTTAGCATTTTTTGCACAGAGCTTGGAGCATTATTAGATTGTTTTGGATGAGTATAGTATTTTTCATTACTCCCCAAGGTCTCTACAAGTGACAAACCATTACAAGTTAGTGGTAAAGGTCTAGGCCCAAGATATTTTGAGTACTTATGTTGCACACATATGGACTCATTGGGCCTCAAAGGGATTCCTACAGTATGCCCAAGGCAAGAACTACTATTTATTGGTGAAAATGCTAGATAGGAAGCAGAGAGACAAGTTGTAGAGGATTTCTATGCTATTTCAAATGAAAAACTTTAGCATGCACATTTTAAACAAATTTTTCTTGCTTGTTACTTATATCTAGAAACGTCAGACAGAGTGTACTTTTTACCTGAACTTGAGGCACCATCCAAACATGTATGTCGAGGATGCATTTTTGGTAATATGCAACATGCTTTAGTTCCCAAACATGGTGTAGTAAGATATAAACAAAAAGTCTATCTTGTTCATAGTGTTGTATGTGGTCGTATGCACACATCAAATTTTGGGAGTTAAATTTATTTCATGACATGTATTGATGACTTTTATTGGCATGCATGGTTCCACCCATTAAATTCAAAATCAACATGTAAGATGGACATCCTCCATTTTGATTGAGGATGGGAGTACACGATTTGAATTTACTGCATTTCAGGTCGATTTTGGGATTAAAAAACCAATCTACAATGCCATATACTCCAAAAAGAAGGTATTATAGAGAGAAAAAATAGGTATCTCACATGGAAATGGCAAGATTTATGAATCAAAGGTCAAGCCTTAACTCATAGTTTTTTTCTTGAGGCTGCAATGTGTGTTGCATATGTACTCAATAGGTGTCCTACAACATCCTTCCCCAACCATGGATCTTTGGGAAAATGGTCAGCCCATCATTCTCCTACCTAGGAGGTTGTGAGCTCAATTTCCAAGAGAGGGATAGTAAGTTACATTCACCTTTGCCTTATCAAACTAACACATGCTTCAATGGGACTTCTTACATATAGTTGTTATGCGATAATTCTCTCTAGCCTTTGTGATGAGAATGAGCATGCTTCCTTTGATGGAGTAAAAAATTAAGAATATTGAATGGATTCTATGCAATCTAAGTGTAATTTCATTATGAAGAATGGTACATAGTATTTATGTGACCTACTTCTTGGAAAGAAGACCATTAGCATAAAATGGGTCCACAAGCTGAAACAAAAGCTTGATGCTAGTATTGACTACTATAAGGTTAGGATTATCAAAAAAACTTATGCCAAAGAAAGAGGAATACATTTTAATGTGAACTTTTCATCGACATGTCAAATGATTCTTTTTTGTAGTGCTTGTGCACTTGCAACTCATAATGGTTGGAATGTACCCTTATTGAACATCAAAAAAGCATTCTTAAATGGGGACTTGCATGAGAAGTGTATGTTTCTTAGCCCCATGTTTTTGTTGAAAAAGGTTATGAAAACAAAGTTTATAACTTTAATAAGTCATTTTATGGAGTGAAGCAAGCACCACATGCTTTATATAAGAAGATAAATGCCTAATTTTCAGCACCTACATTTCAAAATATTCCAACTAAAAGCTTGTAGATGATGTTATTCTTATCATTGTTGTTTAAATGGATGAACAATGCTTATTGCTCCTAATGAGAGATGTTTTAGGCTTTAAGCCTCATTTTCATGCCTCATTTGAAATGTCACGTCACTAGGCATCTATACCGCTACTTGGACATTCTATTTATGTAAGCTGATGGAAGGAGCCTTGTGTAAAGATAAATACAATGATACTTTGTTATAGAGTTTTAGCATTGAATATTGTAAACCTATTGCCACTCCCATGGAATAAGGTTTATGATTGAATCCCCATGATGTTGGAGATGCATTTGATGTTCTTCTCCATGAGCAAGTTGTTGGATGCCTTATTTATGTATTGCATTAATCCATCTGATATTTAGCTTTTTTATTTTGCCGGATGAGCAACTTTACACAAAGCCTAAGGGTTATGTATTGGCATGTAGTGAGTCTACTATTATGACGTGTGTTCACAAGTTTCTTTTCTTAATGCTTGATAGCTCATGCCTATCTTGGTTGAGCAAGATGAAACCTATTGTGGCCACTTCTAATTGTGAGGCTAAATATAGGGTAACTTTCACAAGTTCTATTGAGTTTGTCTATCTCAATTGCATTATGGATGACTTGGTTGTTGGTTCGACTTCTGCCACCACCATATTTACTAAGAACCAGAGCACATTTGAAATTTTTTGGGACATAGTGTTCCATTCATATAGTAACACATTCACGTGTACAATCAACTCTATGTTGTCTTCCAAGCTTCCTCTTCTCCATCCTGCTATTTACACTTTCCAGATCTACAAACTCCAACATTTCCTTTCATTGTTTCCTTGGGTTTCCACCGTTGTGTGAGAAAAATGTTTCTTTTATTGTGCATTTTCCACAAAATCTCCCAAGCTATCTTGTACGAACCCTTAATATGAAGACTCAACTTGGGATACTCTTAGACACATCATATCTAGGGATAGATGATTATTGTTTTTCTTAATTTAAAAAGGATTAGAAAGTGAGCATACGAATTAAGATGATTCTATGGACAATTTAATTAAAAAAAGAATATCTCAATGATCAATTGATCGTTATTGATGAAATATCACTATCACTTAAATGGTCCATATTATTTGCAATAGGCTACTTGATTCTTATAAAAGCGTTTCTTTTTTTATTGATGATGAAAAGTCATACAAATGCCCTCACATTTGAAGAGTTTATTTTCGAGTTTTTTGCATGAGGATAAATCTAGACAAAACATGTCCATTATGCATATTGTAAATCATAATTCTGTTGTTGTTCATAGGGGCAAAGCTAAACCTAACTTATCTTCTAGTAAGGAGGCAAAAGAAGAAAGACTCAATGATTCATGTACAAACTTTTGATTCTGAAATTGCATCTTTTAATCTTGTGTAGAATGGGGAAAGGACATTTATTATATAATGTAGTTATGATCCATCATCTCATGATCCTATTATGTCTATTGTGGACACAAATTTAGTAGCTTGGCAATGGTGCAATGATACATTTTACCTCTAAGCATATTTTCTTCACCAACATGAGTTTATCCCTAATATGAAGTAGGTTCACATTATTAGATGTTTCATATGTACAAATTATCAAAAAGAAATTTCTATCAACGTCAATAGTAAAGACTGTGAAGAGATCGATTGTATTTTATGAAGATGAAATGGTGCTGCTGAAACTTTGCACTACACCAGACAAATTGACTCTGAGGATATGTAGTGGGCTATTTTAGCTTGAAAATGGATGTATTAGATACCCTATCTACCTTGAAAGATCCTTCACAAATATATTATTCAAAATAGATATGTTTGACCAATGGTCAACTTGAGAAAACTTTCTATTTTGGAAAGATAAGCTCTAGTATTTTACTCAGTGCTCCTTCTCTTGCTAACATTGACTAGAGAGCTTTTAGAGGAAGCTAATTAGGAAGCAAATCAACCTATTATAAGTTATTTCAATGAAAATGAGTGACTATATTGAGAGAAATCAATTTAACAGATCGCCTATGTGATCCCAACTTTTTAGGAAGAAGTAGAAGTAAATACATATTCCGATTCTAATGAATATTTCTCACAATTTTTAAAGCTCTAAATGCAATGAAACCTTTTGATCTGAAAGTAGAATAAGAGAACTACAATTACCAAGTTAAAACATTGAAAAAAGATGAACCATGCTCAAAGAAACCATTTCTACAATCTGACTAAAAATTGAGATCGCTGATAGTGAACAATACACTCACATAGACATGAAGTTATGGCATTAAATATGCATGGACTCAAATGTATATTACATGGAAAGTACAATAGACATATTGATACATGTAGGAGCTCTACGCTCAAATCTGACAAGAAGCTTTGCTAAGGAGTGTGTTTTTTGTGGCTAGATAGGTCACACATATATAGTGTGTCTTGGAGCCATATTTTGAGTTTGAATTCATGCTCACCTAAAACACTTTTACGACATTCTAGTAATAGATTCTATTACAAACTCATGGAGTTATTTTCCTAACATCAAGTTTCTTCAACCACTTTTTATTCTTTTACTTTTACAATAGGTGAATACTCGAGAAACTACGAGTTAGTTCACAAGAGAACTGTTCATCACTTTAAGTATTTCCTTTAAGACTACATGATTCTATGGTACTCACGCCATCACATAGGCTTGCCAAATAATTGCTCCAATAGCTCCACCTCAAGCCTAGTGTGCTTGAGGTCTATAATCTTCCAAGATTATTTGCAAACCAATCATTAATTTAAATCTATTGAGTTTAGTACCATACAATGCCTTTGTCAACATGTCTGCACAATGTTGATGTGTGGATACATATGATAGCTGAGTTTCTTTGCTCAAAACCTTCTCCCTTACATTATGATAGTGTACTTCAATATGCTTAGTCCATGCATGAAAAACTAGATTGGCAGGCGTGTAGGGAGCTCATATTATCACCAAATATATGGAGCTCCAAACTCCAAATCAAGATATGTGAATAGAGTCTTCATCCACATTGCTTCTTGAGTAGATATGGCAAGACCTCTGTATTGAGCTTTTGTGGAAGTGAGAGCAACTGTGGGTTGCTTCTTAGATGACCATGAAATAAGTTTAGATCTTGCAAACATATGATATCTTGAAGTGCTTCTCTTGTGCTCCTTCGAGCTAGCCCAATTGCATCAGAGAACAATTTTACTCCTAGATCAAATACATATGGATAGTATAATCCTTCATTCATGGTCCCTTTGAGGTATTTTAGTATTCTTTTGGCAAATTCTCAATTCAACATGCACTTATCCAACCTCCCCTTACACTCTAGCACTCTCTCTCAAACAAGATTAGGAAGAAAAAAACAAGCTCACATAGGCCGTCTTTAGTTTGTACTCATTTTTACTCTAAATTCCTTTTTGAATGTCTTTACTCCATCCATAATTGGTTCTTCCTTGCCTTGGTACTTGATGAGAAGAATGCTCCAAGGGCATTCCAAGTCTCTTGTGAAGTTTTGCAACTCCTTCTGAGTGGAAAAGTAAAATTGAACATTGAGTTAAGAATATGTAACCTTGTTGGAGCATACTTTGAGCACCATGTAGGTAACCTTTCATGTTCTTCTTGAGTTGGTGTCCTTTGCTTTTGAGGATATGCATGATCTCATCTCAAGAAATGTAACCATAGAGGTTTATTCCTTGAAGTCAAGCTCCATTTTAAGCGAACAAGCTGATTAGTTGGGCCTCAATTCAATTTCTCTATAGATGAGGGAAATCCATCACCCATGTTGATTTGTTATTGCTTTGATACCACTCTAAGGAGATCGATAGGTAGGTTCTAGAGACGAGCTGGTGTTCCACAAAACCTGCTCTACACCTTCCGTGTCAACTTGAGGGATGCTTAATACACTCCTTAAGGTTCAAAATAGTGCACTTGGAACCACCCCAATGATAGGATAAGAGGCATTGTTTGCACACACCACATTTCCTCCTTTGGGTGCATCTTTCAAAGAGGTAAAAAATCTTTTGCATGATGTTAGGTGCTTTGAAGCACCACTATCAAAGAACCAATCAAAATCAACCTCACTCACAATCATAAATTTAGAATGCAAAGAAGCATCATAATGACATGTAAAAACACATG
Organism: Ceratopteris richardii; assembly: GCA_020310875.1. NCBI lineage: Eukaryota > Viridiplantae > Streptophyta > Polypodiopsida > Polypodiales > Pteridaceae > Ceratopteris > Ceratopteris richardii. The sequence continues at coordinate 28,325,531 of CM035443.1, read as the reverse complement.
CCCAAAGATCTTGAGCCATGTTAGCTTCAAAATTCTTTACATTTGCTAAATTTTCAACAATAGACATGCTATATTCCTTCTTCTTTTCATTGTGTTTAGCAAGCTTTCTAAACACATCAATAGTATGACCAGCCTTTTGACAATATTTGCATGTCCTCTTCTTTTGCAAATCACATCATTAGAGGAATGAGTGGAAGAGGAAGGTTGAGGCTTTGGTTTTGGTGAACCCAAAGCTGAACCATACTTGCTTTTCCCCTTTTGTGAGATATCAAGTTCTTGTGTTCCGTCAATCAAACCACTCTTATTCACTCTACATTGCTCTTCTTGCAAAAGAAGAGACACAACCTCATCAAATGCATACATACTGTGATGCATCCAGAATAATCTCATCTAATATGTTTGCCAATTGCTCTTTCAAGTCCTTGATGTGTGTCACATACACAACCACTGACTCATTTTTAGCCATACATAAATCCTCAAGTTGCTTCCTCAAGTATGCAACACGTGCTTCATTACACACGGCATACAAAGAAGTAAGAGTGTCCCATGCTTGTCTTGATGTAGACCATGACCAAATATGTGGAACTATGTGATGCTTCACAGAAACCGCAATCAATGCATGAGCTTGAGCATCTTTTCCATCCCATATAAGTTGCTCCTATGTAGGTAGAGAAGGAGAAACCATTGTACTCGAAGAAGAAGCTCCATCTATGGTAGTGGACTATGAAGTAGAAGAGTGTGCATGTCTTCGATCTACATCTACCACTATGTTCCAAAGTTGTTTTGCAACAAGAACATGCTTAATCATGTAATACCACATCGGATAGTTGGTACCATCAAGATTATCCTCAGCTTGAAGCATGCCAAACAAGTCATTGTTGCCTGCCATTTCACCAAGCAACAAGAATGTGACAAAATCTTTACTTCGAGAAAAGCTAAAATGAATGCTGAAATTTCAGCTCACAAAGCATCACTCTGATGGCAATTTTGAGTGCACGAATGGCTTCAAAATGGGGGTAAAACCCCAATGCCACTTATGGAAATGTTTCTTCACTGTTGAAATTCACTATTCTATGCTCCGAAGCCAATTTGCACTATTAAAAATGTGCGCATGCCACAACATGAAAAACCGAAACTTGAGAAGGATCTCAACTTGCTCTAATACCATTGTTGGGTGTGTGTAGAAGTGTGAGAGATAGAAAAGAAGCACACACAAGGAGCACAAACATAGCAAGACACACGGAGAAGACAATGGCTAGAATAGCTCTCTCTATTGACAATGAACTTAACTGAAGTAAGAGCTCAATAATATCCCTAAGTACAAAGTACTGCCACATATGAGTGAATCACGTATATGGTAACATGGGGAAAAACCTCTAGCCAACACTAGAGTAAAAGGTGCCCATGTATAGGGAAAAGGTTCACATTAAAGCTACTCGAGGAACACATAAGTGTAACAGTTTATTCCAATGAAATTCAAAAGTGTGTATCTATCATGCTTCAAGACTTTATAATCCTTCAAGGTGATACTCAAAATTTTATTCATCATCCTTATGGTTAGGTTTGCAATATCTACATGTACCTTTAGCCAATGTTGAATTATTTTGACCATGTAACCTTCTATTGGTAGATATGAATGTGATGGGCTTGATATTTATGTGCCCCTTTCTCTATGCTTCCCAAAGTTCATGCCAATATCATCTTTGTGGCACAAGAAAAGAAGTTGGATTTACCCATAGCAAGGATGGAGTGTCTTGTCAATGTGACCATAGCATGGGATTCTTTGTCAAAAGTTTTTTCCTTCCAATTTTATTGTTCCACCATGTAGTTGAATGTATATATAGGTGAAGTTGAGATAAGCATCTAGGTTCTTCTACCTTCTATATATATCATCTTTTTTGTTCTTTCATAATGTTCTAGGTTAATTTAAATGGACTAGTTTTTTAATTCTTTCTCTTTATTTATGCAGTCTTCATGCACTTGACTAGTTCATCTTCAAATTCCTATGTAAGGGGTGGTCACCAAAATCCCTCGTTCCTTTAGCTCTAATGTTGTTTCATAGGATATATTTGGTGCTCAAACATTAAGTCATCATCCATCCACATATGTGATGAATCAAGGGGTGGAGAGATGGGACATACATATATCTCTATAGTATGCCACATAAGAAGAGGCAATATCCAAGGCCCCATGGTTGCAACAATTTTGGAGCTTTCATTGATTCTATTTCTAATTTCAACTCCTATATAATTCTACTACTCTTTTGCTTTTTCCATGACTTCCTATAAATGTTTTTCATCTTCATGTTTCTTTCACAAAGGATTCTCACTTAATCATTATCTTGATTGCACTATTCCAAGTATAACTTGCGAAATTCTTCCGATTTCTTTCTCAGTGTCGTTTCTTATACTTTAAAAGTTCCTTCAACCATAGATCTTATTTCCAATTCATTATCAAGTTGTGCTTTGCAATCTTCCACTTCAAAAATCAATGTATCTATTCAATGGTCAGTTTACTATTCAAATCTATTGGTTGATCATATAATTGAGTTCATCATTCCTTCATTTTGTTTCCTAAATGACTTTGATTCTTCCATATATCCTACTCTTTGGGATTCTATTAGTCTTGATTTAGAAACGTTTCACATCTTTTGTACCTCTAGAGTTGTGCACTTGTTTTTCAACTCCTTATTCTTTGTAGATAAAGTTTTATACCTTCAAGTCAACTCCTTCTGTTCATTCCATAAAATGGTGTTTTGCAACAATTAATGATTCAAATTTTGTTAATGTGTTCGCCATCTATTTCTTTGACCAATACTTACTGGAGTTGAATTTGTAGCTAATACTATTGAGAATGTTTAGTTCACCATCTTAGGTGTAATATCCTATGGATCAATTGTCTCCATATTGGCTTTGAAGAACAATGATTTTTGAAGATTATAGAGTCTATTAAATTGAATAGGGTGGAAGTTAATGGATTAAATGCAACCAAGTACTTTTTTTTACTTTGATCAAATTGCAAACCAATATGGGCTACCTTCTTGTAGCAAGAGAGATACATTCATGTGAATTTCAAATGGATTTACATGAGAGCATATTTGGTTATGAGTAATTGAAAATTTAACATAGGAAAATTTTAAGAAACAACTCTAAATTGAATTTGCATATGAATTCTATAGTAAAAATAATAGAGAAACATTCTTCAAATGGAAAGAGTCCTCTAAAAGTTACATGAATATCATGCAATGCCTGACAGAGTTTGAAATTAAATTTAATCAATCACCCCAGGCACATACGAGGGCTTTAAAACTTGATAAGCTACAGATCCTCTTAGATATGCTAGAATATTTTCAATAAAAAGAGCTAGAACCATGAATCAAAGACGTAGATACGGCCAATGGGTTAACTGCTAATTGGGAGATAGTAAAGGTGGAGATTCATTGCCTAGCAAAATGACAAGAAAGGCATCTTAAGTGCATAAGTGCTAGGTATGGATCACCAAAATGGGAGGTATGTAGGCCTAAAATAGAGCCTAAAAATCAAACTAGAGATGATCCTAAAATGATGCAATTAGAATCTAAAGTAGATTCCCTTGCCATTGCTAACTCAAATTGTTATCTTAAAAACTATGCAAAAAGCCTTTTAACTAGCCGATGAGATATATATGGTGTGACGAGTTGGACCACCCTTTTTGGACATGTACATCTCTCCGATATGGAAAAGAGAGAAATTGAGTTTTAGAAATCGATAGACAACTTTATGACTTTATCACAAAAGATCCTCTAGTAAGAAATTTTGGGAACTCAGGTTTGAAGAGGTTCTATGAAGCTTAAACAAGCCAAAATTCCTACTTTTACAGTCATTTTTAGACAAATGTGTAGAATGATTCTTGTAAAGGTAAGTTGATTAAGCAAACACTTAAGGAATGTAGCTCTAATATACATGCAAAAACACATTGGAATGAATGTGTTGACCTTCTTTCAGTGTATGTACATGAAGTAAATATAGAAGAACAATGAAAGAGAGTGAGTAGACTTAGGAAGGAAGATCACAAGCAAACACCAAATGAACAAACTCAAGAGCCTAAAGAGAGCCCTAGGAAAGGAAATGGGAAACAACCAAAAGGTGAAACTTGGAAAGAAGAAATTGAAACAAAAGCGGAGGAAGAAGGAGAAAAAATTGAGGGAAAGGGAGAAAATCCAGCAAAGAAACCTCCATCTTGTAGATTGAATCCGTAATTGGAGAACATTATTGACATCAAAAGAGTCATTTGTGAGAAGGTTCTCAAAGTTGAAGTAACTCTTTGTGTAGAGGAAGTTCAGGCAATGTCAAGATCTGATGTAAAAGAAGAACTAATTAATGTTATATGAAGGAGAAGAGAGCCAGAAACAAACAAAGACAAAGACGTAGAGATGGATGAGCCAAAAGTAACCACTACAAAAGTAAATGAACATGAAATGCATGCTAAATTTGGGCATAAAAACTATTTAGGACCTGTGGTTGGGAATTTAGATAATGCAAATGGAAACCCTAAAAGCTGTTTTGCTCATAAAAATTGGGCAAGGGGAACCACAAAGACTATGGTCAAACTAAAAAATAATCCTAAACCAGATCTTGCCTTGCTAGATTCTGTCTCAAAAATCAATGTAGTGTCGAAAGAGCTTTATGACAAAGGTAGGTTGTCTATTGATAGAGACCACCAATAGCAAATGAAAGCTTCTAATAATGCTCCCAATCATCTTCTAGGCGCTTATGCTAATGTACCCCTTTTGTATTGGTGATGTGAAAGAAGATCGTCATTTCTTTGTGCATGAAGATTGTTCTTATCCCATTATTATATGACAACCTTTCATTTGTGAACAATACGTGGAAACTAAAGTCTTTTCACGTGAGGGGTTGAACTCTATTCACTTTATGACTATCTCTATTAATCATCTTAGAGTTATCATATTTTGAGGAAGTATCCTCTCAAGTACTTTGAACAGGAATTTGAGAAAGTGCCACTATTACGTGGGGTATAGTGGTACCTATGTCCTTAATTTTTGGCATTTTGATTCTTTTGTTCATGAAAATTTTTCTTTTGGTTTTTCTTTTGGTCAAGTTTCTTTTCTCATGTGTTGATTTCATGGATTAAATAGAAACATTGATGGGAAAAAACAAGCTAAAACAAAACTTATACAATTACCATCTTTAGAAATGTATTCAATTTTATGTGATTGAATTAATGAGCATCATCACTTTGATGGATTCAAGCCAAGCATAGATACAAAATACACAACTATAGACACCAACGTGAAACCACTAGCTCAACCTCTTCCCAAATTTTGTAATGAAATCATTAGAAAAGTAATTCATGATTCAATTCTTCATGATTAAGCAAATATTGGACATAAATTTACTAAGGAAACACTAAAACTAGTCAAGATAGATGCTAGAGGCTTTCTTCTTTCTACAAAAAAAGAATATTTTTTTAAGATCATAAAAAAACATGGAGAAACTTTCACTTACAACCTCACAAAATAGGTTGTGCAGATCCCATGGTTGTTACTTTAATGATCATTTCTACAATTCCACACATGTGAGGAGATGGATGTGTATGCTCTAGAGATGAGCTAGTGTTCCATAAAACCTACTCTAAACCTACCAAGTTAAATCCAAGGAGGCTTAATAGAATTCTTTAGCTTCAAATTAATGAATTTGGAAACACCAAGTTCTTTGGAACATCATTCCAAAAAGTTTGCATCAAAAACAGATAACTTGCATGTACTAGAAATGTGAAGAAACTTTGTATTTTGGGAATAGAAGTGCTCAATCATGTGCTCAGAGCTCAAAACATTGCAGACATCTAACTAGAGTGTGTAGCTAAATAAAGCAAGTCATTTCATCAATTTAGCCTCACCATACATGGAGAAAGGAATCTCACAAGTTAGGGGGGGTCATCTAGACATTTCTGGATCTAGAAGATGTGGAGACATAGTCACCTTCTATGATTCATATCTCATGCATCTCTCAACAAAATGTAATGAAGATTGATATGCAAGTATGAGAAACCTTAATCTCACTAATAACAGTTAAAGTAATGAAAATGAGTGAGTATATAAAGAGAAATGGGTTCCACTATAATGATGAAGATGCAACAAAGAACACTAGATAGAGATATACTTGAAGAAATGTATCAAAATGTTTATGTTAATGAACATATGATATAAGGTAGGTGTAGTGGGTTACAGATACATGAAGGGAGTCCAATGTTTGGTCACTGATGTAGCTCAAAGTCTCTCAAGATGGCTCTCTTATCACATGACTAAAAGTATGTCTATTTATACTCATATTTCAAGTTTGAATTCGACTTTTCCCTCACCTAAACGAGATGCTACACTTTAGGGATGGTTTGAATTGATTCTTCATACCACATGCATAGTTGGTTCAGCTCCTAACTTTATGAGACTCCTTGTTTCTTTTGCTTTTACATTTATCCAAATTAACTTTGCTAAGAATGACTAGCATAGGTTCACTCTTGTGAAGAGATAAAATGGATGTGGAGTCCCATGACTTTAGCAATGCACTTAGGCTTGCTAAATGTACCACCACCTTCCCCTCAAGCCTAAGATGCTCCACTCTTCAATCCTTCATGATTTCTTGTAGTCCAATCATGGATTTGAATCTAGTTAATTTGCTTCCATCCAAAACTTTTATCATCATATCTGCACATTGTTGTTGTGTGAATAACTTTTAGAGTTGTATCTCCTTACTCATGATCTTTTCTCATATGTAATGGTAGTGAAATTCAATATGTCTGATATTGGAATGATATATAGGGTTAGTAGCAAGATTTAATGAACTAATATTGTCTCCAAATATAAGTGGCGTTGAAGTATTTAACATAAATTTGAATATAGGGTTTTTATCCACATGGCTTCTTTTGTAGCATTTGTAAGTCCTTTGTATTCAGCTTCTGTTGATGAAAAAGAAACTGTAGGTCACTTCTTAGAAGACCATGAATTAACTTTGCACTTGCAAAAGTAAGGTAACTTGATTTGCTTCTCCTATCATCTTTAGAGCCTGCCCAATCTACATTGAAAAAGAGCTTGATATCTATATCATATCTATATGGATAGTACAATCCTTCATTGATTGTAACCTTCAAATACTTTAGGATTCTCTTGGCTACTTCCATGTGAGGCTTCCTTGGAGTGTGAATGAATGGACTTAGCACACTAAGTTCGTAGCATATATCTACTCGATTTAGAGTAACATAATTTAAGCTCCCAACCAAGCTTTGGTAACTAGTCCCATCTTCAATTAACTCACCTTCATGAGTACTTAGCTTCAAATTTACCTCCATTGGTGTACCTGCAATCTTCATATTTTCCATCTTGAATTTGGTAAGCATATCTCCCATGTACTTTCTCTTAGTTAGGAACATACCTTTCTCTATATATACCACTTCCAAACCTAGGAAGTATGTGAGTAGGCCAAGATCACTAATGTTGAACTCTTCCTTCATTTGAGACGATCATTTTGATTCCATCCGCATCACTTCCTGTAATGATTATGTCATCCACATATACACATAGGTATATGACCTCTGAATGGTTCCTCTTAATGAAGAGGGAAGGATCTACCTTGATTACCATAAAACATTTATCCTACAAGTAAGTGGCAAGTCTATGATTCCAAGCTCTATGAGCTTGCTTCAAGCCATACAAGGCTATCCTTAACCTGCATACATATCTCGTATATGATTGGTCCTCAGAGATAGGAGGTTAAGCCATCTACACCTTCTCTGAAATCTAACCATTTAGAAAAGCATTTTTAACATCCATTTGATAGCTAATCCAATTCTTATAAGATGCTATACTCATAAGTACTCCAATTGTGGGGATATTTACCACAAGTGAGAATGTCACTTCATAGTTAATGTCTTGGGTTTTTGAAAACCCTTTGGCTAAAAGACTTGCTTTGTACCTATTAATTGAGCCATCAAAATTCTATTTTACCTTGTAAATCCACCTTGAACCAATGAACTTCATAGATGGTTTCTTGAGAACCAATTACCAAGTTTGATTTTCTTGTAGAGCTTCTATCTCGTCTTCCATGGCATCTCTCCTTTATAGCTTCTTCTTGTCCTCTTCATAGGTAGATGGTTCTTCTGTGTTTGTATCCTAAGCAATGTAAATAGAATGCTTAGTGACCAAAGAAGTGTCATAACCAACCTTTCTGGATTCCTTTTCTCTCTAGTAGATCTCCTTATAGTTTCTTGAGATGATTGTGCCACATGTCTCATTTTGTACACTTTGGCTTTGTCTTTTTAGTTCCAAGAGTTGCTTTCCCTTCTTGGAGTTTTTGGGTCTTGTAAATAATCACTTGATTCTTCATGTGTATGCTCATTACTCTTTATTAATGTTGGAAAGTATTCCTCTAGGTCATAGGGAAGTTTGATTTTCTTGCAATCATCCTCAAACAAAGATTTGTCTCCATCAAACACAACATCTCTACCTACAATAAGAGCTTTATTGCTTTGATCATATAGCCTATAGCCTTTTTTATTAAGGTCATTGCCAATAAAGATGCATTTCTTTGCCTTTGGATCTAATTCGCCTTTGATGTGTGAAGGTATATGCTATGTATCTAAAGATCCTGTAATGATCAAGGCTAGGTTGAGGGGATATAAGAGGTGATATTCATTCATGCACACATTGGGAAGGAGAAATAGAATGTTGAAGCAATTATCACGTATTTCATGGAGTACAATGATGATTTTCTTATAACTGTATTCACTTTTACGAATTTACATATTACATATACTACTTTGATGTTTATCAAGATACTTTTTAATACGCTACTACTAATGTTATTTCTATTTAGTGTTCTAATCATGGATTAGCCATGTGAAAATGATAAACCAAAACGTGTACATGAAGGTGTGTCATATGATACTTGAAGAAGCTACCTTATTTGGGCACTTCGTCATTCTATGGCTATTCTGCTCACGCCTTAGATGGGAAAGAAGAAAATTGGACACTGATGGAGAGCAAGGAGTTGTGTCACACTCTAGGTCTAGTCAATGCTACATTACACTATCTTCTATGATTCTTTTGATAGAAGATTTTGATTTCTCTATTGCTTTGATCGCTTCTCCTATCTACCAAGATATTTCTTCAGCTCTTTTAACTACCATCAAGTGCAACCATTTGACACTGATGTTATTCCAAACCATCATGGCAATTTTTGAGTGAATTTCAGATCACATAGGGAGAGTAAGAAGCCAATCAGATATGGGTATGACACTTTCTTAGTTACTAAGTACTCTGTTTATCTTGCAAAATACTTGTCATTTGAAGAGCCATCATCATATGAAGAGGCAAAGACCAAAACATAATGGAAGGAAGCTATGGATGAGGAAATTGAAGCACTCAAGGAGAATGATACTTGGGAGCTAGTACCAAAGAAGGATTCTATGAAGGTAATTGGTTCTAGATGGATCTATAAGATCAAAAGAATTTTTGATGGATCAATAAGCACGTACAAAGCTAGACTTGTGCCTAAGGGTTTTGCACAAACCCAAGGAGTTGATTATGAAGAAACCTTCTCACCTGTAGCCAAAATGCCAACCATCAGGGTATTGGTAAGTGTGGCTGCATCAAAGAATTTGAACATGTATCAATTGGATGTAAAAAATACATTTCTAAATGGCTGAATTTCAGAGGAGGTGTACATGTATCAACCTCCTGGGTATGAGGATCCAAGCAAGGTAACATATGTGTGTAAATTGAACAAAGCTCTTTATGGATTGAAGGAGCCACCTAGGGCATGGAACCATAGGTTGACAACATACCTTCAGGATCAAGGATTTATCATGAACAAAGCAGATACATCTCTTTTTATCAAAAGAAGTAACTTAGAGGTAATATACCTAGGTGTATATGTTGACGATATCATACTCATAGGTTTTGATGCTAATGGCATCAAGCAGATCAAGAATGAGATGATGTAGAAGTTCAAAATTAGTGACCTTGGATCACTAAAATATTTTCTTGGACTTGAGTTAGTCTATACTAACTCTGGAATTTATATTACTCAGAGAAAGTATATACAGGACATGTTCAATAAGTTTCATTTGCAGGATGCCAAAGTTGCAAGTACTCCAATGGAGGTAAACCAAAAGTTAAGTGCTCATGAAGGTGATGTGCTTCAGAACATTGCAGGTTATGAAAGCATAGTGGGAAGCTTGAACTATGCTACATTCACAAGGATTAATATTACTTATGGAGTAAGTGTTCTAAGTCAGTTTATGCACAAACCTAGGGCACCTCATTTGGAAGCTGCCAAAAGGATTTTGAAGTACCTTAAGGGCACTAAAAATCAAGGATTGTATTTTCCTTATACCTTAGACTTGGACATGAAGATATATTGAGATGCAGATTGGGCAGGTTGCAAAGATGATAGAAGGAGTACCTCAGGTTACCTATCATTTGTAGGTGATAAACCTATATCATGGTGTTCAAAGAAGCAACCTACTATTGCTTTATCTTCAACAGAGGGAGAGTATAGAGGACTGGTCAATCCTACTCAAGAGGCCATATGGATGAGATTGTTATACATAGATTTAGGTTTGCATACTACATCTCGAATGATTTTTGAAGATAATACAATTCATTACATCTTGCAGCAAATCCTATTTATCATGCTAGGACCAAGCATATAGAAGTCCACTATCATTATGTGAGAGAGAAGCTATTGAGCAAGGAAATTCAGTTGGCATATGTATCAACTAATATGCAATGTGTAGACTTTTTAACTACAACATTAGAAGGTACAAAACTTTGCAGGTTTAAGTCTTTGATTAGATTGCACAACATTCAAGAAGATTGAAGAAGAAGACCAAGCCAGAATGTTTGGCTTGAGGGGGAGCTATTGGTGTATATATCAAACCTACACATTTGGCTAAAGTTTATGTACAAATTGAAGCTCCATGGAAACCATTGCTAGGAAGCTTTTTTCTTTTACCATTTGTAAAAGTCACTTTGACTTGGAAGAATAATTTTAACTACCTCCAAACTAGAGGAGTTTCTTAGTTTGAAAAGTCACGACTCTAATTGAGAGAATATCTCCAAGATTAGAGGATCACTTTTAGAGAGATCCAATGAACAATTGAAAGTCAGATTTCAAATGTATCATCTATAAAAGATGGTTGGAAAACTCGCATGATAAGTGATTCCATTTTTCCAGTTCTTCTTGATCATTTTTTGTAAGAGAGTGAGGCTCACATTATAGCCTACACTACTCACCATCATTAGGCATTGATTATCAAGCCTATGATCTTCTACAACATTGTGTTCTGATAGAATAGATCTACATTTCTCATCTATGGTCTCTCTGTCATAGTCACTCATAATAGTCAACTTGTACTGTTCATATCTCAGTCATTTCTTTACCATTCTCAATGTTCTATAGCTTATTGGAATCAGCTCCAATTTTTGTACATGCTCATGATTGTGAAGATAATCCATTCATCCGATTTGGAGAAAAGCACATCGAAGCACTCACTGGTCAAACTCTATAGAGGTCCTAAAGAATGGGGGTAATTTGCACTTCATCAAATGAAATAGGCTCATTCTAATCACAAAAACAAGAGATAGCCATAGCATAGCAATGTAATGGAAAAGAGGCACTATGAGAGCCTCAATGAGTATGATATGATAGAGGAGCATCTAATTTGCTGTCATGCAAAGTTTGCACTAGCCATTTTGGCATAGGTTTTGTGTCCTCAATATCAATTCTCTCATGAAAAAATGCATTATGTAAATCTGCATCAGAAATGGAATGATCTCCATCATCACATGAAACTTGTAAAGGCTGAGAAGTAGCACTAGATTTTCCACCTACAAAAAGAGGCAACAAAGTGTCATACATGTCTTTGGAGCTAACTGATGTCTCCTTAGTACATGAAAGCAATGGATGAATAACATCTTCCACAAAAACAACATCACAGCTAACCAAAAAGTGTTTATTCTATGGAGGATACAAACGATAGACTTTTGCTATTAGAACTATACCCAACAAAAACACATTCCACTACTTTATCATCCAATTTCTTGCGTTGTTGTTCGGGCACTAATGCATATGCCAAACAACCAAAAACACGTAGGTGAGTAATAGATGGCTTACGACCATGCCAAGCCTCATATGGAGTAATAAATTAGAATGCTTTACTAGGACACTTGTTAAGTACATGCGTTGCACACATAACAACCTCAAGCTAGAAACTATGCAGTAAAGGCTGACTCTTGACTATATACCTCGCCGTCTCGATGAGTGACCTATTCTTTTGTTTAGCAACTCCATTGTGTTTAGGTGTATACAACACTGTACACTAATGTTTTATCCCACATTCAGCTAGATATACATTAAAATTAGAAGACATATATTCCCCCTCTTGATTAGAATGGAGGGTGCACATTTTACAACTTGATAATTTTTAAGCCAAAATCATAAATTGATTGAAGCAGGTAAGCACCTCAGACTCTGTATTCAAAGGATATACCATGCATGCTTGGAAAAATCATCAATGAAAGTCATGAAGTAACAATAGTTTCCAGAAGAGGGTGTTTTGATAGGACGACATACATCATTGTTAGGCATAACAAACTAGCAAAATTCAAATGACCAAAGCGTGCATGCCAAAGGTTCGCATTTGACATATCCCGAGAATTCTATACTACACATGCTGAATCATTCACAAATTTTTCATAGTTTGTGAGCTTATAGAGCCCATGACATAAAATTCGAGAAGCAATAATGTTGGTGCAGATCAATCACCAATTGAATGTTTGAAGACTAAAGAATGAAGGATGAGATCAACTCTTGAAGCTTGGAAGGAAGATACATTCAGAGTATGTGAGGAATGTACACATATGTACATAGTTCACTTAGATCTTTGATTAGTCATAGACTTGTACAAATTTGCCTATAAATACTTTTGGAAAATGTCGGGATATAGAGAGAAGACAAGGAGAGACTATGTATGAGCATAGGAATAGAGATATTAGTGATTGAAAATGTCAATAGACAGATGAGAAAGGAGTTGAAGTCTCTCTCACTTTTCAGTTGTAGTCTTCTCCTGAAATGAAAGAAATGTTGCGCCCGATGTTTCTGCGTCTACTCCGTCTGTGGTAGATCATTTGTGAAATCCTTTTGAGGATATCTAAGTTGTTAGTTAATGAGTCTGTGACTTGAACTTCAGAGTCTAATTGTAAACAGGTTAAGAGAATTGCTAGTAGGAACATTCACATGTGTTGAGTGTTCACAGTTCTCTGGAACAGGCGCACATTTCGAGTCCAAAGAAATGAGTAGTGCTCAGTGCACAGTGTAAAGTTTTACACATATGATAGCTCAAAATCTAAGCTGAGAGATAAGCTATCTTCAGCCAAAAGGATTTGGTAAAACGGGTTTGACATTGTGAGAACCAAAGTTAAGAAGTTAGGGGTGTCAAATCGACTTCTCAGAAGTACAGATTTGGACATAGGTAACTTGTGAAGTTGATTTCTCAAGTTATACTAAACCTTTTTGAGAATTTTAACTTGGAGGAGGTGCGCAATCTCTAGGCCACACTCCATACAAAATTTCATAGAAAACTTTACATGTTTGATAGGTCAATGAGAAGAAATTGTGCAGCAGACTTTCTGTGTTTTATCTTCTTCACAGAATTTGTCAACTTTTGATAATTTGGAGATTGGACCTCTAATTTAGTGAAGGTTTTGACTTATTCTTGATATAGAGGTGTTCTAAATTCAAGAGTAGGTTATTCTTTTGGAGATTAACACTCTCCATCAGTGGTATCAGAGCAGGAGACATCAAATCAAGGAAAGGAAGGTCCCGACTGCTGCAGATTCAAGAAATTCAACAATTGAAGAACTAAAAGGTGAAAGTTTGAAGGCAAAGCAAGAGGAGGAGACCATACGACATCAAGAAGGACAAAAGGAGTCTAATTCGAAGTAAAGGTACATATATTGTTTATAAAGCTTGAAGGTTTCAATACACAGGTAGACACAAGATGGGAGATTCTCTACAGATAGAGAAATTGGATAGGGAAAACTATCCTGCATGGTCAATGAGGATGGAAGCTCATCTTATGAGCAAAGATTTAATTGCTTACATCACAGGAGAAGAAGAGAAGCCACAGTTCAGAGATCCTAGTGTTCCAACTAGGGAAGAGTTAGCAGATTTGAAAAATTGGATGAAGAAAGATGCTCAAGCTAGGAGCATTATCTATATGGCAGTCAATGATTACTTGTTACCTCATATTCGAGGTCTTGAAAGTGCAACTGATATTTGGAATGCTTTGGAGGAGCATTTCCAGAATACTAAAAAGTCAAGGAAGGCATCCTTATGGGCAGAGTTTACAACCTTTAAGAAGAAGGCCTCTCAATCTATTTCAGACTATGTAACAAGGATGAAAGACATTGCAGATGCATTAGGAGCTGTTGATGAGGACATTGAGGAGGATAAATTGGTAAGGCAAATCCTTACAAGTTTGAGAGGTGATGACAAATGGAAGCCATTCATTTTATCTACAGAATTATCACTTGACCATTTCACTCCTGATTTAAATCAGTTGCTAGGTCATATGCTAACATTTGAGCAGGATGTTAAAGGAGATGGTGACAAGAGTGCAGGTCATGCAATGTACTCAAAAGATAAGAAGAAGAATAGCAAAGGAAAGCAACAAGCAGGTGAAGATGAAGGAACAACTACTCAAGCCAACTTCCTAAGAGGAAGAGGAGGTGGCAAAGGTAGAGGAAGAGGCAGAAACAACAAGGATGGAGGCAAAGCTTGCTGGATTTGTGGTAAGACAAATCACTTAGCTAATGATTGTTGGCACAATACTCAGAGTAATAATGGATATAATCAAAATTATAATGCAAGAGGAAGAGGTGGCAGAAATCAAAGAGGTAATTTCAGAGGTAGAGGTGGAAGGAGTTACTTTGGAAGAAATGCAGGTAGAGGATTCCAAAGTCAACAATATAACAACACCTACTACAATTATGCTTCAGATCAAAAGGAGGATTCAACATTGATAATGAATGCAACTTGTGAAAGGCAGAGTGAAGATCAAAGAGTCTTCTACATTGACTCAGGGTGTAGCAATCACCTGAGTGGTAATATATCCTTGATGACTGATTTGGAGAATAATGTTTTTAATCATGTTGTTCAGACAGGTGACAACACAAAGCACAATGTGAAGTCAATTGGATCAGTGAAGGCCAAGGATGGTAGCACCTTATTGAGTAAGGTCTTGTATGTTCCTACAATCCCTAAAAATTTGATAAGTGTAGGACAAATTGTTGAAAAGGGATATGAAGTAAGATTCACTAATGATGGAGTATATGTGGAAGACCCTAGCCAAGGGTATAAACAGATTGTTTCAGGGAAAAAGGAAGGAAGATTATTTACATTGAAGATTCAAGGCAATATTGGTCATGCTATGTTCACATATGGAGGACATAAGATCTCTGAGTTAGATCTTTGGCACAAGAGGCTTGGACATTTCAATGAAAGAGGTATTAAAGATATGGTTAACAATGGTTCAGTGCTTGGATTGCCTAATGTTGCAGGTCAACATATGACATACAAATGTGAGGCATGTCAATTAGGTAAGGCTCATAAGAATTCTTACTCCAAGCATGGTTTTATGCACTCAGAGAAGCTTGAGTTGGTACACACAGATGTGTGGGGACCATCAAAAGATTTCAGTATAAATGGGTCAAGGTATTATGTGATTTATGTTGATGATGCTACTAGATGGATCACTATCTATGTGATCAAAGATAAGTCAGAAGTGTTTAATACATTTAAACACTATCATGCATATGCAGAAAGAATTACAGGTCATAAGTTGAAAAGATTAAGGTCAGATATAGGGGGAGAGTATTTCTCTAATGAGTTCAGTGATTACTTATGGAATGCAGGTATAAAAAGGGAAGTTACTTGCAGGTACTCTCCTCAACAAAATGGTGTTGCAGAAAGGAGAAATAGAACACTTGTTGAGTTTGCAAGATCCATGATGAAGGAAAAAAATTGCCCTAATTATTTGTGGGCTGAGGCTGTAAATACAGCCACTTATTTGGTCAATAGGTTACCATGTAAAGCCTTGTAGGGTATGACACCATATGAGGCTTGGTGGGGTAAGAGACCTACCTTGGATCATTGCAGAGTTTTTGGATGTGTGGCATATGCATATGTGCCATCACAATTAAGGCACAAGTTGGAGCCTAAAGCTGAAAAATATGTTTTCATTGGTTATGATGATAAGCAGATGGGCTATAGATTGTGGAGTCCATCTACAAAACAATTCATGGTTTCTAAAGATGTTACATTTGATGAGCAAAGTACTTGGTATGCAGGTATAGTCAATATCAATACAGGTGATGAAGAAGAAGTGAACCAAAGGAAAGGTAAATCAAAGGTTCAGATATTTAATGAACAAGAGAATAATGAAGTGCAGGTTGAAGTGGAAGAAACACCAAGATTTGATCCTGAATATGAAGAACCAGAAACCTCAAGAAGTGGAGAGCTTAGGAGGTCTACAAGGAATAAGTGGCAACCTACAAGGTATAGCTATGATACTTCATTTTTGGCCACAAAAGATTATGCTTATATGGTGAATACAGATGAAGACCCTTCTACATATGAAGAGGCAAAAGGTAAGGAAAAATGGGAGAAAGCTATGCAGGAAGAATATGATGCACTATTGGAGAATCAAACATGGGATTTGGTTCCAAAACCAAATAGTCAGAAAACCATTGGATGCAAGTGGGTTTACAAGACCAAGAGATTTGCAGATGGAAGTGTGTCTAGATACAAAGCTAGACTTGTTGTCAAAGGGTTTGCTCAGACTTATGGTGTTGACTATGATGAGACTTATAGTCCTGTGGCAAAGATGACAACCATCAGGGCACTTATTGCTATTGCTGCATGTAAAGGTTGGAAGTTATGTCAACTTGATGTGAAAAATGCTTTTTTGAATGGTTATATTTCAGATGATGTATTCATGGAGCAACCTCAAGGGTTCAGAGATAAAAGGTATCCAGATCATGTGTGCAAGCTCAAGAGAGCTTTATATGGCTTGAAGCAGGCCCCAAGGGCATGGAATTATAGACTTGTGAAGTTCCTAAAGGAACTTGGATTTCAGGTGTCTAAAGCAGATAGTAGCTTGCTTGTCAAAGCAAGTGATAATGGTTTCATATACATGTGCATATATGTTGATTATATAATTCTTACAGGTACAGATGAAGAAGGAATACAAAGACTCAAGAAGCAAATGGAAAAGGAGTTCAAAATTAGTGATTTGGGAGACTTGTCATATTTCTTGGGCATGGAGATTACATATACTCAACATGGAGTATTTGTGACCCAAGAAAGGTATTTGAAGAACTTGTTAATCAAGTTTAAAATGGATGATTGCAGGGTAGCACCTACACCAATGGAGGTGAATCACAAATTGAGTAAGTTTGGAGGTGAAGAATTCAAGGACATGAGACAATATCAGAGTTTGATTGGTAGCCTTATCTATGCTACTTTAACTAGACCTGATTTATCATATGCAGTTGGAGTTTTGTCTCAATTCATGCATTGTCCTAGGAAAGAGCATTGGATTGCAGGTCAAAGAGTGTTGAGGTACATTAAGGGTACACTCAATGAAGGTTTGTATTATGGGTTTACCTCAGATACAAATATCAAAATTTATAGTGATGCAGATTGGGCAGGTAATCCAGATGATAGAAGGTCAACTTTTGGATACATGTGTTATGTGGGAGATAAACTTATCTCATGGTGTTCCAAGAAGCAAAATACATTTGCTTTGTCTTCTACAGAAGCAGAGTATAAAGGCATGGTTGAAGCTGCAAAGGAAGTAATTTGGGTCAAGACATTGATGAAGAGTTTTGACATTATGCATGGGGTACCAATTATATATGGAGATAACATGAGTTCATTGTACTTAGCTGCTAATCCTCTTTTTCATGCCAGGACCAAACACATTGAGATTCAGTATCACTTTCTAAGAGAGAAAGTGATGGATAAGGAGATTGAAGTCATACATACTTCAACAAAAGATCAGATAGCTGATATGCTTACAAAGAGCTTGGATGGACCAAAGCTACAGAAGTTTAAAGACATGACAGGTATAAAGAAGAAAGGAGAAAACCTCAATTGATGATTGAGGGGGAGCTGTTGGTGCAGATCAATCACCAATTGAATGTTTGAAGACTAAAGAATGAAGGATGAGATCAACTCTTGAAGCTTGGAAGGAAGATACATTCAGAGTATGTGAGGAATGTACACATATGTACATAGTTCACTTAGATCTTTGATTAGTCATAGACTTGTACAAATTTGCCTATAAATACTTTTGGAAAATGTCGGGATATAGAGAGAAGACAAGGAGAGACTATGTATGAGCATAGGAATAGAGATATTAGTGATTGAAAATGTCAATAGACAGATGAGAAAGGAGTTGAAGTCTCTCTCACTTTTCAGTTGTAGTCTTCTCCTGAAATGAAAGAAATGTTGCGCCCGATGTTTCTGCGTCTACTCCGTCTGTGGTAGATCATTTGTGAAATCCTTTTGAGGATATTTAAGTTGTTAGTTAATGAGTCTGTGACTTGAATTTCAGAGTCTAATTGTAAAGAGGTTAAGAGAATTGCTAGTAGGAACATTCACATGTGTTGAGTGTTCACAGTTCTCTGAAACAGGCGCACATTTCGAGTCCAAAGAAATGAGTAGTGCTCAGTGCACAGTGTAAAGTTTTACACATATGATAGCTCAAAATCTAAGTTGAGAGATAAGCTATCTTCAGCCAAAAGGATTTGGTAAAACGGGTTCGACATTGTGAGAACCAAAGTTAAGAAGTTAGGGGTGTCAAATCGACTTCTCAGAAGTACAGATTTGGACATAGGTAACTTGTGAAGTTGATTTCTCAAGTTATACTAAACCTTTTTGAGAATTTTAACTTGGAGGAGGTGCGCAATCTCTAGGTGACACTCCATACAAAATTTCATAGAAAACTTTACATGTTTGATAGGTCAATGAGAAGAAATTGTGCAGCAGACTTTCTGTGTTTTATCTTCTTCACAGAATTTGTCAACTTTTGATAATTTGGAGATTGGACCTCTAATTTAGTGAAGGTTTTGACTTACTCTTGATATAGAGGTGTTCTAAATTCAAGAGTAGGTTATTCTTTTGGAGATTAACACTCTCCATCAAATAATGCATCACCATTTGACAGATAATGAAGTGTACATCTATCATCAATAAATTTTAAAACTAAACCAATCTTAGCTAAAGCTGAAATTGATAACTGATTCTTCTTGATCCCTAGCACAAATAAAGCATCTGACAATGTAAAAGAACTACCATCAGCAGTAGTCAGAATAATCTTACCAACTCCCATGATAAGATAAGAGGTGTTGTTGGGGCATGTGACAGTATTCCCTGTAGAGGCAGGGTTGCATGAAGTGAAGAAACTGTGTAGGTTTGGTTGCCCCACTATCAAAGCACGAGAAATTTGAGTCTACTGCAAACATACAGTGTTCATGAGAGGATAGGTCATAACTGCAAATAGTGATAAATGCCCATTCTTCATTCTACACAAGATTAGCAGACTCTATTTTGGGTGTAAAGGCCAATACAACAACCATTCAAGCCTCTTTCTTCCTTGCCTTTTTAGCAGCCAGGTTTGAAAACTCTTTATGACATGATCATTTCCTTTATGGTATTTGTAAAACCATTTCTACTTTTCTGTTTTATTCTCGTCCCTTTCATCCTTCTTTGATTATGCAAAATTAGTAGATTTCTACTTACTAGTAGAAGAGCTCCATTTACATTTGCCCTTATGGCTAGCCACGAATGCTTGATTTGCAACACACATAATGGGCTTGCTCTTCCCAGACTGATCTTCCTCCTATAAAACAGAGGCTAACTCCTCAAATATCAAGGCATTTGGATTTCCTTTCATCATCAAACAAAGAGTAGAAGCAAAACTCTGATATGAATCTATAAGACCATTTACAACAGTCTGCA
Organism: Ceratopteris richardii; assembly: GCA_020310875.1. Classification (NCBI taxonomy): domain Eukaryota; kingdom Viridiplantae; phylum Streptophyta; class Polypodiopsida; order Polypodiales; family Pteridaceae; genus Ceratopteris; species Ceratopteris richardii. The sequence continues at coordinate 28,305,450 of CM035443.1, read as the reverse complement.
CAAGTGAACTATCATGCAAGAATTCATCAATAGAAATCAGTTGTTCCTTGAAATATTTGATCTTTGTCAGAAAGTTGTCCATGGAATCTTCTTCATTCATGTGCTCACTCTCCAATTCTTTTCGGAGATAAGCAACACAAGCCTCATTCCTTGCCTGGTATAAAGTGTTAAGTGTATCCCAAGCATCCTTAGCTATTCCGCAAGAGTGAATGTGAGGAATAATGGCATGTTTGATAGACAAGGCTATCAATGCATGTGTTTGAGCATCTTTGCCATCCCAATAAATTTTCTCTATAGTAGGTGCAACAGGAATCACAACACAAACATGAACATGAAGAATATCGCCATCTTCAACACCATCTGCATCACCTACAACAATTGTGTTCGCAGGTGTAATAGGATGTTTTTCAACACCCTACTCAATAATCCATATTCCTTTTGCAACTAATGCATGATGCATCATATAAGCCCATAATGAGTAATTGGTACCGTCTAACTTATCCTCAATAGCCAACATATGGAATACATCACTACTTTCAGCTATGGCCAATAACTAAAACACCCTGATGCAAAAAAATGATTGGATCTCAAAAAGTTGAATAGAACTACCCTGTCAAGTTCTACAAAACTTGTAGTAGACTTTGAGATGCTTATACTGGAAAATCAAAACATGTATATATCTTTTGGGAAGAAAAGACAAAATTGCCTACATAAGCACTATGATAGTGCATTTGGAGGTCGAAACGAGCTCATATCATGATTTTTGCACCACACAACAAAGCTATTTTGAACTCCTCATCATCCTTAATATGCTCACCAAATTTCATGCATTTCTAGGACTATGATTGGGGGGTGTTGAGGATGCCCTAGAAGAAGCAGTGACCTTCTCTGATACCAACTATTGGAATTTTAGGTCTACAAAATCACATGAATAGCACAAGGAAGAAGAAGAAGAAGCTTGGAGCACAAGACACAATACTGAATGTACTACCACTAGAATAAGTAGCCCCTTATGGTTATATGCATATACACAATCCAGGGAAAAGAAACCTCCTAAAGAGGGAAAAAAGTGTTATGGTGATCCTAGTGTGTTCACGCACATCACCACCTTAACAAATCAATAGTTGTAGAGGTTGTCATTACAAGTGCGTCTAGATGGGATAGTAAGAAAATGTGTTTCTCAATGCCAATGGTCACTTTTCCTAAAGAGTAGGCAGAGGTTTAATTGAAACATGGAAGCAGGGTGGTTTTTGCAAAGATGTTTTTAAGATGGATTACAGTTCCTATGAAAGGTGACTTGTGGAAGAAATGGATGGGTGACCTAAAGAGGTTTGTTTGTTGGTGGGATGAGTGGTGCTGTATTTCGTTAAAGGGTGGAGAGTTGCGATATGTTGGGTAGTAAAAGTACATTGATAGTGTGGCCATGGCATGATTGATCTAGACTTTTCACGCATCATATCTGGTTGGCGATCAATTCATAAGCAAATTGAGTGCTTGAGAACTACAACTCCTTGAGTCAATGTATGGATGGTTTCTGTGAAGGGCTTGTTGAACTTGTTCTTCTCTAATTGTTTCTCCAACAAGGAATATAATCACTCTTCATTAAGCTTCTGTCAAGCTCTTACTACCACCGCATTCTCATGTAATCTTTGGAGTACTTATGTAGGGACATTTGTGTGTTTTTGATTGCTCTTGTGTGCATGTTGATAGTAGTCAGGGCACCCAAGAACTGACCGGACAAGGAAGCCAATGGAAAGAGTCAGAGCAAAGAGAAGGACTAAGTAGATAGAGTAGTCAACGCAGATCTCGCAGATAGGCCCTTCAATTTTTTCCAAATCAACCTCTTTATAATAGTGATTCTCATCACTAACAATCATTGTAATTACCATTTCACCTTTTTGTAACTCCATTTTGTTCAAGCCAAGGAGTCCTTGAGCTTGAGGAGTATTAGAAGTATCATCCTACAAATTTTCATAATTTTTAGACCCTGTTTGAGCCCTCAAATAGGCCCTGGAACCTAATTTTTAACTAGGCCAGACACTAGGTCTCGACAGGGCCAAAACTAGCCAAAAACTATAAAAAGGGCTAGAGAGCTCATTTTTCAGGTTAGCTTGTGGTAGAATTGAACTTGTAAGAGCACCTTTGAGTAGCCTAAAGAACTCCATTGCTTCTCTCTCTTTGTCTTGCCTTGTGTGCACGTGTGTGTGTATGTGTGTGCATGTTAGTGTGGTTCTCTCGCACACACTTGTGCCATCACTTGTTGGAGGTCTTCATACCATCCTCACGTCTTCCCGGATTGACATTAAAGGAGGTGCTACTCATCACTGAGCTACACCAAATTTTGGTGCCGTTGTCGGGGATCGAGCTTTGAGGATGAGCGTGTGATGGTAAGACAGAGAGTTGTGACGTTGGTGTTGTAGGTAATTCCTTACTTTTTCTTGCTTTTCTCTTTCTTACTTCACCATCATCATCACCATCATCATTCTCACCATATCCCACCTCCATCTCCATCATCTCTTTCCTCCTTTCATTTCCCTCATTTCACTTGTGAGAGAGAGCGAGAGAGCAAATTGTTGTGCACTACTTTTGAATGTTTTTTGAGTTTCCTTGCACGATTTGGCTGTCCCATCATCTCCACCACGTCGCACAGGTACGAAAAAGCTCGGTCTTATCTTTGTGTCGCAGACCTCTGTCGATCACGATTGACAAAAAAATCATTCCTTTGGTAAAACTAAGTGCACCACAGTAGACTAGAGACCTTGCACATCACAAATCCACAAAAATTTCTAAAAAGTTTGCAATTTTTCTGTCCATCACGATTGATAGCATCAATCACGATTGACAGTGTCCATCACGACGGACAGACTATCCATCGCAACTGACAGACCGCGACGGACACCTTCTGAATCACGACAGACAGTATCCATCACGACGGATTGCCTATCCATCGCGATTGGCAGCAGTCCATCGCGATCGACACGTGTCCATCACGATTGACAGCCCATCTCAGAGAAAAACGTATCCATTGCCACTCATAGACCCCGATTGACACAAAGTCACGCAAAAACCCAGAAAATCTCAGTCCATCGCGATTGACCCATCAATCACAATCGATAACCCTTTCCATCGTGATTGACACCCATCAATCATGATTGACACGTGTCCATCATGACTGATAGGCCACGACGGACAGCTTTGTCCATCCCGATTGACAACCCAGTCGATCGCGATTGACAGCCAATTTTGGCCAAATTTCTAGGGTTTTTTGATTTGAGGATTGTGGTTAATTTTGGGCATAAAGAAATATTGGGCTATAGGGCATATAAGGAGGCTATAAGTGTGAAGAGAGATGGTGGATGCAATCCAAAGATGAGTAGGTGCTGCTACAACCAACTTCACACCAGCCAACTCAGACTTCAGAGTTGATTAGTAGACCCTTTGAGCTTCCTAAATCCACAAAAATATCAGCCAAGTACTTTGGAACATGTATCCCAAAAGTTTAAGTCAAGACAGACAAGTTGCAAGATGACTAGCTCCCAAAAACTTGTTATTTTTGGACATACACCTACTGGAAAAAATGAACAATGCTCTCAACCTCGTAGGAATTAGATATATTTCTTTTGGACATAGCAAAAAGACTTAGCAAGATTCCCAATCCAAGTTAAAACACTTCAATGATGGACTGAGTACTAAGAACAAGATTTATCAATTTCTAGAACATGCCCACAATTCTCCGGGCTCTGCAGAGATAGACCAGTGAGCAGTAAAATTCAAATATCTCCAACACTCTAAATCCAATGACCATGAAAATTTATATGAAAAAACTAGACAGTAAGAGCTATCCAAAGCACATTAAAACACTGAAAAAGGTTGCGTAAAACTTGAGATATGACCTTTTGAAGTTACTGCTCTGAGTGAGTATAACAGAGAACAAAACAGAGAAGTAGATGATGATAAATGTATAGATTCACATATGATTACAACCACATTGGCAATGAATCTTTTCACAATGGGAGTAGAATGATAGAGCTATGGAGTAAGCTTTTTGATCTCTACAAAATGACATGAAGTGGTCACGTGTAAGGCTTGCTAATCACCTCTTCCTTCTTGCTCTTTTTATAGCTATTCTTGGAGGGAGTTTTGAATTCGATTTCAAATGGCTCCACCTAAAAGTGATCCCCAAAGTTAGGAGATATTGCCTCAGCTCCAAAATTCGTGGTTTTAGGTAGTTAGAGCCACGAGTTTGCTTTTACATCATGGGTGAGCTAAGCCATCCTTTTCCTTTTTTCTTTTTCCATTTACAAGAGATAAAATGTACTCTTGTGCAAGAGGTGTTCACATGAATACACATGTGAATTACAAATGATCATAATATCAAGCATATCAAGCATGTAGGCTTGGGTAAAATGCACCAATAGCTCCCCCTCAAGCCTAACATGCTTGGCCTCCAAATAAGTCTTCAATTGTCCTTGATTTCCTGCAAGCCAATCATCAACTTGAATTTACTTAACTTTGTACCATCAAGAGCTTTAGTCAACATGTCTGCACATTGCATATCTGTAGAGACATAGGATAGTTGAATATCCTTGCTCATTAGCTTCTCCCTTACATAATGGTAGTGGACTTCAATATGCTTGGTTCTAGCATGGTATACCGGATTAGCTGCTAGATGTAGTGAGCTTGTGTTGTCACAAAAAATGTGAGGTGTTGAAGAATGAAGTCCAAGATCTGTGTACAAAGACTTTAACCACATGATTTCTTGAGTTGCATTAGCCAAACCTCTATATTGCACTTCAGTAGAAGATAATGCCATGGTTGGTTTCTTCTTCGATGCCCAAGAAATGATTTTTGAACCTACAAATGATATATACCCAGATGTGCTTCTTCTATCATCTCTAGACCCAGCCCAATCTGCATCTGAGTAGACCTTTAGCTCAATATCTGAAGTAAATGAATAAAAAAAACCTTCATTCATGGTCCCCTTTAGGTACTTGAGGACTCTCTTGGCCGCTTCCATATGTGGTCTTCCTGGCTTATGCATAAGCTGACTCAATATGCTAACGCTATAGCATATATCCACCCTTGTGAGTGTTGCATAGTTCAAACTTCCAACCAAGCTTTGATAGCTTGTGATGTCTTCAATTGGCTCTCCTTCATAAGCCCTAAGCTTATGATTTTGCTCCAGAGGTGTACATGAATTTGTGTAGATTAACTCCAATCCAAGAAAATAAGTGAGCGGTCCGAGGTCACTTATTTTGAAGTCCTCCTTCATTTGAGTCTTTACCTGTTTGATTCCTTCAAGATCATTGCCTGTGATAATAATATCATCAACATACACACATAAATAGATCACTTCAGATCCATTCCTCTTTATGAACAAAGAGGTATCCGCCTTGCTAGCTTTGAATCCTTGGTCCTTCAAATAAGTCACCAATCTGAAATTCCAAGCTCTTGGAGCTTGCTTCAATCCATACAAAGCTTTCTTTAGTTTGCATACATCGTTAGGATGATGTGCATCCTCATATCCAGGAGGTTGTGCCATATACACTTCCTCAAAAATCCATCCATTCAAGAAAGCATTCTTTACATCAAGTTGATAGAGATTCCAATTTCTAGATGCAGCAAGACTAATGAGAACCCTAATCATAGGCATTTTTGCAACAGGAGAGAAAGTCTTCTCATAATGAATACCATGGGTTTGAGCAAACCCTTTAGCAACTAACCTTGCTTTGTATCTATTTATACTTCCATCTGGATTCCTCTTCATTTTATATATCCATCAAGATCCAATTACCTTCATAGATGGCTTGTTAGGTACAAGCTCCCAAGTGCCATTCTCCTTCAAGGCTTCCATTTGTTCATCCATTGCATCTCTCCAAGCTTTCCTGCTTTGTGCTGCTTTGAATGTGGTAGGTTCTTCATTGGTTGAATCCTTTGCAATGTATAGATTGAGTGCTTGGTGACCAAAGAAGTATCATAACCAAACCTCTCTGGTTTCTTCTTTTCCCTTGAAGACTTTCTAAGTGGTTGATGTGAGCTCTCGGGTCCATATGTAGAATCCTGCATCTCACACTTATAAATCATGTGTTGCCTTGTGATATTAGGCAAACCAAGTACACTTTGGTCCCTCCAAATTTGTTTGAGTGTCCTCTCACCAATGTGAGCAAGCCTTTTGTGCCATATCTCCAACTCTGTTAGAGTTTGAGATCCATAGCTAAACAAATCTATGTTCTTTCTATCTTCCACTTCAAAACTGGAAAGCCGTCCTGTCTTTTCTCCTTTGGCAATCCTTCGAAAGCCTTGCCTTGGGTCTTCAACATATGCTCCAAATCAGTTGAATCTAACCTGTAATCCTTTTTCAACAATCTGTCCAACACTTATTAAATTTTTGGTAATTGTAGGGACATACAAGACTTTGCTTAAGAGGTTCATATTCCCATCTGATGTCTTCACATTACCTATCTTCTCCACTGAGTGCTTTGTGTCATCTCCTGTCTGCACTTCATGCTTGTTATGAGGATCTTCCAAATCGGAAAGTAAGGCCACATTTCCTGCTACATGGTTTGAGCATCCCGAATCAATGTAAAATATGTGATCATCATCCTTACCCTTCTTCACCGATAGATTCATAATCAATAATGAATCTTCTTGACTTTGCTCCTCTGCATAGTTATTGTATTCTCTTCTTCCTATATGGCCACTTTGATAGTTCTTCTTGTAATTGTTGTTGTAGTAGTTGTTGTTGTTGTAGCCTCCATTGTATCTGCCTCTATTTGATCCATAGCCACCTCTATTGAATCCTCTTCCTCTTGAGTTCCTTGGATTCCTGCAACATTCTCCAATGGTATGGTTAGATAAGCCGCATATATTGCAAGGTTGGGATGATTGGAATCTCCCCCTGCCTTGCTTTCCACTTCTACCTCTTCCTCTAGCTCTTCCTCTACCTGCAAAGTTTGCTTGGAAAGAGATACCTTCATCTTCATTCTTCCTATTCTTTGACTTGTCCTTGACCTTAGCTTTATCACAATATAAAGCAGAAGTTTGATTACCTCTTGAGGACCCACCACCTTTGCTAATCTTTGCTTCATGAGTGAAGAGTTGGCCCATGACTGTGTTGAGGTCGGGTACATGCATATCCATGTATAAATCCATGGCTATTGTGAATGACTCCCACTTTTCCTCTGCTTTGATTCCATTTATGATTTGTCTAATGATTTGCTCCTCTTCAGTTACCTCTCCAATGCTTCCAAGTTGGTCGGAAATCTCCTTCATCTTTGTGACATAATCAGTCACATTTTGCTTCGGGCTTTTCTTCATTGTTGTGAATTCCATCCACAATTGGTTCTTCCTTGCTCGAGTGTTGGAAGAGAAGAAAGAAGCAAGTGCATTCCAGGTCTCTCTTGATGTCTTGCATCCCTTGACATGAGGTAAAAGAAAATCAGAGATTGAATTTAGAATATAGGACTTTGCAAGTGCATCCTTCAAACACCAATTTGAAAGTCCTTCCACTTCTTCATGTGATGGTTGCCCTTTGTTCCTCATGGTTGGCATTCCTTCATCTCCGGATATGAATCCATATAGATTCCTCCCTTGAAGGTAAGCCTCCATCCTTAGAGACCATGCTGGGTAGTTGTTTCGATCCAATTTTTCAATTGTTGATGGAAATCCATCTCCCATATTGCTTGACTATGCTCTGATACCACTGTGAAGAGAGATGGTGGATGCAATCCAAAGATGAGTAGGTGCTGCTACAACCAGCTTCACACCAGCTGACTTAGACTTCAGAGTTGATTTGTAGACCCTTTGAGCTTCTTAAATCCACCAAAATATCAGCCAAGTATTTTGGAACATGTATCCTAAAAGTGTAAGTCAAGATAAACAAGTTGCAAGATGACTAGCTCCCAAAAACTTGCTATTTTTGGACAATAAACAAAGAAACCACCAAGAAAATAAAATAGTTGTAGCCTTGGAAGAAGGAGAAGAAAGGTGTACGTACATAGGACATGACCTGATGGAGGAAGAAGAGCATGAGCTAATCACCTTGCTAAGAGAGTACACAGACGTATTCGCTTGGAGCTACAAAGTCTTGAAAGGTGTAGACCTTGACATCTGTTCCCACACAATTCCCATGACCTCAGACGCTAAACCTTCTAAACAGAAGCCATACACATATAACGATAACTATGCTGCTAAGATCAAGGAGGAGATAGATAGACTGGTAGAAGCTGGATTCATCTATGAAATTGAGCACATTGAGTGGGTATCCCCCATTGTAGTGGTGCCCAAGAAGAATGGAAAGCTACGTGTATGCATCAACTTAAAGAAGGTTAATGCAGCCACCATTAGAGATAATTATCCGCTTCCTATCATGGAACACCTCTTAGAAAGAGTAGCAGATAAGGAAGTGTATAGCTTCCTTGATGGATTTTCGGGCTACAATTAGGTGGCCATAGCTCTTGAAGATCAGCATAAGATGTCTTTTGCCACAGAATGGGGCATATTTGCTTTTCGGGTAATGCCATTTGGTCTTACCAATGCACCCGCTACCTTTCAGAGACTGATGTGCCACATGTTTAAAGAGTTGTTGAGGAAGAATTTGGAAGTCTATGTTGATGATCTCTGAGGTCATTCCAACATTAGACAAACACATATACCTGAACTCAGGCAAATCTTTGACAAATGTAGAGAATATCAAGTCTGCTTGAACCCAGAAAAGTGTGTTTTGATAGTCAAGCAAGGCAAGATTCTAGGGCACATAGTGTCAAAGAATGGCATATCTACGGATGAGGAGAAAGTGAGAGCCATTGCAAAACTTCCTAGGCCAAAGAATGTCAAGGAAGTACAAGCCTTCATGGGGCATTGTGGTTATTACCGACGTTTTATACACATGTATGCCATCATTGCAAAGCCTCTGTATGGACTTTTGACCAATTTTGAGTGGACGGATGAGTGTGAGGAATCTTTCAATGAGCTTAAACGACGATTGTGCTCAGCACCAATCTTGACCACACCAGATTGGAGCAAGCCTTTTCATGTTCACGTGGATGCATCCAATTATGCTATCGGATGTGTACTCGCACAACCTACTAGTGAAGGTAATATGGATCTTCCAATTGCCTATGCTAGTAGACGATTGAATGCAGCTGAACGAAATTATACGACCTCCGAACGAGAAGGATTAGGCATGGTATATGCAGTTCAAAAGTTTAGACACGATTTGCTTGCAAATAAGTTTAAATTTTTTACTGATCATCAAGCACTATTATACTTGGTAAACAAGCCATGCAATACAGGCAGATTAGTAAGATGGTTCCTCTTACTGATGGAATATGACTTTGAGGTTGTGGTGAGGAAAGGGAAGACTCATTTGAGAGCAGACCATCTCTCTAGGCTCACATCAGGAGAGGCCCCACAAGGAGTATCACATGACCTTCCTGATGCTTACTTATTTAATTTGGAAGTTGTACCTCAGTGGGCCAAGACACTAGTGCCAGTATTGACATACGGGCCTAAACATCCAGTAGTAAACACTCAAGATAGGGAGATAGTAAAAGCCCAAAAATACCAGATCATGGCAGGAAGTATGTACAAGCATACAGATCAAGGGATCCTAGCTTGTTGTGTGGAGGAGGATGAGTACGCAACATGGTTGCAATTAGCACATGTAGGTGCATTAGAGCAACACTACTCAAAGCAACGAACCCTACAGACACTAAGGAGACTCAGAGTGCATTGGCCGACTATGGAAGCAGATGTCCATAGGATGTGTTAGGAATGCCCAGTCTCTAGTGATAAACCACCAGTAGAGCATGGTACTCTGTACTAGGTATCAGTACTACCAGATTGGAGTGAATCGCTAGTAGCCTTCCTAAGGACAAAAACATTCCCTCAAGATATGACCCTGGCTAGGCAAAGAAGTTTAGAACAAGAAGCCCTAGACTACTCACTCATTGGTGATAATCTATACAAGCGTGGTAAAGATGGTTACCTCAAAATATGTGTCCATGAGAGCGAATACCTCAAGATATTGGAAACTGCTCACCAAGGTGTAGCAGGAGGACATTTTGGACCAGATCGAGTGATCAAGGCTATACTATTTGCAGGTCTTTGGTGGCCGAACCTTCACATGGATGCACATACCTATGTGAAGAGGTGTGATGTGTGTCAGCAAACTCAGTATCCTATACGTAAAGATGAGATGCCACTCAAACCTATGATGGGTGGACGTGCATTCTCTAAGTGGGGAATAGACTTTGTCGGTCCTATTAATCCCCCAGCTAAGGGTTCACATGCTGAATACATCATTGTGGCCACATACTATCTAACCAAGTGGGTAGAGGTAAAAGCTACGACCAAGAATGATGCTTTGATGACTGCTACGTTCTTATTTGAGAATGTGTTCACTAGATATGGGCTACCTATAGAGCTAGTAAGTGATAGAGGCACTCATTTCTTGAATGAAGTTATTGAAAATTCTTCTCCAAGAGTTCTTGGTAGTACATAAGAAGTCGGCCCCCTGTCATCCACAAGCTAATCGGCAAGCCAAAAGCACGAATAAGATTCTATGCAATGTGCTAACCAAACTAGTGAATAACAAACACTCTGATTGGGACAAACAGTTACACCATGCTGTTTGGGCATACAGAGTTGCCTATAAAACGGTACTCCAAGCCACACCCTTTCAGATGGTATTTGGCCAAAATGCAGTGCTACCATTGGACTTCTTGATACCTACATTGAAAGTAGCACAAGAGCATGATTGGGCAGGCCATGAGCTCTCCTCTAGAATCTTTGACCTTGAGCGATTAGGAGAAACAAGACTGAGGGCTGCCGCAAGAATATATGTAGCCAAGAAAAGACAGAAGGCATACTTTGATGCCCACGTTAAGGATAAAGGCTTGAAGGCAGGAGATCTAGTACTAGTCTACACATTGAAGCAACATGCACGAAAATTAGAGAAGAGAGGCTACGGACCTCTGATCATAAATAGGATCTCAACTAGTGGAGCCGTTCAATTAGCTACACTAGAAGGTGATGTTCTCCCTAGTTGCATTAGTGGATGCCGAGTGAAACTATATCAGGAATCCCTCACAGAAGAGATGCTAACTCGACTCAATAATGCTAAGAAACGCAAGGAAGAAGAAAGGCGGATCAGGGAAGAAGCACAGGTGGAAGCCTTCGAATGCATCCTACGAATGAAATTGAGAAGACAGGGTAGAGATCAACCTAGAACCGATAACAATGCGGACCCAGGATATCATATGGCAATGTGTGAATTCTCAGGAATAAGTTCCCATAGAATAATTGATCGACGTCCTTTTGTAACCTTAAAGATAGGACAAGGAAAGAGTGCAAGGATTGTAAGGGGCCTTGATTGACTCAGGTGGAGCCACTAGTGCTATTAAACTTTCTTACTATCAAGAATTGAACTTAAATGTCAATCCTATGGAAGCATATCTCATAGGATTGGGAGGTGTGGAAACCCCTTGCATGGGCAAGGTGAAACTTCCACTATACATTCAAGATTTTTTCATGATAGTTAAAGTGCTAGTGTGTGAAGACGAGGATCTCACTGAGCCTCTCGTCTTGGGTCAAGACCGGATCTATGATCATGCAGTCAACCTAAACCTAAGAAGTGGACTTCTTCAGGTATGGGTAAATCAGAGTCGAATTACACTTGAGTTAGACAATGGAGCACTCAAGGAACTAGGAAAGGCACACACTCCTGGTCCTTCCAGGAGTACATGTGAAGATGACCATACTATTCTTGTCCAAAAATATGTGATGCAGAGGGATGATTATCTCAACAAAGAAGTCAAGGATATGATGGAACTCCATTCTTTTCCAAAGGCCATCAGGATGCAGCAACCAGAGGCAGATAAAGTGCAGAAGAAGAAGACTACCTATGCTCAAAGCCAAAAGAAAGTACAAAGCAAGGTGTCCCAGTCACCAAAACAAATGTGGGTATGGAAAGGCGAGCATCCTATTGCGGTCAAGCCACAACAACTAGCTCAACTTCCTATTAGTGATCAACGACACTACACTAATAAGAAGTCTTCCAAAAAGTCTTCTGTGAAAGTGAAGTCTATCAGGGTACCCAAGACGTCGATGAAGGATGACCCACAATCGAGCCAAATTTGGGTGCCTAAGGCTTGCTTGCGGGCTCAAATAGCCATGCAAAGACCACACCATGCAGAACAAAATTCACTCACACGAAGAACTGAATCCCACTCTCATTTGACACACAAAAACACCTATTCTTCTTTGAGAACGGGTAGAATCACTACTGAATGGGTCCCAAAAAAGTCTCATTTCCAAGTAGACATTCTGATCAAGCCGTGAAACAAAATTCATCCACTATGTGTGGCGGCCTAAACCTTGTAGTAAACCACCTGATCCCATTATAAAATCACCCACGCATACTAACTAAATCCACACCGCACCTAACTACCTCAATATATCACATAAGAACTGTCATCCACTAACCACACATTGCACTCACAATCACACACACACACTCCCTAACCCACTAATCACATCACAATTCATCAAGTTAATGTTGTAACGGGGACACAATGTCATTTTGTGTCCATTGCAATGTTAACATTCATTCATATATTCTCGCAGAACCGGCAGCGATTTCTTAAACATGGCTGAGGCTACAGGAACAAGCTCTCAAGCAGGAACGAGCCAGCAAGTGGTGGATTTAGAAAGTTTACCCATTATGCCGGAGACAAATGAAAGACCAGAAGAGTTGCAGGCCATCCAAATCATACCAATAGCGGACCCCCCAAGTGGCCATACCATGCCTATAGGAAAAGCTTCCCACTGGTTAAGTGAAGTTGCAGGACCCTTGGGAGAGGGAGCATACCTATGGGAGTGAGAGTTGGACTTCAATGGGAAGCAAGGTAAATACCAATTCTTTACAAGGGAATTCGAAAAGTTATGAAATGCAGAAGGTCTACGTCCGGTATGGGAGAAGGAAGGATTGGATGCATACTTCAGTGCCCGGCTCCCAAAGCCTGACTTCATGTGATGCCACTATCTCATCAATACCTTGACTCCAAGCAAGCACCCGAAAGGTACAAGCTCATTTGTGCGTCCATCTCTGACAAGGGTAAATGAGCTCAAAAGGTTTAGGCTCTCAAAAAACTTAGTGAGAGAGGCCCTAGATATGCAAGGAATGCATATTCCAAGAAAGGCACCAACTCTCCCTTGAATCAGGCCAATCCCTGATGGAAGAAATGCTAGCAGACGACGGAGTAGATCAAAGTTTTATTAACACCCTCAAATTGGTGCCAGAATCAGTAGGAGTTCCGGAGGATGTCCACACAATAGTTCGCCAATCTGTTGTCGTACTCTTTTCGGAAAGAAGGGAGAAGATTAAATTAAGATATGCATGGGAATGTTTGCAACATCCTTCTAAACACAAAGAGAAGTTTGAGCAGAAAAGTTTGAGCAACATAAGGATTGAGCTAGGAATACAATCCTAGAGTAGAGGGAGACATTCCTTCGTTCTTTTCATAACAACTCTTATGCTATGTTCCAAAAGATCGTGTGAAATCTAGATAACCTCAAGGTAGAGAGGCATGTCCGCAATGATCGAGGGAAAGGAGATTAAGAGAGAGAGCAATGCTTTGTTAAGGTTAACCTTTTAATATTTTCCTTATTGCAATGAAGCTAGAACGTAAATTTCCTTGCTTTCCTGTCACCTCACCTTATTATCAATCATGCTGCTCTTATTGGCTACTTTCAACAAGAAAGTGTATCAAGCATTTCATACCCGAAGTCTTGTATTGTCGAAGTTTCCATTTACATAATTCAAATCTTTGAGGTTCCGGAGAACTTAGTTTAACAAAGTCTTTGAAGTCGAGTATTCTGATGACTCTAGTCGAGAACGGTTTTAGGAAACTTTATTTTTCAACACTAGAAAGTCTAAGACATAAGCTGTAGAAAGAAAGTCAGAGGATGACAAGCAACTTCGTAGTTGGAAAGATATTGTAAGTAAAGTTCTCTTGCAGCAGGATCATTTTCGAAGCTAGAAACTTAAAGATATGCAAAAGCGGAGTTTCAGTATATATTAAAATGAAATAATGCAATGGACTGGCAGAATATCCTTTTTATTGACCCTCATCCACTCTCCTATTTACAAATCACCTGCAGCATAGAGTTTACACACACGATTGTTAACAATGAGAGTACCTAAGAAAAGTTGTTGAAAATCATTAACAGTTCAAAGAAGCTACACTCCTCGAAGAACTTTTCGAAGGTCGCAGATTAAAATTCTTAGCCATAAAGCTTTTGTATGATAAGACTTTCCTAAGTGGGATACCATTGAATGTAAACTCATTTATCCCAGAACATTGGAGGTCATTCCCATGTTTGGAATCCATTCACAAATAACAAAACTATTCTAAAAAATCTCAAATCCACAGTACTTCATGATCTTAGTCCCATAGTAAAGCATCGATATTGTACAACAAAGTCTCTGTTTCTGCACATAAGTGATATTAACACACGTGAATCTATGTCTTCTTTATGTTCATGCATTTCCGCTTTTTCTTAGTAATGAAAATTCAGCTTCAAGGGGTCACAACAGTTATCGGATTATTCAAATAAATCAACGAATGTTAGACAACAGAACTCCAAGTTCTTCATCTTTAAAGACCTTCGAGTATGTTAGAGTTAGCCTTTCACTCAACTCGTACATAACCAGAACATACATCCATTGGTCTGTTAACATTAAATACACTAAAAATATAAAGACAATACTTATGCAAAGAAACAAGCCTATAAGAGGATTTGGCGTCTTCGAAATCTAGAACTTACAATGCAGTTTTTTTTTTAATTTCAAACTAACCATACCAATAGCCTTAAAGAAGTCTGCACAGATAACGCGAGTGATTACCAAAGAAAAAGTAAACTTTAATGTAGTTCACAGTAAAGAACACAAAGGAACTCAACATATATAGCATGCCAAATAATGATATGAGCCACAAAGTATTCGAGTTCTGCATGTTCTAAGTCTATGCAGGAAATTTAAAACATAATTTACTAATCCTTGAGCAAATCGACTGCGCAAACCTTTAAGTAAAGCTCTCAAAATCTTGTTGTCATTTCCATCAGCATAAATCTTTGCTTTTGATGCACGTCAGCTGTACCGTCCCTTCGATTCAGATCGCATTTCCCTTTTACTTCGATGTAGACATCCTCTTCAATAAAGTAATTCAGATTTTTATAAGGAATCTAATCACAAAAGCATAATCAAAAATCAGAATTCCACGCTTGTTGACATTGTAGCATCACAACTCATACTTGTCAAACCAGGAAGCATCTCATGAGACCCAAATGTTTGCATAGAAGCACTCAGCAGACGTAATGGCACTTCCTCAATGTATGACTAACAATGTTATTAACAAGAAGATACAACATAAGCATCACGAATGATGCACATAAACGTAATCACAAGCATAATAGTGACGTAATCATACATCAACGTGTCACAAGCATTAGACAAGAAGAGAAAAAGCATGCATGCACATCATGACCACAAAAGAGCAAGAGTCTAACTACAAACTAGCATTATCTCCTTCTAAAAAAGCTCTCCCAAAAGAAGAGGTGGAGACCTCTTTATATACAAAATGGCAAAAAAGCATGCTATGTGGGATTTCTAAACTGAAAGAAGAATGAATCCCACTTATTCTCTAGTGTGGCACTCACACACACCTATACAAGAGTGCTTTATTAACTGAATGAAAGGTAGAAAAAGGTACAAATGATGATGAAAAATAGAGTGGGTCCAAGAAATATATGTTGTATCTTCAACACCCCCCCCTCCTTGGCTTTGTCTTCCTTGACAAAGCTTTTGCAAGTATGGAGCTTTTGTGGAAGAGCGTGCAGGAGTTCCTTTTGATTTTCATGATCCTTGCTCCGTTTGGAGTGCTTTGCTTTGTTGCTTTTCTTGATCTTGCTTTTTGCATGCTCGTTTGGAGTTGATTATCTTTTAAATTGCGTCTTTTGCCTCATGTAGATAGGAAGAATATACTAGAATGCCTTTTCTTTTTCTTTTTTTTTTGGATGATGAAATGACAAAAATGTAGATGATAAATATAAAATAGATGAAATTAATTCATCTCTTCTTAGTCCATATGCATGAGTGGGGACTAAGGGTGCATGGGTGGAAAAACAAAAAAGTGCCTATGCACGGTCTTGTAATGTGACCCTATCTTATGCATACTCTAAAAAATGCATACAACAAAAAATGGTGCAAAAATGGATGGGTCTTGAGCAAAGTGCTCAAGGGTGAGGCGATGATGAGGCTTTCTCCAAATGTCGAACTCCAAGAGCTGCTTCTTTTCCATCAACCATTTCGAATGGATGATACCTTTGTCCACCAACCTGAAAAAAGAAAAATGAAAAGCAAATTTTTGAAATCTATGTACATGTGCCCTCTTTGTGTCTCGGTTAAACTAAGTGTGCCTAATGCTTGGCCTTTGGATGAGGCCCTATTCGTGTGCATACATGGTGTGCATCTTAAACATATGTTGTGCATTGGGCAAGGTTGGGTCCGACACCCATGGATGCTGCACGAAGAGATTTTAGGCTGCCAATATGTCTTCGCTTTGTTGGTCTTAGCCTTGAGGTTTCTCCTTGGATCTTTTCTGAGTGTTGGCTTTATTGCTTTGGATCCCTTGGTCAAAAGTGGTCGTTCTTGATGTTAAGGCATGGTGAATCTAGACCATAGATTATGAAGTCTAGTGTGAGAGGGTTGAGTTTGTATAAGAGCTTTCTTTGGTACCCATATCATAGTGCGATCTAGTTGGTCTCTAAGTAATTTCTTGGCCACCCAAATTTGTTTGACATTACAAGGGGAAGGTGATTTCTTCTTTTTGGCATAAGGGTCTTTTGGGCCTTCTATGTGAGTCTTTAGGGATAACTCATCTTTACAAGGGAAATTCAACAAAGGTTGAGTTTTTTTACATACATCATGCTCATCCAATGGATCATAGGGTTGTGTGGTTTGAGATTGATCTAGAGATTCAGCGATGCATTTATCCTTATTACACATAGAATCTCTAGATATACAAATAGGTGATGGATTATCATGATTGACAATGGATCCAACATCATTTTCCATAGCATTGTTACAAAGTATTTGCTTGTCCTCTTCTTGATGAGCCAAATGTAGCACATCCTTGCCCATGGATTCATAAAGAGAATCCAAGTCTAGAGGAATAGAGGGCCCTTCCAGATCCCCCAAGCACTTGGAGTCCTCCACTTCATCATTTGTCAAGGTTTCCTGTGACTTACACAAAGAAAGGTTAGATGAAAAAGCATGAGTGGAAAGACTATTTTGTAGATTAAAAGCACAATCTTTGAATAGATGATTATGTCCACAATCCACACAATGAGGATAATCATCAGGATTTCCAAAAGACTCACTAGTGGGGATGGATATAATAGATGGAAAAGATTCTTCAAACCCTTGATGTTCAAAAAACCCCTTGAGTGCCTATGACTAAGTCTTTGTCTATACCTTCCATAACAAAAAATGTTTCAAAAAATTCCATACCATTCACCACAATAGGCAACACAACTTGACCCATGCAATCATAATTCTCACCATTCATGATGATAGAGGAATGAGTGGTTAGTTGAATGTTGTCCAAAATAATAGTCACTAAATCAATATGAATTAAATTCCACTCACAAATAGGGTTAACGTAAGCTCAGTGATGAGTAGCTTAGTGATGAGTAGCACCTCCTTTGATGTCAATCCGGGAAGACATGAGGATGGTATGATGACCTTGAGCAAGTGTAGGCACAAGTGCATGAGTGAGAAGCACACAAACATGCACACACATACACACACACGCGCACACAAGGTAAGAACACAGAGAGAGACAATGGAGTTCTTTTAGATTACTTCAAAAGTGCTCATACAAGTTCAATTCTATTACAAGCTAACCCCAAAAATGATCTCTCTAGCCCTATTTATAGTTTTTGACTAGCTTTTGGCCATGTCCAGACCTAGTGTTAGGCCTAGTTAAAAATTAGGTTCTAGGGCCTATTTGAGGACTCAAACGGAGTCTAAAAATTATGAAAATTGATACGATGATGCTTCTAATACTCCTCAAGCTTGAGGAATCCTTGGCTTGCACAAAATGGAGTTACAAAAAGGTGAAATGGTATTTACAATGATTGTTAGTGATGCGAATCACTGTTATAAGGATGTTGATTTGGAAAAAATTGAAGGGCCTATCTACCAGATCTGCGTTGACTGCTCTCTCTACTTAATCCTTCTCTTTGCTCTGGCTCTCTCCATTGGCTTCCTTGTCTCGTCAGTCCTTGGGTGCCCTGACTGCTATCAACACCCCCCCCCCCTCTCTCGCGTCTATCGTCCCTGACAGACCCTTGTTGCTGGGAGTGTTGGATGTAATATTTCACAACATGAGTGGCAAGATGATGTTCTTGGATGCGTAGTCCTCTGGCTAAGTCTATCATCATGCGATACCAATCAATGGGCCCTGGAATGTTCGGATGTGGCAGACGTAACTGATGAGCATGGATGGCTTGTTCTACTGTGAATAGATGTAGCAAATGTGTTGGTCTGGGAATGAAAATTTCCGAGTGATATTCCCAGAATCTTGCAGAGAACAGTTCCTCAAAGGTCTGCTTGAAGCATGCAGGTAAATACTTTATTCGTGCATGCCAGGCAAAGATTATGTTGATCGAGGGAGTCTGGCTCATGTCGTTAGACTAAATCCTTATTACCTTGAGAGAACCCGGGGGCAGAGATGTATGGAGCTTTTACGTTCCTAAAAGTTTTGAAGACAATTGTCATGAGCTCAAATATTTTCATACACATTTTTGCAGCTATGTTGGGTACATTCTTTAGATGCATAGACCAGAGTCAAATTGTCGATATCATGTATGCTACGGTTGGGGTCCCTCGGGGTGGAGCAAAATATGGATAGTTGACGCATGCCGAGCATTCTTTATTGTTGTGTACCTTGATCACAAATGCTTGCCATGATTTGCGATGTATCATTGGGCAATAGCATGGATTATACTTGATATACAGTGGCATGGTTGCCCAGGTGTTCATCATCTCAGGGTAATCAGTTAGTAACCGTGCACACCAATTAGGTTCGAAGATCGAGCCAGCATGTGCATCTAACTATAAGTTGTTGAAGAAACACTCACGAATTTGACGTACAGGCAAAGAAAAAGAAAAAAAAAGGAGAAGCAGAATCAAAGAAAATAAAAAAACCTTAGTGGAGGGACAAATCCACGACCGTTATGTACAGTACAGAATCTCCCAGGATCAGAGTACGTTACGCCAAATCGAACTGTACATAGAGAGAACGTGCATAGGAATAATAGAAGGGAAGTGCGAACAAGAACGTGCGCGGAAGAGCATGGAAGAATGAGGACTATATATATATCAATCAAGAATCAAAAAGAGAGAGAGAGAGATATAGCAGATGCGCAGAGACGCAGAGATACAGATATACAGAGAGAGAGGTAGAAGATGCCATAGATCGCGTATGTAGAAGAAGACGCCAGAGATCGCGTATGTATAGATGAATAACAAAGCCTGAGATATCGGGCATTCATCTGAGAGATAGATGGTAATAAGAAACTACTCAGTATAGGAGAGTTTCTGTAGCTTGAGCAAGAAGAGGCCAAGCTCACTTGTACACATCTTCTCTAATAGAAAACACATGTTCATGTGGATGTTTGTGCGTACTGTTTGTATGTAGACGAAACAGAGTATGTTTTAAAGTTAGTTAACAGTTAACGTTTTCTCAGTAAATGCATTTTTGGTCAGTTACAGTTCTTACAGTAAACGAGTAATTTCCGGTAGAAGAACGAAGTAGATCTCGCAGAGTAATGCGAAGTTTTGTATGAGAGATAGCTCATTCTGTAGCTAGGCATCTCTATTTTTAGTTGATCAAGCTTTCCGGTGGAAAAGATATCCACACATAGTACAAAGTCTGACCGGAAAGAGGCTGTCTGAACTAGTGGAGTTTTTCCTTAAACTTCAGAAAGTGTTCAGTAAGTTAAGAAAGCTTTTGCATCACTTCCTTACTTCATGTATGTTTACTTGAAGTAATTATAAACAGAATTGAAGTTCATTCCGGCACAATTCCGGTACGATTACGGTGTCAGTCTGGTGACAGTCCGGTGAAGTTTCGGTGAAATTTCTTCCAATGAATTTAGAGCGCAGTCTTTTATGTTGAGCGCTAGACTTCGCTAAGCTATTGGTTGATTATAGAAGTGTTCTGAATCACTCTAGCTTAGTTCTTCTTGGGCGTGGCGATTTCCGCAGGCTTACTAAGGTTAAGCCTTCATCGCGTCGACAAGGAGTGGTATCAGAGTAAAGAAAGTATACCACATTTCTGCAACAGTGGTATCAGAGCTAGGCATATCTAATCAGAGCCCAGAGTATTCACCATTACTGGAAACAAGAGCCGGTTAACCACAACGAGTGGAACTAGAACGAGAAAGATTCTGAAGAGCAGAAAGATTCTCAAAAGCTCACCGGAAGTAACAGAAACAAGAAGATCATGGCAAACCACGTTACTATTGATAAATTGGACAGAGATAATTATCCCGCATGGGTAATGCACATGGAAGCCTTACTTATGAGTAAGGACTTAATGATGTACGTGACCGGAGAAGAAAAGAAGCCGACTTTTGAAGATGATAGTCAACCGGAAAAAGAAGAATTAGAAGCCTTGAAGTTGTGGCAGAAGAAAGATGCAACGGCAAGAGCCTACATCTATAATACCGTAACAGATCATCTACTACCGCATATTAGAGGTCTAGAGAAAGCAGAGGACATATGGAGTGCATTGGAAGATCATTTCCAAAATACTACGAAAGCCAGGAAGGCTAGTTGATGGTCCGAATTTACGACATTCAAAAAGAAGTCGAGTCAAAGCATAAGTGACTACGTCACTAAAATGAAGGATCTAGCAGATAGTGTTGGATCCATAAATGAAGAAGTCGAAGATCATAGATTGATAGCGCAAGTGCTCACAGGGTTGAGAGGAGATGAAAGGTGGAAACCTTTCGTACTATCAACTGAACTTTCCTTAAATCATTTTGTGCCAGATTTAAATCAGTTGCTTGGTTTGATGCTCACATATGAGCAAGACCTGAAAGGAGATGCAGATAAAGGACAAAGTTCTGCAATGTACATAAAGAACAAAAAGAAAGACAAAGGTAAGTCAAAAGAAGAAGAAGAGTCGAGTTCTCAGGCCTATTACGCAAGAGGTAAAGGCACTGGCAGAGGAAGACGAAGAGGCTTTGGAAGAGGAAGAAGTAACCAAAATACCAACAAGAAGGCTTGCTGGATTTGTGGATTAAGTAATCATTTGGCTCATGATTGCTGGCACAATCAACAAGGATCAAATCAAAATCAAAACAGTAATAGCAGAGGCAGAAGCGGAAAATATCAAAGAGGAAGACAAAATCAAAGAGGAGGCTATGGTAGAGGTGGAGTAAGAAGTTGGGGACAGAATCAATCCTACAACACCACCTACAACAACTACGCAAACGACACGCAGAATGAAAGTCATACATCGTTGATGATGAACTCTATCAGCACATCAGATAATGAAGACCTAAAGGTATTTTACATTGATTCTGGATGCTCTAATCATTTGTCAAGAAATATAGAACTGATGTCAGAACTAGAAAAAGGTAGTTCTAGTCACACTGTTCAAACAGGTGACAATACGAGACATAGCGTACACTCAATTGGAAAAGTGAAATGCAAGAATGGAGCAGATTTGCTAACCAATGTTTTGTATGTTTCAACAATAACGAAAAATTTAATTAGCGTGGGACAGATAGTTGAGAAAGGTTTTCAGGTCAGATTTACAAATAAAGGTGTATTTGTAGAAGATCCCGAGAACGGATACAATCAGATCGTCTCTGGTAAGAAAGAAGGCAGACTCTTTACTTTAAGAGTACAAGGGAACATTGGCCAAGCTTTGCTCACACATGGAGAAAAGGTAATTACAGAACTTGATTTATGGCATAAGAGATTGGGTCATTTCAATGAAAAAGTAATCAAAGCTATGATCGCAAACTAGTCTGTACTGGGATTACCGAATATACAGAATCGACATATGATTCATAAGTGTGAAGCATGCCAGTTGGGAAAAGCCCACAGGTTACCTTTCCAGAAGAAAGGATTCAAACATGATGAAGTACTCGAGCTTATTCATACAGATGTATGGGGGCCAACGAAAGAAGGATCAATCAGCGGATCAAGGTACTATGTTCTATTCATTGATGATGCAACAAGGTGGATAAATCTTTATGTTTTGAAGGAAAAATCAGAAGTATTTGGAGCTTTCAGGCATTTTCATGCATATGCTGAAAGACTTACCGGACGAAAACTTAAAAGACTGAGGTCTGATGGAGGGGGAGAATACTTCTCCCAAGAATTCAATGACTATCTTTGGAATGCAGGTATTAAAAGAGAAATAACCTGCAGAATGGAGTAGCAGAAAGAAGGAACCGAGTTCTAGTTGAATTTGCACGAGCCATGCTAAACGAAAAAGATTGTCCAAATTATCTTTGGGCTGAAGCTGAAAACACAGCTACATACTTGGTAAACAGATTACCATGTACAACATTGGAAGGAATGACCCCTTATGAAGCATGGTGGGGAAAGAAGCCAACACTTGATCACTGCAAAGTGTTTGGATCAGTAGCGTATGCTTATGTACCATCTCAACTCAGACATAAGCTTGAACCGAAAGCAGAGAAATATGTGTTCGTCGGATATGATGAAAGGCAGATGGGATACAGGTTATGGAATCCTCTAACCAAACAATTTACTGTGTCCAGAGATGTTACATTTGATGAACAGGAAAGCTGGTATGCAGATCAAAGTCATACGATTGAAGAATTCGAAGAAGAAATAAAAAGAAGAGAGAAAGGGAAATCAATTGTTCAGGTAAACAGAGATGAAAATCATATGCAGGCAAGTACGTCTAGGAACGGATTAGGTATGAGAAATGAAGATGATTCGAGATTTGATGAAGAAGTGCATTCAGATACATATGAAGAGTTCGAACCAAGAAGGTCAAGCAGAACTAGAAGACAACCAAAAAGGTATTCATATGATACCTCATACATAACTCAGAAAGACTATGCATATATGGTCAAAGATGATGAAGAACCACAGAGTTATGATGAAGCAAAAGGCAAGAAACAATGGGAAGAAGCAATGGAAGAAGAAATCAGCGCACTGGAAGATAACAAGACATGGGAACTTGTTCCGAAACCAAATGGTAAGAAAGTAATCGAAAATAAATGGGTTTTCAAAATAAAGAAATTTGTAGATGGAAGGATAGCCAAATACAAAGCGAGGCTGGTGGTCAAAGGCTATGCCCAGAAGCATGGCATAGATTATGATGAGACGTTTAGTCTGGTGGCAAGGATGTCAACCATAAGGACAGTAATTGCTGTAGCTGCATCTAAAGGATGGAAGCTAAGTCAGCTAGATATAAAGAACGCATTTCTGAACGAATACATTTCTGATGAAGTGTACATGGAACAAGCTGAAGGGTTCGAAAGTTCCAGATACCCAAACTTTGTTTGCAGATTAAAGAAAGCACTTTACGGATTGAAGCAAGCTCCAAGAGCTTGGAACTACAGACTTGTGAAGTACCTCAATGAACTTGGATACCAAAGTTCGAAGGCATACGCAAGTCTACTCATAAAGCGAACAGAAGAAGGTATGATCTACATTTTTATTTATGTAGACGACTTAATAATCACAGGAACATCAGATGAAGGGATTACAGAAGTAAAGAAACTACTCGAAAGAGAGTTCAAGATCAGTGACCTAGGGAAGTTGTCATACTTTCTAGGAATGGAAATCACATACACAGATCATGGCGTATATGTGTCACAAGAAAGGTATCTCCTAAACTTACTAATGAAGTTTAATATGGAGAATTGCAGAGAAGCTTCAACACCGCTTGAAGTAAATCATAAACTCAGCAAATACAGTGGTGCAAAGTTTAAAGATATGAAGAAATATCAGTCATTAGTAGGAAGTTTAATTTCTGCTACACTAACAAGACCGGATCTTAGTTATGCAGTGGGAGTTCTCTCACAGTTTATGCATTGTCCGACAGATCAACATTGGGTTGCAGGACAGAGAGTTCTTAGATATATTAAAAGAACTATAAAAGAAGGATTATATTATCCTTTTACGTCGGATATAAAGCTTAGAGCATACAGTGACTCAGACTGGGCTGGAAGTCAAGATGACAGAAGGTCAACACACGGGTATATGATATACCTAGGAGATAAGCTGGTAAGCTGGTGTTCAAAGAAGCAACACACAGTAGCGTTATCATCAACAGAAGCAGAATATAAAGGACTTGTAGAAGCAGCTAAAGAAATAATATGGATGCAGACCTTGTTCAAAAGCATGGGTATTGATCAAGGTATACCTATCATACATGGAGATAATATGATCTCTCTATATCTTGCAGCAAACCCAGTATTTCATGCAAGAACAAAGCACATAGAAATTCAATATCATTTCCTGAGGGAAAAGGTAATGGAGAAGGAGCTAGAAATTGTATACACTCCGACAAAGGATCAGATTGCAGATATGTTAACAAAGAGTTTGGATGGAACAAAGACAAACAGATTCAAAGAAATGGCAGGTATAAAAGAAAGAAAGATATATGAAAGACCGGAAAATGTCAAATTAGTGATTGAGGGGGAGCTGTTGAAGAAACACTCACGAATTTGACATACAGGCAAAGAAAAAGAAAAAAAAAGGAGAAGCAGAATCAAAGAAAATAAAAAAACCTTAGTGGAGGGACAAATCCACGACCGTTATGTACAGTACAGAATCTCCCAGGATCAGAGTACGTTACGCCAAATCAAACTGTACATAGAGAGAACGTGCATAGGAATAATAGAAGGGAAGTGCGAACAAGAACGTGCGGGGAAGAGCATGGAAGAATGAGGACTATATATATATCAATCAAGAATCCAAAAGAGAGAGAGATATATAGCAGATGCGCAGAGACGCAGAGATACAGATATACAGAGAGAGAGGTAGAAGACGCCATAGATCGCGTATGTAGAAGAAGACGCCAGAGATCGCGTATGTATAGATGAATAACAGAAGCCTGAGATATCGGGTATTCATCTGAGAGATAGATGGTAATAAGAAACTACTCAGTATAGGAGAGTTTCTGTAGCTTGAGCAAGAAGAGGCCAAGCTCACTTGTACACATCTTCTCTAATAGAAAACACATGTTCATGTGGATGTTTGTGCGTACTGTTTGTATGCGGACGAAACAGAGTATGTTTTAAAGTTATTTAACAGTTAACGTTTTCTCAGTAAACGCATTTTCGGTCAGTTACAGTTCTTACAGTAAACGAGTAATTTCTGGTAGAAGAACGAAGTAGATCTCGCAGAGTAATGCAAAGTTTTGTATGAGAGATAGCTCATTCTGTAGCTAGGCATCTCTATTTTCAGTTGATCAAGCTTTCTGGTGGAAAAGATATCCACACATAGTACAAAGTCTGACCGGAAAGAGGCTGTCTGAACTAGTGGAGTTTTTCCTTAAACTTCAGAAAGTGTTCAGTAAGTTAAGGAAGCTTTTGCGTCACTTCCTTACTTCATGTATGTTTACTTGAAGTAATTATAAACAGAATTGAAGTTCATTCCGGCACAATTCCAGTACGATTACGGTGTCAGTCTGGTGACAGTCCGGTGAAGTTTCGGTGAAATTTCTTCCAGTGAATTTAGAGCGCAGTCTTTTATGTTGAGCGCTAGACTTCGCTAAGCTATTCGTTGATTACAGAAGTGTTCTGAATCACTCTAGCTTAGTTCTTCTTGGGCGTGGCGATTTCCGCAGGCTTACTAAGGTTCAGCCTTCGTCGCGTCGACAAGGAGTGGTATCAGAGTAAAGAAAGTATACCACATTTCCGCAACATAAGTCCTCCGGCTCAAATTGAGTGGAAAATGTGGGCTCCTTTCCCGTATGCCTTTTAATTTCTGCATTACAATCATATAACAAGACATACTAAGGCATGTACTACGACTCTGACGTTGTGATTAACCGTTGGTGGGATAGATGCTAAAAGTAAGAAGATCGAAGGACAGTTTCTTCCAGATTTGTGAGGGATTGAATTTGCACGGCGACACGGTCATCATGTGTGTTTCCCACTTTCTCAACCCTTTTGACCCAATCCGAGACTCCAATTTCTAAAATATCTTGTCCTTCCTCTATAACTCGGTTGCTGGGTGTTGGCATCAGCTCGTATGGTTCTTCACAGCTGTCATTGACAGGGATTTCCACGACTGTGTCAGGTTCTGGTTCTTAAGCTCGGGAGGGTGGCCTTTCATATGGTAAGAGGCGTGCTTGGAGGTCTGTCAACTGCTTCCAGAGGGTCTCTAATTCTTCTATAGAGTGTTCTAGGATTACCGACTCCTATTGAGCTATGGGGGCACTAGCTATCTGCTTCTTTAAGTCAGCACATTCAGCCTCTAACTTTTCATATGACTCCAAAAAATTTGCATGCTCCTCGAGTAAGATGTGAATGTCTTCTGATGGAACCGCTCTATACTTGGTAGGGCTAATGGTTGTTCCTTCGGTTCCTTCCATAGCTGCTTCAATATTATCTTGGTTTTGTTGTTGAAGCCGCTTGTTCTCTTCTAATGTTGTTACCACATGCTTGCTTAATAGCCCAAGATTGCGTCTGAGTGTAGCGTTGGATATCATTTGTGCCTGTAGCATGCTTTCTAGTCCTTTGACTGCTTTATCATCCACCGTCGATATCTTCGATTCCAATTCTGTGTGAGCCTATTGTAAGGTGGTATGTTCTGCTAGGAGCGTTTGGTAATCAATTTCTACAGTGTTGACTCTAGCCTGTAGGCGCTGAGATTCTGCCTGGAGGGTAGCGATACGTTCTTCCAATTGGTGGTATTCTTGTTGTAGTTGATGTGCACACTAAAGTAATGTTGGGAGAGATGGTTGGATGCACTTAGAAGATTTGGTTGGTACTGCTAATCCTGCTTTGCACCAGCCCTCTTTGACTCCAGATATGCTTAGTAGACTCCTTGAGCTTCCAAATGATACCAAAATATGCTATATGTACTTTGGAAATGATTTGAATATAATGATTAGATCAAAACAGATGAGTTTGCACTTCACTAGACTTGAAAACTTTCTATTTTGATCTTGATACCTGCTCAGTCTTTCACTCAGTATGACCAGCACACTTACAATTGGAAAAATTCCTCTTAGAGTTATTCAATTAGCTTAACAAGCTACCATTTGCAAGTGGAGTCATTCAAATTGATAAACTATGCTCAGAGAAATAACTTTAGCAAGTTTATGGTCACTCCCGACTTTTTAGGAAATGTGCAGACAAATACCAAAGACTGCTTCGAAGGCGATTTCTCAAAAATGGCTGAACCAAACTTCTTCAAACTTTGCAGTCTTGTAGAATGTATTGAGCTGGATCTACCAAGCTTTGAATCACCTGATTTGGTTCAGTATGCACTGAGATATGCCTCTTGGAAGTTGACAGACTTGGAGAAGATAACTCAGAGAACACAGAAGTAATGAATGTAACTCTTTCTATTAATTCACATGAATGTACAATCTCATTGGCTTGATAGATGTAGCCTAATGAGTTGGAGATGTGTAGGCTATGGTGTAGCACTTACACACTCAATGATCACAGATGTTAGCCTCGGGAATGGTGTATCTATCCGTGACTTTTCAAACACTACTTATATATTAAGTGAGTGAGAGTTTGAATTCAAATTTGAATTCTTGGCTCCCTTCAATCACTCCTCTAAAAGTAGGGAGATATTCTCTCAATCACAAGTTCTAATTTTCCACGAATCTATCAAGTAGGTGTATCCATAAGATTCCAAGTGATTTAGACTTTTACAGGAAGTAAAAAAGTAAGAACTTATAAGCATAAGTTCACATGGTCCTTTCTTCAAGTGAATTAAGCTTCCAAGGTTTCAACACCAAATTTCCAAGGTTCCAAGCCAAGTGTGAAGGCTTGAATTGCACCAACAGCTCCCCCTCAAGCCAAACACTTTGGCTTAAGTCTTCATCTTCAATCTTCAATCACATCCTGCAATCCAATCATGGATTTGAATCTGCATAACTTGTTTCCATCCAAAGCTTTAGTAAGTAAATCTGCACATTGCATATTAGTGGACACATAAGTCAACTGAATGTCCTTGCTAAGCAACTTCTCTCTCACATAGTGGTAATGAACCTGTATGTGTTTTGTCCTAGCATGATATATTGGATTAGCTGCAAGGTGAAGAGAACTTGTGTTGTCACCAAAGATAATTGGTGGCCTTGTATATAGGCCTAACTCTGTATACAAAAGTTTTAACCAAATAGCTTCTTGAGTGGCATTGGCTAGCCCTCTATACTCTGCTTCAGTAGATGACAAAGCTACTGTAGGTTGTTTCTTGGCTGACCAAGAAATAGGTTTATCACCTGCAAAACATATGTATCCTGATGTGCTCCTCCTATCATCCTTGCATCCTGCCCAATCTGCATCTGAATATACTTTAATGTCAATATCTGATGTATAAGAAAAGTACAAACCATGGTTCTGAGTTCCCTTTAGATACTTCAAGATCTTCTTTGCTGCCTCTTTGTGCATGAATTGGCTTAGCACACTAACTCCATATGCTATGTCAATTTTGGTTAAGGTAGCATAATTCAAACTACCTACCATACTTTGATATCTTGTAATGTCTTGGACTTCATCACCTTCATGAGCACTAAGCTTTAGGTTGACCTCCATTGGAGTACTTGAGACTTTAGCATCCTGCAAATTAAACTTCTTCACAATGTCCTGTACATACTTCTTTTGAGTGATATATATACCTGAATTAGTGTAGACTAACTCAAGACCTAAGAAGTATTTCAATGATCCAAGATCATTGATCTTGAACTCCTTCATCATCTGTCCTTTGATGCTTCTAATACCATTGACATCATTGCCTATAATGATGATGTCATCAACATAAACACACAAGTAGATTACCTCTGTACTATTCCTCTTTATGAATAGAGAAGTGTCTGCTTTACTCATCACAAATCCTTGGTCTTGGAGATATGTTGTCAACCTGTAATTTCATGCTCTAGGTGCCTGCTTCAATTCATATAGAGCCTTCTTCAATTTACAAACATAATTTACCTTCTTGGGATCTTCATAGCCAGGTGGTTGTGACATGTAAACTTCTTCAGATATCCATCCATTCAAGAAAGCATTCTTGACATCTAATTGGTACATGTTCCAATTCTTAGATGCAGCTATACTCACTAGTACTCTGATTGTTGGCATTTTAGCCACAGGAGAAAATGTCTCCTCATAATCAATGCCTTGGGTTTGTGCAAAACCCTTGGCTACCAACCTAGCTTTGTACCTGTTGATTGTTCCATCTAAGTTTCTCTTTAGTTTGTAGATCCATCTGGATCCTATCACCTTCATAGAGTCCTTCTTGGGTACCAAGTCCCATGTGTCACTCTCCTTGAGAGCTTCTATTTCTTCATCCATAGCTCCTTTCCATTCAGGTTTGGTGATTGCCTCTTCATATGTACCTGGTTCTTCATTCAACAAATCCTTTGCAAGATATACAGAATGCTTGGTTACAAGAGAAGTATCATACCCATATCTGATAGGCTTCTTACTTTCTCTCTGAGATCTCCTCATTGCTTGAGTTGAGGATTCTGGTATATCCTCTAGCTTCTTCATTTTCATCTTCCCTTTGGACTTCCATGCCTTAAATTCCTCAAGGTTAATTGTGTCATCATCATCTGAGCTTGAGTCTTCTTTCTATATTGGTTCCTTCTTGGTGAGCTTTGGGAAATCTTCTTCCATATCATAGGGTAGACTAACCTTCCTGCATTCATTCTCATACCATGAGTCATTTTCATCAAAGATGACATCTCTGCTTACTTTGAAGCCTTTGTTTGTTGGGTTGTAGAATCTGTACCCTTTTTGGTTCAAATCATAACCAATGAAGATACAGTTTTTAGCTTTAGGGTCTAGCTTTCCCCTTACCTGTGAGGGAATATGCACATATGCAATACAACCAAAGATTTTGCAATGATCCAATGATGGTCTCTTACCATGCCAAGCTTCATATGGTGTCATTCCATCAAGTGTCTTTGATGGCAACCTGTTAATGAGATAGGTGGCAGTAGATACACTCTCTGCCCAAAGATAATTTGGCAACTTCTTTTCATTAAGCATAGACCTAGCTGTTTCAACAATAAGCCTATTCCTTCTTTCAGCTACCCCATTTTGTTCAGGTGAGTACCTTGTAGTTATCTCCCTTTTGATGCCTCTTTCCTGCAAGAAATCTTCAAACTCATTGGAGAAGTACTCTCCTCCTCCATCTGACCTTATCTTCAAGTTTCTTCCTATTTGGTTTTCAACAAGTGCAAGATACCTCTTGAAACAATTAAACACTTCATCTTTATGCTTCATAAAGTATAAGACAGTCCATCTGCTATAATCATCAATGAAGGACACATAGTACCTTGATCCTGAAATGGAGGGATCCTTGCTAGGTCCCCAAACATCTGTGTGTACCAAGTCTAGGTAGTCTTCATGCATGAAACCTTTCCTTGAGTAGGGCAACCTGTGAGACTTACCAAACTGACAAGCACTACACTTGTAAATCATGTGTTGCTTGGACACATTAGGTATCCCAAGCACACATTGATCCCTGCACATTTGCTTTAGGGTTCTTTCACCTATGTGACCTAACCTCTTGTGCCATATTTCTAACTCTGAAAGTGTTTGATCCTTGTAATTGTATAAAGCAATGTTTTTGGTGTCTTCTAGCTCAAAAGTAAATAATCTACCTGATTTCTCTCCCTTGGCTATCCTTCTGAATCCATGTCTTGGGTCCTCCACATATGCTCCATGTTGAGTGAATCTGACCTGCAAACCTTTCTCCACAATCTGACCAACACTCATTAGGTTCTTGGTAATGGTTGGTACATAAAGTACCCTACTCAATAGGTTCTGGTTCCCATCACAAGTTTTCACATTTCCAATCTTTACAACAGAATGTTTAGTATCATCACCTGTCTGTACCTGATGTTTGCCCTTGGGTTCTTCCAAATCAGAGAGTAGTGCCACATTACCAGCTACATGGTTAGAACACCCTGAATCAATATAAAATAAATGATCATCATTTGAACCTGCCTTGGAGGTCATATTCATGATCAATAGGGAGTCATCTTGCTCCTCTGTGTAGTTGTTGTAATCCCTTCTATTTCTGAATCCACCTTGGTAGTTACCATTGTGGTTGTGGTTGTAATTGTTGTTGTATTGATTGTTGTATCCATTGTAGCCTTGGTGTTGGTTGAATTTACCTCTACCTTGAGAGTATCCACCTCTTTCATAGCCTCTTCCTCTCTGATTCTTATAATTTCTGTAGCACTCATCTGTGGTATGGTTAGACAATCCACAAATGTTGCATGGTGATGAGTTGTATGGTCTCCCCCTACCTTGCTTACCTCCTCTGCCCTTGCCTCTTGAAGATCTACCTCTCCCTGCATAGTTAGCTTGGGAGGTAGAGCCTTCTTCTTCTTGCTTCTTCCCTTTACCTTTATCCTTAACTTTCTTATCAGTATATAGAGCAGAGGGGTTATTACCTTTTGATTGATCTCCAGCCTTTGTAAACTTTGCTTCATGTGTGAATAGTTGGCCCATGAGAGTTGTGAGATCTGGGGTATGCATGTCCATGTAGAGATCCATTGCAGTGGTGAAGCTCTCCCACTTATCATCTGCCTTTAGTCCATTGATTTCTTGCCTTACTATTTGTTCCTCTTCAATCTCCTCTCCAATGCTTGCTAATTGGTCTGCCACATCCTTGATCTTGGTCACAAATTCTGAGACTGATTGCTTTGGTTGCTTCCTAAGGGTTGTGAATTCAATCCACAATTGATTCTTTCTGGCTCTTGTGTTAGAAGAAAAGTATGATGACAAGGTTTCCCAAGTCTCTTGGGAAGTCTTACAATTCCTGATGTGAGGTAAAAGGAAATCAAATATAGAGTTAAGAAGATAAGACCTTGCCAATGCATCTTTTGCACACCATGTGTTGAGCCTCCCTTGTTCATCCTTGGTGGGTAGTCCTCTAGCTTTGAATGAGGGTATTTCCTCATCTCCTGAGATGAATCCAAATAAGCTTCTTCCTTGTAGATAGGTCTTCATCCTTAGAGACCAAAGTTGGTAATTGTTCCTGTCCAACTTTTCAATGAATGAAGGAAAACCATCTCCCATGTTACCTTATTTGCTCTGATACCACTGTTGGGAGAAATGGTTGGATGCACTCAGAAGATTTGGTTGGTACTGCTAATCCTGCTTTGCACCAGCCC
This sequence comes from Ceratopteris richardii, assembly GCA_020310875.1. Lineage (NCBI taxonomy): Eukaryota > Viridiplantae > Streptophyta > Polypodiopsida > Polypodiales > Pteridaceae > Ceratopteris > Ceratopteris richardii. The sequence goes on along the minus strand of CM035443.1, from coordinate 28,273,009 downwards.
TCTTTGACTCCAGATATGCTTAGTAGACTCCTTGAGCTTCCAAATGATACCAAAATATGCTATATGTACTTTGGAAATGATTTGAATAATGATTAGATCAAAACAGATGAGTTTGCACTTCACTAGACTTGAAAACTTTCTATTTTGATCTTGATACCTGCTCAGTCTTTCACTCAGTATGACCAGCACACTTACAATTGGAAAAATTCCTCTTAGAGTTATTCAATTAGCTTAACAAGCTACCATTTGCAAGTGGAATCATTCAAATTGCTAAACTATGCTCAGAGAAATAACTTTAGCAAGTTTATGGTCACTCCCGACTTTTTAGGAAATGTGCAAACAAATACCAGAGACTACTTCGAAGGCGATTTCTCGAAAATGGCTGAACCAAACTTCTTCAAACTTTGTAGTCTTGTAGAATGCTTTGAGCTGGATCTACCAAGATTTGAATCACCTGATTGGGTTCAGTATGCACTGAGATTTGCCTCTTGGAAGTTGTCAGACTTGGAGAAGATAACTCAGAGAACCCAGAAGTAATGAATGTAACTCTTTCTATTAATTCACATGAATGTACAATCTCATTGGCTTGATAGATGTAGCCTAATGAGTTGGAGATGTGTAGGCTATGGTGTAGCACTTACACACTCAATGATCATAGATGTTAGCCTCGGGAATGGTGCATCTATCCGCGACTTTTCAAACACTACTTATATATTAAGTGAGTGAGAGTTTGAATTCAAATTTGAATTCTTGGCTCCCTTCAATCACTCCTCTAAAAGTAGGGAGATATTCTCTCAATCACAAGTTCTAATTTTCCACGAATCTATCAAGTAGGTGTATCCATAAGATTCCAAGTGATTTAGACTTTTACAAGAAGTAAAAAAGTAAGAACTTATAAGCATAAGTTCACATGGTCCTTTCTTCAAGTGAATTAAGCTTCCAAGGTTTCAACACCAAATTTCCAAGGTTCCAAGCCAAGTGTGAAGGCTTGAATTGCACCAACAAGTAATGTATTGAATGTGCTATTTACATTATGCGATGCAAGGGGGAATGTTTGGAATGCAGGGGAAGTGGGAATGGGAATAGGGGTAGTGAATGCTTTGTCTGCCAATGACATGGTGAGTGGTGAGGTAGGGGGTAGGGGAGGGGGAGATGGTGGAATTGTGGGGAGAGGTTTTGTGAGGGTGGTGTCTGTGAAGATTGATGTTGTTGCAAGTATCTGCGGAGTGTGCCTCTGAGACATTGGAGTGCGAATGTACCGTTCCATGAAAGATGGGTATTGGGGTGGTGCGATTGGATCGAGTGAGGTGTAGGGGGCAGATGGGAAGTGTGGGTCATGGAATGGGGGTACCTATGCTGGGGGATAGGTTGGGAAACAAAGGATGACTTCTATGGGTGCGGGGGTTCCCATCACACTCAGAATTATGGGGTGACCAATTATGGGCTCAGAGGACAAAAAGGGTAAAGTGTACAGGGGGTTTGAGATGGAGGAGAAGAGGGTGTCCTCTGAGATTGGCTCTTGGATGGGGAAGAATGTGGATGAGGTTGGGTTGTAAGTGAAGGTAGATGTGATGAGTGTAGTTTTTTCCATAGTGGGAGGTGGTGGTGGGGCTAGAGAAGGTGGGGAAAGGGGGTGCGGGGGTAAGATGGGTGATGTCTGAACAAAAGTTTCAGCAAAGAGGTCAATGGTGGTGGTGGGGGTAGCCATGGTTTCAATGGTTACTTCTGGTTCTATGATGGGTATCCTGATAGTTTTACCTGCTAGTGGTAATGTGTCGACTCTGCGTTTGTCATACCTCATGGATTGGCGGACTGCTGTGTGGACAGCCTTTCGAATTCTTGAAGATTCTGACACTAATTTAAGGGTGTCAATAAAATGTTGATCCACTCCGTCATCTGTGAGCATTTCTTGCATCAAGGCTTGGCGTGATGCAAGGCAGAGTTGGTGCCTTTCTTGTACTGCTTTGATCGTATCGTATAACCTTTGTAGTTGAGTTGTGTATGCAGGTGCACCTACAAGTTCTGGCACTTCTTGTTGCTCATCTTGATGCCCTTGGTCATATTCTTCCTCATCTTCTTCATATTCGTCATCATCATCGTCCTCCTCATCCACTTCAAATATGGTAACAGGTACTTGGGAGGTTGTTGCCTACGGTTGAACATTCTCCACTTGTTGTCCCTCTTCTGCCTCCAGCTCTACGTCTTGTAACAATTGTTTGAAGTCTTCATTCGTGAGTTCTTCCAAGGGTGCACCACCAGGAAATTCAAGATCGGTTGGGACGGGAGGAAATATCAAGTTAGGGCCATCGGTGTTGCGTCTTGGAAGTCGTAGTGTGAATGGCCGAACTCTTCGGGGTGGAGGGGTAACGTCCGGTGTTAGGGTGGCTCCACGTGGTTGAGCACAAGGGACTTGGACCGTTCCTCTCATCTTCTTAGAAGGGGGTCCAGTGGACGTCCTGCCTCTAAACTGCTCTACTCGGTTCCACATCAGGGCCCGTTGAATAGGGATGTCATGAGCCAAACACCTATAAATTATTCTAGTTAGCGCACAACATCCATGTAAAACATGCTTCCGCGGCCATCATTTGTGGGCTAGGTGTATCTGATCAATGATCCAGTGGGGTAAGTTGATGGTGAGGCTCTGTGTCTCTGCCAGATACAAACTAAACCATATCTTTTTGGGTGGCATGGTGAATCTATCTTGGGCAAGAAAAGCAAAGTGCTGCATGCACATGCGAAGGTGTATTGCAATATTAGGCGTCATGGCCACCATCTCCTTGAGCTTGGTGAGGCTTCGATTCTTCATGTAATCATGCACTAGGGTCTCCTTCTCTGTTGGAATATGCATTCCACGCATATCTAGGGCCTCTCTCACTAACTTGTTTGATAGCCTAAACCTCTTGAGCTCATTTCCCCTTGTCAGAGATGGAAGCACAAATGAGCTTGCACCTTCTGGGTTCTTGTTTGGAGTCAAGGTGTTGATGAGATAGTAGCATCGCATGAAGTCATGCTTTGGGAGCCGGGCACTGAAGTATGCATCCAATCCTGGCTTCTCCCATACCGGATGTAGACCTTCTGCATTTTGTAACTTTTCAAATTCCCTTGTAAAGAAATGGTATTTACCTTGCTTCCCATTGAAGTCCAACTCTGATCCCCATAGGTATGATCCCTCGGCCAAGTTCTTGCAACTTCACTAAACCAGTGGGAAGCTTTTCCTATGGGCATGGTATGGCCACTGGGGGGGGTCCGCTACTAGTACTCTTCTCGAATTCGCTTTTCCTCTTCCTTGCGTTTCTTGGCAGTGTTGAGTCCATTTAGCATCTCCTCAGTCATGGGTTCTTGATATAACTTGACTCTACATCCGCATATGTAGCTAGGGAGAATGTCGCCTTCTAAAATGGCTAATTGTACTACTCCACTAGTTGAAACCCTATTTATGATCATAGGTCCATAACCACGATTTTCTAATTTTCTCGCATGTTGCTTCAACATGTAGACTAAAACTAGGTCTCCTGCTTTCAGTCCTTTATTCTTCACATGGGCATCAAAGTATGCCTTCTGTCTCTTCTTAGCTGCATATATTCCAGCTGTAGCTCTTAGCCTTGTTTCACCTAGTCGTTCTAGATCCAAAATCCTCGAGGAGAGTTCATGACCCGTCCACTCATGCTCCTGTGCTACTTTCAATGTAGGTATCAAGAAGTCCAATGGTGGCACTGCATTTTGACCGAATACCATCTGAAAGGGTGTGGCTTGGAGTACCATTTTATAGGCCACTCGGTATGCCCAAACAGCATGGTGTAGCTGTTTGTCCCAATCAGAGCGTTTATTATTCACCAATTTGGTGACCACGTTGCAAAGAATCTTATTAGTGCTTTCAGCTTGCCCATTGGCTTGGGGGTGATAGGGGGCAGACTTCTTATGGACTACCAAGAATTCTTAAAGCAGATTTTCAATAGCTTCATTTAAGAAATGAGTCCCTCTATCACTTACTAGCTCTATAGGTAGCCCGTATCTAGTGAACACATTCTCAAATAAGAACTTAGCAGTTGTCTGAGCATCATTCTTCATCATGGCTTTCACCTCTAGCCACCTGGTTAGATAGTCTGTGGCCACAATAATGTACTCAGCATGGGAACCCTTAGCTGGGGGATTAATAGGACCTACAAAGTCTATTCCCCACTTAGAGAATGCTCGTCCACCCATCATAGGTTTCAAAGGCATCTCATCTTTATGTATAGGATACTGAGTTCGCTGACAGACATCACACCTCTTCACATAGGTATGTGCATCCATGTGAAGGGTCGGCCACCAAAGACCTGCAAATAATATAGCCTTAATCAACCAATCTTGTCCAAAATGTCCTCCTGCCACACCTTGGTGAGCAGTTTCCAATATCTTGAGGTATTTTCTCTCATGGACACATAGTCTGAGGTAACCATCTTTACCACGCTTGTATAGGTTATCACCAATGACTGAGTAATCTAGCGCTTCTTGTTCTAAACTTCTTTTTCTAGCCAAAGTCATGTCTTGAGGGAACGTTTTCGTCCTCAGGAAGGCTACTAATGGTTCACTCCAATCTGGCACTATGGACACTTGATAAAGAGTGGCATGCTCCACACGTGGTTTAGTGCAACCGATTGGGCATTCCTTGCACAATCAATGAACATCTGCTTCCATGCTAGGCGAATGCACTCCAAGTCTCCTTAATGTCAGTAGGGTTTATTGCCTCGAGTAGTGTTGCTCTAATGCACCTACATGTGCTAATTGCAACCATTTAGAGTACTCTTCCTCTTCCACACAATAGGCTAATACTCCTTGCTTCGTATGTTTGTACATACTTCCTGCCATGATTTGATACTTTTGGGCTTTGACTACCTCCCTATCTTGAGTGTTTACTACTGGATGCTTAGGCCCATATGTGAGTACTGGCACTGGCTTAGCCCACTGAGGTACAACTTCTAAATTAAACAAGTAAGCATCAAGTAAGTCATCTGATACTCCTTGTGGTGCTTGTCCGGATGTGAGTCTTGAGAGGTGGTCTGCTCTCAAGTGAGTCTTGCGTTTCCTTACCACTACCTCAAAGTCATATTCCATAAGTAAGAGGAACCATCTTACTAATCTGCCAGTATTGCAAGGTTTGTTTACCAAGTACAACAATGCCTGATGATCACTAAAAAGTTTAAACTTATTTGCAAGAAAATAGTGTCTAAATTTCTTAACCGCATACACCATGCCTAATCCTTCTCTTTCAGTAGTGGTATAATTCCGTTTAGCTGCATTTAGTTGTCTACTAGCGTAGGCAATTGAAAGATCCATATTACCTTCACCACTAGGTTGTGATAACACACATCCAACAACGTAATTGGATGCATCGACGTGAACATGAAAGGGCTTATTCCAATCTGGTGTGGCCAAGATTGGTGGTGAACACAATCTTCTTTTGAGTTCGTTGAAAGAGTTTTCACATTCATCAATCCACTAAAAGTTAGTCAAAAGTTCGTACAGAGGCTTTGCAATGATGGCGTACATGTGTATAAAGTGTCGGTAATAACCACAATGCCCCATGAAAGCTTGTACTTCCTTGACATTCTTTGACCTAGGTAGCTCTGCGATGGCTCTAACTTTTTCCTCGTCCGTAGATATGCCATTCTTTGACACTATGTGTCCTAGAATCTTGCCTTGCCTGACCATGAAAACACACTTTTCTGGGTTCAGGCACACTTTATATTCTCTACATTTGTCAAAGATTTGCTTGAGTTTAGGTATATGTGTTTGTCTAATGATGGAATGAGCACGAAGGTCGTCAACATAGACCTCTAGATTCTTCCTCAGGAACTCTTTAAACACGTGGCACATCAGTCTCTGAAAGGTGGCAGGCTCATTGGTCAGCCCAAATGGCATTACCCTAAAGGCGAGTATGCCCCACTGTGTGGCAAAAGCCATCTTGTGTTGATCTTCTGGAGCAATGGCTACTTGATTGTAGCCTGAAAATCCATCAAGGAAGCTGTACACCTCCTTGCCTGCTACTCTTTCTAGCAGATGTTTAGTGATAGGAAGCGGATAGTTATCTCGAATTGTGGCTGCATTAGCATTCTTCAAGTTGATGCATAAATGTAGCTTTCCATTCTTCTTGGGCACCACGACAATGGGGGATACCCACTCAGTGTGCTCAGTTTCATAGATAAATCGAGCTTCGACCAATCTATCTATATCTTCCTTGATCTTAGCAGCATAGTTATCGTTATATGTGTATGGCTTTTGCTTAGAGGGTTTGGCATCTGAGGTCATGGGAATAGTGTGTGAGCACCTGTCCGGATCCACACCTTTCAAGTACTTGTAACTCCAAGCAAATACATCTCTGTATTCTCTTAGCAAGGCTATTAGCTCATACTCCTCTTCCTCAGTGAGGTCATGTCCTCCGTAGGTACATCTTTCTTCTCTTTCTTCTATGGCTACAACTATTTTCTTGGTGGTTTCTTTGTTATCATAGGCCTCTCTTGACTGTGCCTCGCGTTTAGACTCTCTTTTCCTCCTCCACGACATGTGGTTGGTCCTCCTTAAACACCACATCGTCACTCGCCATGATCTTCTTAGCTTCAAGGTCATAAATCTTATAAGCCTTCTTATCTTTGTTGTACCCTAAGAAGATACATTTGATGCTTTTTGCTTGAAGCTTGTTTCTCTCCTTATCTAGAACATGTACATAACATTCATTTCCAAATACTTTGAAATGGGAAACATAAGGCTTTTCACTAGTGTAGGCTTGTTGTGGAGTCTTTCCATCAAGTGCCTTGGTGTAGCTTCGGTTCAAGATGTAGACAACAGTGTTCACAGCCTCTACCCAAAGTTGATTAACCCTTTCCCTTGAACATGCACCTTGCCATCTCCATTGTTGGGAAAGATGCATGGATGATCCAAGAGACTGAGTAGGTACAGCTAAACTTGCATTGTACCAGCCCTCTTTTGCTTCAGACTTGATTAGTAGACTCCCTTAGCTTTCCAATGACACCAAGAAATGACCTATGTCCTTTGGAAATGATGTGTGTAATGATTGAACCAAAACAGATAACTTTGGAAGTCACAAAGTCATGAAAACTTTCTATTTTTGTCTTGACACCTGCTCAATGTATTGCTCAGTGTGACAAGCACAGTAGCAATTGATAAAATTCCTTCTAGGGATATTCAATTACCTAAGTAAGCTACCATTTGCAAGTGGAATGATGTAAAATAATAAACTATGCTAAGAGAAATTAATTTGGCAAGATTTGGTATACCCCCGACTTTTTAGGACTGTAGCAAAGATAGACTAGTGAGCACCTCGATGACGATTTCTCTAAATAGGCTGAATGAAATCACTGAAAACTTTGTCAGTATGTAGATGACTTTGCGTTGAATCCAAGAAGCTTTGAATCACTGAATTTGGTGGAGTATTGATTGAGATATGCCCTTGACAAGTTGACAAACTTTGGAGTAGACAAGCAGTGAACACAGAGATAAATGATGTAAATGTATCTATAAATTAACACTTGTGTACAATCCCATTGGCATGACAAGCATTGCCTAATGGTGTAGAGAGGTGTAGGCTATGATGTAGTCCTCACACACACTCAATGACAGTAGAATGAAGCTCGGGAGTGATCTCTCCTACCGAGACTTTTCTTGATCACTTTTATATGTAATGAATAAGAATTTGAATTCAAATTCAAATTCTTGGCTCCCTATAATCAAGCTCCTAAAGGTTTGGAGATGTTCTCTCAATCAAGTGAGCTAATTTTTGCACGAATCTCTTACGTAGGTGATTACAAAAGATTCCAAGTCAATTTGACTTTTACAATGAGGTAAAGTGGTAATAAACCACTAGCATATGTTCCTATGGTTCTTCATTCATGTAGAGTCTTCATGATATCTTCCAAGCCAAATGTGTAGGCTTGTGATTTGGACCAACAGCTCCCCCTCAAGCCAAACATTTTGGCTTAAGTCTTCATCTTCAATCTTCAAGTATTTCCTGCAATCCAATCATAGATTTGACCTGCAAAGTTTGGTTCCATCCAAAGCTTTAGTCAGCAAATCTGCACATTGCATGTTAGTTGACACATAGGTCAGCTGAATGTCCTTGCTTAGCAGCTTCTCTCTCACATAATGGTAATGTACTTCTATGTGTTTTGTCCTAGCATGATAGATAGGGTTAGCTGCAAGATGAAGAGAACTTGTATTATCTCCAAAGATAATTGGAGCTCTAGTATATAACCCCAATTCTGTATACAAAAGCTTAATCCAAATTGCTTCTTGAGTAGCATTAGCTAGCCCTCTATACTCTGCCTCTATAGAAGACAATGCCACAGTTGGTTGCTTCTTTGCAGACCATGAAATTGGTTTGTCACCTGCAAAGAAAATGTATCTAGAAGTGCTCCTCCTATCATCCTTGCATCCTGCCCAATCTGCATCTGAATAGACTTTTATATCAATATCTGAAGTATAAGGAAAATACAAGCCATGGTTTTGTGTACCCTTGAGATACTTCAAGATTCTCTTGGCAGCCTCTAAGTGAGGTATCCTTGGCTTTTGCATAAATTGACTTAGCACACTAACTCCATATGCAATATCAAATCTAGTTAAGGTAGCATAGTTCAAGCTACCCACCATACTTTGATAACCTGTAATGTCTTGGACTTCATCACCTTCATGGGCACTTAGCTTTAGATTCACCTCCATTGGAGTGCTTGCTGCTTTAGCATCCTGCAAGTGTTAAACTGTTTATGGTTTAGTCGTTACTCTACTTCCGATTCAGATACTTCAAGTTCAATCGGTTCCAAATCCTTCTAACCGCAATCCTTCTCTTAGCCACGTGGGTCCTTGGGAGTGGTAGGGGTCTGTTAGACAGAGGCCCTGTACTATTTTCCCAATTTAACACACAATCTTACTGTCCTTCCGTCCTTAGCTCAGTATCCGTCCCTGAACAACGGAAGACTGTTCAGTGTATTGGAATTAGAACTTCAGGACTGAGGTTAGCAGTCCGGTTACGTATTCTACGCGCAAAAGATACTTCAATAACAAAATCACCTAATCTGTACTTCTTCAAGGCAGATAGGTGTGCCAACTCGACCTTATGCCTTAAAGTCACGCGGATTCGAACAGTCAATCTCCTCGTAATAAACAACGAACCATAAACCGACGATGTTCTACTCACATTCAGACAGTTACAGCTACTAGTCTTCCCGTAGTTGGAGTAAACAGCAAATATAAGATGCAGTAACGAATTCAGCCGCTTACAAAGACTTTACAGACAATTAGTTCGAGATTACTCTTCGCACTACTTACTCCACAGAAGAACTATCAAACAACGCGTTCTAGCTTGAGCAACGTTCAGGAACACTTCAATCAGTACCGGACGGAATCTCTACAACACAGTATCGATTCGTAACACTGCATTATAATGCGCCTACGCACACAAACAGATACGCAGTAGGGACATTGGAACAGACGGAACAGAACACATACACCTACAATACTACACTTGCAAATCCCAAAAACCGGGCTCTCTACCGCTTTCCTTTCATTGCTTTAAATAGAAATCTGTTACAAGGTTTGCGCGAATCTTTCTTTACCGCGCATTTCCCGAAGGGTTCTTTCTTCATTAAAGCCCTCTGTCTAAGTACAATTGTCCTTGTCCGGCGGCCGTCTAACACTTGGCACGCACGGTGGACTCGAACCCGCAGGTTCCTATGGTTCGGATACTAGACCTTCTAAGTACATACTTCGGGCGAGCCTAAATGTTCGGGTAATTTTCTTTTTGAGGGTTTCTAACATCTGTACTAAGGTGGTGGGTTCTAGTAATTGGGCGTCGGTTCTTACTTCACTAAGGGCTATGGCTTGATTTAACAAAATTTTGGTTTGGGTTTGAAGGAAAGCCTCTTGTAAGTAAAATTCGTTAGCTAATGCCGCATCTCGGGCTGTCTACATTTCGGTCAGTTTGGTCTGCATCTCTGTAATACACTCCTTCTGGTTGCGCACTTGGTTGTCTAGGCGTTCAAACTGCTGGGTTTGGAAATCGAGAGTTTTTCGAAACGCATCTCGTTCTCTACGCGTATTGTCGATATCCTTTAGGTATCGGCCTTCCTGTATCAATTGGCGTTTTAGGATACTGTTAACCTCATCTGCGCATTCTTGGGCTCGTCGTAACTGTTCTTGGACTTGTTCGGCTTCTTTCTGTTGGTCCTGATTCTTCTTGATGGTCTCCTGCAATTGAATCTTTGTTTCTGCGACCAATTCTTCGAGAGAGGCGTTGATATCTTCGTGTTCGTGGAGGGTGGTCGTCAGGGCTCGGATTTCTTCATGTGCGGCGTGTAGTAGTCGTTCTTTGGCGGCAACTTGCTCGAGGGCTGCATCTCTTTGTTGTACTAGAGTCTGTTCTGCCGAAAATTTTGCTTGGAGTTCTGCTAACTGTGTCTGTAGCTGATGATTCTCAGTCTTTATGGCTTCTATTTCTTCCTGGAGGGGGGTGATGTCGGCTTCCAGGACGTCGAACTTATATTGGTATTCTGCCTTCAGATTGTCCGTGGCTTCCTTAAACTGTGCTGGCAGCTGGTGTGATAAATGCATGAGGAACTGCCCCATGGAGGCTAGTTCCGAAAATACGTTGTGTGGTGGTGGTGGTTGACGAGGCTGAGAGGACGTATCGGTGAGTAGGTTCTGGGAGTTTGGCGGAGAGTAGTTAGGGGAGGAAGAGGAGGATGGTGTAGGTTCAGAACTGGGTTGGCGGGGTGGTTCCGGTGGGAGGTCGGGGTTGACAGGTGGTGTGGGAAGAACAGTGTCAGTCGCGGTTACCTTGGCAACTGTCTGTTGTTGGGTTTCTGTATGATTGATGGCTGCGATGAGTTTATCCAGTGCTTGTGTGGCGGATTCCGGTTCGTCCTGTTGATGCTCAGATTCCTTTTCGATGGACACTATCTCTGTCTCTGCTTGGTTTTGCTGGTCTTGTTGCTCCGTCGAGGTGTCGTTGTGTATTGAAGTGGCGGTGTCGTGGTATGTTTCTTCTTGTTTGTCCTCTTCGGTGTCTTGTTTCTTTTCGGCGGATCCTTGGACTTCACTTTCTGAAGAGCTGATCCGGATTCGCTTAGTGCGGAAGAGTTGATTGATCTCTTCGTCTTCTTCTTCAGTTTCATCGAGCGGTTGTGCTGATTCTTCATGCCTAAGTGCTGGGCCTGTGGGTGGGGGTTGTGCGGCGAGAATGGTTGGGAAGAGGAATGAGATGATGTGGGGAAGGCGAGAGCGCGGAGAGGTGCCCTTTTGGAGTTGCTTTACTATAGCTACGCATTCCTTATGAACTCGTTGGAAGAAGTAAGAGGCAAAGTTCACGGGTTCGCGGGCGGCTAACTCCAAGGTGGAATAGAAGGGGCGAGAGATGCCGTATGTTCGTTTTTGCAGGTTGAGGATTGCTACGAGGAACTGTAGAGTGGATCGTTCGGGTTCCGGGCGGTAGAGAATGGCATATTTGTTTGATGAGGAGCGGGGGAAGAGTTCGGTCATGCGAGCGACAGGGATGCTAGGGCCATTTTCGCGGCCTTGCGGGGTGAGGCGGTAGGCTGCAGAGAAGGCTTGGAAAGTGATGACGGTTCTATATGGGAGGGAAGGGAAGACCCACTGTCGTTCGGTGATGGGGAGTTGGGCGATGGCGTGGATGATCTGCGCGGAGAAGGGATGGGCTTCCACTGAGTGCCAAGGCAATTCAGCGAAGTTGGCCAACCCTCTACAACGTAGATATTTGCCTACGTCTGTAGGGATACCATCACGGAAAGCAGCGTAGTTGGCTAGCGCTTCCATGGTGTTCACGAGCACACTTATAGTCAACACAGGGGACAGGGATAATACGTATAATCTCGAGAGCACAATAGCGTTTTTGGCGCAACCGAGGGGGTTAAATAAGGAGAACACGGTGGGGGTGGGAAGGGGGGGGAGGTGGGTATCATTGTGCGGTGCGGGAATGATACTGTTTGCATGCTGGCATGCGTACTTGAGTGACCGGTAGGGAGGGGCATCTGGTAACATAAAGATTTGTACAAAACACGACTAAAAAGGGAGAAAAAAAAAGAAAGACGCAAAAATTTATACAAAACGCGGTTCGCCGCCGAATAATTTAATGCGTACTAGTAGTGGGATAATACGGCCGCAGCTTCGACCCATTGATTACCTTTGGAAGTGGATTTCCGGTCAACGTAGTCAACGGAAAAGTTGTCGGACCGATTTGTTCTGAGATCTTGAAAGGGCCGAACCATCGTAGTTTGAATTTTCCTGCTGCTCTATCCGATTTTGCGTTATAGAAGAGTACAAGCTGGCCTACCGAAAAGATTGGAGTCTTCAAATATCGATCGTGTGTCTTGGCTTGCCTTAGTTGTACTTCGCGCATAGTTAAAAAACTGAGCCATCGGTGCTCATCAAGTTTTCTGAGTGTGTCCATTCGTGCTGTCAGCGAATATTCCGGTAGCATCTTCTGAGTGATTGCTACACGCAGACTTGGGATGACTATTTCCATGGGTGCTATTGCTTCTAAACCATAAGTTAGTTTGAAAGGTGTCAAGCCTGTTGTTACCTTATATGTAGTCCGGTATGCCCATAATACTGCAGGTAGTAGTTGATCCCATCTTTCCAGTGCTTCCATGATCAATTTCCGGAGGATATTCAACAGTGATTTGTTTGTACTTTCGGCCAATCCATTGGCACGTGGATAATAAGGAGAGCTAAATTTATGTGTGACCTGGAATGATTGTGTAAGGGCCTTCATTAGATTGTTTACAAAATGAGTGCCTTGATCTGAGACAATTTCCAGGGGTAAGCCAAATCGTGGGAAGACATCCGTGAGTAGACATTTTGCTACCGTAACCGCTGTAGCGGACCGTAAAGCCCAGGCTTCTGCCCACCTAGTTGCGTAGTCTGTGCAAGTCAGTATGTATCGATTGTTACTTGATACGGCTGGAGGTGTAATTGGCCCGATAAAATCTAGAGCCCATTTCTGGAAAGGTTCTAATGGTAAGATGGGTTGCAGAGGAAAAAGGTGCCGTTGTAAAGGCTGACCAGTTCTTTGACAAGTATCACATTGTTTAACAAACTGTGCGACATCTCTGTACATCGTTGGCCACCAGAGACCTCCTTGCAGAATTTTCCGGTGAGTTAAGTCTACTGCAAAATGGCCACGGGAAGGAATTGAGTGAGCCAAAGTGATAACTGAATTAACCTCATGTGGTGGAATACAGTGAAGTAGGATTCCGGTATGATCTGCATAATATAGTTCTCCAGCAACTATCCGGAATCGGCGACTAACGACTGCAATTTTTTTTCGAACTGCCTTGGCAGTCTCGGCTGGAAAGCGTCCTTCGGTGAGAAAAGTTAGAATCTGATCATAGTATGTAGATGGTGCTTGTAGGTTGGTCGTCTCATCGGATAGTGGTTCAGCATTATAAATCGCAGGAGTCGTGTCATCTATGCCTACCGGAGCTTCACCGGAATCCAGGCGAGATAAGAAATCTGCTAGGGCATGTGCATTTCCGGGTCGGTGAATGACGTCATAGTCGAATTCTTGTAAAAGTAGCACCCATCGTGCTAATCGTCCACCTAAATGCTGCTGTCTTACTAGATAAACAAGGGCAGCATGGTCCATATGAAAGGTAAACTTCCGGCCTAGTAGATAATGTCTGAACTTTTTGATTGAGTAAATCAATCCTAGACATTCTCTTTCAGTAGTGGAATAGTTCTTTTCTGCCGGTGCAAGCCTTCTACTGGCGTAATAAACAGGGCGAAACCACTTATCTGTTTGCTTTATCAGAATACTGCCAATTGCAATATCTGAAGCGTCGACAAAAACATGGAACGGATTGTCCCAGTCCGGTGGTTGTAAAATTGGGGCTTGCGTCAGGAGATACTTGAGCCGATCAAATGTAGTTTGGCATTCTTCAGTCCATTCAAACTGTCAGGGAGTTTTTGTGATTAGCCTGTTTAGTGGTACTGCTAGGTGAGCAAGCCACCGTAAGTGTCTACCATGCCACCGTATTTGACCCATAAAACGCATTACTTCTTTTGGAGTTGCGGGTACCGGGGCTTCTAAAATTGCCGAAATCTTATCTGGGTCTACTCGGATACCTTGAGCAGATACAATATGCCCAAGTAGTTTGCCACACGAAACCGCAAACACGGATTTGTTTGGGTTAAGACAGAGTCTATATTCTCTACACTTCTGAAAACAACATTGTAAATGACTTAAATGTGCTATCATCTTCCCAAAGATTGAGAAGTCGTCAAGATATACTTGCATGAATGAAGTGAGATAAGGAGAAAATATCTCCTGCATACATCTTTGAAATGTGCTTGGTGCATTTCTTAATCCGAACCACATTACAGTGCAGGCGAAGACACCCCAATTGGTAATGAAAGCAGTTTTTGGTATATCTTCTTCAGCCATTCTAACCTGATTGTAACCACTATATCCATCTAAGAATGAATATATTTCATTACCTGCGACTCTATCAAGCATGGTATCCAAAAAAGGGATCGGGAACGGGTCTGGTACTGTTGCTGCGTTTAATTTCCGGTAATCCACACAGATTCGTAATTGCTTGTTTTTCTTTGGTACAATCACAATTGGTGAGATCCATTCAGCATGCTCTACTGGTACGATGAACCCCACTTTTAATAATCTGTCAAGTTCGGCTTTTACCTGTGATGCATAATTGGGATTCATCCGGTAGCTGGGTTGTTTGTTTGGTTTAACTTCAGGTTTCAACATAACTCTGTGTTGATAAATGCGCGGATCTAATCCTTTCATGTCTTTGTAATCCCATGCAAAGACGTCTGAGAATTCGCGAAGAAGCTGAATCAAATTAGCCTGAAAGATTTCCGGTAAGTTTTGCCTTATTTTTACAGGTCGAGGATGGTCCTTGTCTCCTAGATTGTACGTGATCAGCTGGTCTTCAGGGACATAAAATTGTTGCGGGTTCTCTGTATCCTTTGTTGGCTTGAATAGTGGTTGTAATTCAATATCTGCTTGGTCAGACTTTTCGGTGATAGCTACTACTGCACAAACTGAAGTGTTCCAGTTATCGATGACGGACTGTAGATCAACAGTTCCTAGAGACATTAAATCGGCGTTACTCTTCAAAAATTGCTCTTCTTCATCATCTGATAGTCCATCTAACATATGAACTGGTTCAGCAAGATAGGGTCTGGCGTGAGGTTCGCAGGGTTGTATAGCATCTAGTTTTACCACATATTTACGATTGGCATCCTTGAATGTGAGCTCTTGCGCAGACCAATCCTGTATTACCTTTGCATGCTTCAGCCAAGGTCGGCCGAAAAGAAGGTTGTAATCCAAAGTGGATTCGGGCAGATCTAGTATAACAAAAGTCATTTTGAAAGTCGTACCTTGTAGAGTAATGGGTACATTCCGTACAAGTCCTACGGGATGGACTCTAGATTGATCAGCCATTCTGACAAAGAATTGAACTGGTTCGATTTCGGTCCAGCCTAGCTTTTTACATAATGCTGCAGTTGCAATGTTTACGCCGGAGCCTCCGTCAATTAATACCTGCGTGATCTTCTGATTCTTATACCATACTGTAATCAAGGGCACTGCATGATCAACCGTAGAATCAGATTCCGGTTGAACTACGGCGGTTGCCGGAATGCAAGAGGGTGCCGGGCCGAAATGTTGTTGAAACTGTTGCCGGATTCCAGGTACTAACGCCAAAAGTTGGCCTAGAGGCACAGTGATGGATGATTTGGACAAAATTTTCCAGGCCTGTTGAGCTTGGCTGTCTTGCTCTTGTGGACTTGTGGTCTCTACTGACGCAGAAGTGTCTACTGTTGTCTCTACTGATGATGATGACTCTCCTGGTGCCTTCTTTTGTTCCGTTTCGTTCTCTGATGAAGAAGCCTGAGTCACTGGAATAGGTTCTGGGAACACTGATGGTTCTGTTGTGGTCCAGTGACTAGCCTTGTTATACATCCTATGTTGTTCTTGTATCCCGGGTTCAAAGATTTCTGCTGCCGGCTGAAGTTGTTTACCGGAACGGGTCTGGATTGTAGCAGTCTGTGTCTCTAATGGTGTGATTTTTACCATGTTGGTCATTGGATTTTGGCGCTCCTTCTTTTTTTGATCATATTCCACTGCATCTTTGCAAAACCTCCTAATGTGGCCGAATTCGCCACAGAAATGACAGCGTGGAGGTGGTAAATTGGGATTTTCCGGTGGTAGTCCGTTCTGCCATCGGTTGGCATTATAATTGTTGTTCCTTTGTCCTCGGTAGTTCCGATATCCTGGGGGTTGATTGTTTCTTAGTTGCGGAGGCACATAGTAATTCGTCGGCTGTACCTGTTCTTGGATGACTGCATTGACTGTTGCTGCCCCTTGTATTCTGGCATTGTAAACACAGTTTCCGGTGGTGTGTCCGGCAGAGTTGCAGATAGCGCAAAACGCTTGATTTAGTGCACAATTGGCACTTGTATGCCCTGAATTTTTGCACGTGGTGCAGTATACTTGCCTGGTTATATCTTCAGTCATATTTTTGTTTGTCCTTAACCATTCCAAGTCTTCTGAAAATCCACCAACCTTGGATTCCAACTGTAGAGCCATTGCAATGACTGCATCCAGTGTCATTGCTCCGACACATCTTATGATCATAATCTGCTTCAGTTGTGGGGTTAGTCCATTGATAAACCATTGAGAGATGACATCATCAGGTAGGTTAGCATGTGCCTGTGGTATCTGCCGTAAATGTGTTCTGAAGAGAGTAGCGTATTCCTGGACAGTCTGATTTTCCTTCTGTCGGTTGTTCTGTAAATAATCAAAGATCTCAGCAGGATTCTTCTTTAGTCTGAATCGTTGTAGAAAGGCATCTCGTACTGCATCGTAAGTACCAAAATGATTAATATCATATCCCGTGAGCCATCTCGCTACTTCATTGACCAGTGTAGATTGAAAAACAATGGCCTTATACGCTTGACCTGGTGGATGGTTAAGAACTGCATAACTTATCTCAAAAGTTCATACATGAGCGTCTGGGTCATCTCCTGGGAATCCACCGAATTTCGTGTAGGTTACTCCTGTTGGAGGCGGCCTTGGTTGGCCTAACTGTTGTTGCTGTTGTTGTCCGTTCATCGTGAGTGTATCCGGTCCTTCTTCTGTATCTTGAGGTTGATTAGTTGAACTATCAGAATCTGGATCGCCGGATGGCGTGCCTTCCGGTGTGCTATTTTTGCGTAGGATACTTCGGATCTCTGCTTCGAATAGCTCTCCTTCCTTCTGGATATCCAATATCCGAAATCTTTCTTCCAGACACGCGGGTCTGGCTGAGGACTCCCCAAAAAATGCTAATCCTTGACCGTCAGTTGGTGTTTCTATCACCGGAATATCACCGGAATGAACTGACAGTGTACCAGACTTTAGTATTTTTCCGCTTTTACCGATTTCTTTTCCTAGAGTTTGTCTAATCGTGGATAACTCTGAATCTTTATCCAAGATTGTTAAACTAGTTTCCAATGGCGTCTTGGTAGATTCAGGAATTGCTATATTTTGGTTAGGCTGGGTCGAAGTGACACCAGCATCTACCAAAGGCGTTGATCGTTCCACCGGAATATGACTGGAATTAATTCTAGCGTCCTTAACTTGCTCGACCACTAAGTCAGGTCGCGTTATACCTTCTTTTCCTGGGGTTGTCTTTAGTACTTTTCGTGTTCCAGTCGTATGGTTCCTAGGGTACGTTTCGCCAGACCGAGTAACCGGCATGTATGATTGCTTTAGTAGTACTATCTGAGCAGTTGGCAACAATCTGGTTCTGTTGCTACCGTCAGTCAATCGAACGATAAGCGTAGTGTTGATTCTGAATAAACAGCCAACATGCTATTGCTACTGTTCACAGATAACTGGCAACCTGATGCCACCTTCCCACAGACGGCGCCAAATGTTAAACTGATTATGGTTTAGTCGTTACTCTACTTCCGATTCAGATACTTCAAGTTCAATCGGTTCCAAATCCTTCTAACCGCAATCCTTCTCTTAGCCACGTGGGTCCTTGGGAGTGGTAGGGGTCTGTTAGACAGAGGCCCTGTACTATTTTCCCAATTTAACACACAATCTTACTGTCCTTCCGTCCTTAGCTCAATATCTGTCCCTGAACAACGGAAGACTGTTCAGTGTATTGGAATTAGAACTTCAGGACTGAGGTTAGCAGTCCGGTTACGTATTCTACGCGCAAAAGATACTTCAATAACAAAATCACCTAATCCGTACTTCTTCAAGGCAGATAGGTGTGCCAACTCGACCTTATGCCTTAAAGTCACACGGATTCGAACAGTCAATCTCCTCGTAATAAACAACTAACCATAAACCGACGCTGTTCTACTCACATTCAGACAGTTACAGCTACTAGTCTTCCCGTAGTTGGGGTAAACAGCAAATATAAGATGCAGTAAGGAATTCAGCCGCTTACAAAGACTTTACAGACAATTAGTTCGAGATTACTCTTCGCGCTACTTACTCCACAGAAGAACTATCAAACAACGCGTTCTAGCTTGAGCAACGTTCAGGAACACTTCAATCAGTACCGGACGGAATCTCTACAACACAGTATCGATTCGTAACACTGCATTATAACGCGCCTACGCACACAAACAGATACGCAGCAGGGACATTGGAACAGACGGAACAGAACACATACACCTACAATACTACACTTGCAAATCCCAAAAACCGGGCTCTCTACCGCTTTCCTTTCATTGCTTTAAATAGAAATCTGTTACAAGGTTTGCGCGAATCTTTCTTTACCGCGCATTTCCCGAAGGGTTCTTTCTTCATTAAAGCCCTCTCTCTAATTACAATTGTCCTTGTCCGGCGGCCGTCTAACACAAGTGAAACTTCTTCAACATGTCCTGTACATACTTCTTCTAAGTGATGTATATCCCTGAATTAGTGTAAACTAATTCAAGCCCTAAACAATATTTCAATAATCCAAGATAATTGATCTTGAACTCCTTCATCATCTGGCTTTTGATGTATCTAATTCCATTGACATCATTACCTGTAATGATGATGTCATCAACATAAACACAGAGATATATTACCTCTGAATTACTTCTTTTAATGAACAAAGAAGTATCTGCCTTGCTCATAAAAAATCCTTGGTCTTGGAGGTATGTAGTTAGCTTGTTATTCCATGCCCTAGGTGCCTGTTTCAATCCATATAAAGCCTTCTTTAATTTGCAAACATAAGTTACCTTCTTAGGGTCTTCATAGCCAGGAGGTTGTGACATATAAACCTCTTCTGAGATCCATCCATTCAAGAAAGCATTCTTGACATCCAATTGGTACATGTTCCAATTCTTTGATGCAGCCACACTCACCAACACTCTGATTGTTGGCATCTTGGCCACAGGAGAAAATGTTTCTTCATAGTCAATGCCTTGGGTTTGTGCAAAACCCTTGGCTACTAATCTGGCCTTGTACCTGTTAATTGTGCCATCAGAATTTCTTTTCAATTTATAGATCCATCTCGATCCTTTTACCTTCATGGAGTCCTTCTTGGGTACTAACTCCCATGTATCACTCTCCTTGAGTGCTTCAATCTCCTCATCCATAGCTTCTTTCCATTTTGATGTGGTGATTGCTTCTTCATATGAACCTGGTTCTTCATTTAACAAATCCTTGGCAAGATAAACTGAATGTTTAGTAACAAGAGATGTATCATACCCATATCTGATAGGTTTTTTACTTTCCCTTTGTGATCTTCTAAAAGGTTGAGCTGAAGATTCAGGTATGTCTTCAAGATTTTTCATCTTCATTTTGCCTTTGGACTTCCATGCCTTGAACTCTTAAAGGTTGATTCTATCTTCATCATCTGAACTTGATTCTTCTTTCTGAGTAGGTTCCTTCTTTGTAAGTTTTGGAAATTCCTCTTCCAAATCATAGGGTAGTTTGACTTTCCTGCACTCATTCTCATACCAAGAATCATTCTCATCAAAGATCACATCTCTCCTTACCATAAATCCCTTATTGGTAGGGTTATAAAACCTGTAACCTTTTTTATTCAAGTCATATCCAATGAAAATGCGTTTTTCAGCCTTTGGATCTAACTTACCTCTTACCTGTGAGGGAATGTGCACATATGCTACACATCCAAAAATTTTGCAATGATCTAATGAAGGTCTCTTACCATGCCATGCTTCATAAGGTGTCATACCATCAAGTGATTTTGATGGTAACCTGTTTATGAGATAGGTGGCAGTAGAAACACTCTCTGCCCATAGATAGGTAACTTCTTCTCATTAAGCATAGATCTAGCTGTCTCAACAATTAACCTATTTCTTCCTTCAGCTACCCCATTCTGTTCAGGAGAATAACTTGTGGTTATTTCCCTTTTAATGCCTCTGTCCTGCAAGAAGTCCTCAAATTCATTGGAGAAGTACTCACCTCCTCCATCTGACCTTAGCCTCTTCAAGTTCCTTCCTGTCTGATTTTCAACTAATGCAAGATATTTTTTAAAGCAATTAAACACCTCATCCTTGTGCTTCATAAAGTACAAGACAGTCCATCTACTATAGTCATCAATAAAAGACACATAGTACCTTGAACCTGAGACTGAGGGGTCTTTGCTAGGTCCCCAAACATCTGCGTGAACCAACTCTAGGTAGTCTTCATGCATATATGCTTTCCTTGAGTAGGGTAACCTGTGAGACTTACCAAGTTGACAAGCACCACACTTGTAAATCATGTGTTGCTTGGATACATTAGGTATCCCAAGCACACATTGGACCCTGCACATTTGCTTCAAGGTTCTTTCTCCTATGTGCCCTAATATCTTGTGCCAAATCTCAAGCTCTGAAAGTGTCTGATCCTTATAACTGTATAAAGCAATATTCTTTGTGTCCTCTAACTCAAAAGTAAAAATTCTACCTGATTTTTCTCCCTTGGCTATCCTTTTGAATCCATGTCTTGGGTGATCCACAAATGCTCCATATTGATTGAATCTGACCTACAAGCCTTTCTCCACAATCTGGCCAACACTCATTAAGTTCTTTGTAATTGTTGGTACATAAAGTACCCTACTCAACAAATTCAAATTACCATCACAAGTTTTAACATTACCAACTTTAATCACTGAATGCTTTGTATCATCACCTGTTTGGACTTGGTGTTTACCTTTGGGTTCCTCAAGATCAGAGAGTAGTGCCACATTACCACCCACATGATTTGAACATCCTGAATCAATATAAAATAAGTGATCATCATTTGTACCTATCTTTGAAGTCATGTTCATGATCAGAAGAGAATCATCTTGCTCTTCTGTGTCATTGTTGTAGTCCTTTCTGTTTCTGAATCCTCCTTGGTAGTTGCCATTGTAATTGTTGTTGTAGTTGTTGTTATAATTGTTGTTGTGGCCTTGGTGATGGTTGAACCTTCCTCTTGACTGTGAGTAACCACCCCTTTGGTAGCCTCTTCCTCTCTGATTTTTGTAATTCCTCAAACACTCATCTGTGGTATGATTTGACAACCCACAAATGTTACATGGTGATGAATTATAGGGTCTCCCCCTACCTTGCTTACCTCCTTTGCCCCTACCTCTTGAAGATCTACCTCTCCCTGCATAGTTGGCTTGGGAGGTAGAGCCTTCATCTTCCACCTTCGTACTCTTGCCTTTATCCTTAGACTTCTTATCAGTGTATACGACAGAAGATTTGTTACCTTTGGATGTATCTCCATTCTTTGTAAGCTTTGCTTCATGTGTAAATAATTGTCCCATGAGAGTTGTAAGATCTCATGTCCATGTAGAGATCCATTGCAGTGGTGAAGCTTTCCCACTTTTCATCAGCCTTGATTCCATTGATTACCTGCCTCACTATTTGCTCTTCTTCAATTTCTTCCCCTATGCTTGCTAACTGATCTGCAACATCTTTGATCTTGGTCACAAATTCTGAAACAACTTGCTTAGGTTGCTTCCTTAGTGTTGTGAATTCAATCCACAACTGATTTCTCCTAGCCCTTGTATTAGAGGAAAAATATGATGACAAGGTTTCCCAAGTCTCTTGGGAAGTCTTACAATTTCTGATATGAGGTAAAAGAAAGTGAGATAGAGAGTTGAGTAAATAAGACCTTGCCAATGGATCTTTTGCACACCATGTATTGAGTTTTTCTTGTTCTTCCTTGGTTGGCAATCCTCTTGCTTTGAATGAGGGCAATTCCTCATCTCTTGAGATGTATCCAAAGAGACTCCTTCCTTGTAAGTAGGTCTTCATCCTTAGAGACCAAGCTTGATAGTTGTTCCTGTCCAATTTATCAATGAATGAAGGAAAACCATCTCCCATTTTACCTTATTTTCTCTCATACCACTGTTCGGAAAGATGGATGGATGATCCAAGAGACTGAGTAGGTACTGCTAAACCTGCTTTGTACCAGCCCTCTTTTGCTTAAGACTTGATTAGTAGACTCCCTTAGCTTTCCAATGACACCATGAAATGACCTATGTCCTTTGGAAACGATGTTTGTAATGATTGAACCAAAATAGATAACTTTAGAAGTCACAAAGTCATGAATACTTTCTATTTTTGTCTTGACACCTGCTCAATGTATTGCTCAGTATGACCAACATAGTAGCAATTGATAACATTCCTTCTAGGGATATTTAATTAGCTAAGTAAGCTACCATTTGCAAGTGGAATGATGTAAAATAATAAACTATGCTAAGAGAAATTAATTTAGCAAGATTTGGTATACCCCCGACTTTTTAGGACTATAGCAGAGATAGACCAGTGAGCACCTCGACGACGATTTCTCTGAATTGGCTGAATGACATCACTTCAAACCTTGTCAGCATGTAGATGACTTTGCGCTGAATCTAACAAGCTTTGAATCACTGAATTTGGTGGCGTATTGACTAAGATATGCCCTTGACAAGTTGACAGACTTTGGAGTAGACAAGCAGTGAACACAGAGATAAATGATGTAAATGTATCTATAAATTAACACTTGTGTACAATCCCATTGGCATGACAAGAATTGCCTAATGGTGTAGAGAGGTGTAAGCTATGATGTAGTCCTCATACACACTCAATGATAGTAGAATGAAGCTCCGGAGTGATCTCTCCTACCGCGACTTTTCTTGATCACTTTTATATGTAATGAATAAGAATTTGAATTCAAATTCAAATTCTTGGCTCCCTATAATCAAGCTCCTAAAGGTTTGGAGATATTCTCTCAATCAAGTGAGCTACGTTTTCCATGAATCTCTTAGGTAGGTGATTACAAAAGATTCCAAGTCAATTTGACTTTTACAATGAGGTAAAGTGGTAATAAACCACTAGCATATGTTCCTATGGTTCTTCATTCATGTAGAGTCTTCATGATATCTTCCAAGCCAAATGTGTAGGCTTGTGATTTGCACCAACATCCATGATGATTTGATTCTAACATTCTACATCATCATTTTATTGAGGGCTATGTGCCACTATGAGTTGATGCTTGATTCCTTTACTCTTGTAGAAATCTTCAAAATCTGTTGATGTGAGCTCACCACCACTATATGTCCTAAATTTCTTCATCTTCTTCCCTATTTCAGTTTCAACAAGCAGAAGCCATTCTTTAAACTAACCAAAAGCTTGAGCCTTATCATGAAGGAAGTACACCCACATCTTCCTACTATAATCATCGACAAGTAACATGAAGTAGGAAGATCTACCCAAGGTCTATGTAGGCATTTTTCAGCACAAGTCAAGATGCACCAACTCTAGAGGATAGCTTGATCTCTTCTTGCTTTCTTGTGGAAATTCCTTCCTCTCTTGCTTGCCCATCATGCAAGCTTCACATGGTTCCTTCATTTCTGCAATCTATGGTAGGTGTGCAATCATACCCCTACGATGCATCTCCTTCAGTATAGGGTATCCAATGTGGTCGAATCTCTCATGCCACAACTTGCTTGTGCCCATGTTAGTAGTGGTTGTAAGAGCACACATCTCATACATGTTCTTCCTCCTTATGTTAGTCCCAACAATGTTGTTATTACTTTCCATAATCTTAGCTCTTGTCTTATTGAAAGATACTTGATGACCTTGATTAGTTATAGAAGCTACGAAAAGTAGATTTCATTTGATTTGTGGAACATAGAACACATTTGAAAGCTTTGTAGCACCTCCATTAGAGTTAATGAAAGAAATCGTACCTTTGCCCTCTCTAGGACATCTTGCAGTGCTGCCTACCTTTACTATGATGGGGGTATAAGGAACTATAAAGGTCTTTTCTACTCATCATGTGATGGGATGCACCACTGTCTAACACCCATGAGTCATTTGTTCCTAAATCTTTAGCCGAGGAGCACAGCTCCTCTATTATAACAAATAACTCAAGCTCTTTTTTTTGTTGTGTTGGCAAACTCCTGACCCTTGCCACCTTTTGAAGATCCACTCTTCTCTTTTTCTTTCTTGATGCGATAGTCTTGGATTCTATGTCCTTTCTTCTTTCAATGGAATCACTCTCCTTTGAACTTCTTTTTGTCGTTCTTTTTTTATCCATCTTTTGAAGAGTCCACTTTGCCTCCTTTCACATTGTTTTGTGATTGCAACATCTCCTTTGCTATCACCACTCCTTGCCTTGAGCTACAACTCCTCCTCCATGAGTAAGGCACTGAATTATTCAAAAGTTAGTGCTTGAGGTCTGATTTGAGTATTAAGAGTAGTCACCAAACCATCAAACTTAGGTGGACAGATTTGAAGAGAATGCCGAGCTAGCTCCTGACTTGACTTTTGAACACCTGCTCCCGCAATTTGATCTCATAGATTCTTTATGCGAGTGATAAACACCTCTAGAGTCTCCCCATCAGAAAACCGTTGTTAGAAGTAAATGGATGCTCGGTTGGTGGATCAAGCCAATTTCCAAATCGATCAGCACACGGGTGCTTGGAGCAAGCTCAGGTACAATCAAGATTCGAAGACACAAATACTCATGAAAATTAATCAGTTCAAAATTTGAAGATTTTTCATATAATTAAGAGTTCTTGAAAAAAACTTGTCATACCTTGAAAGACACTTCAATAATCTTTAACAATTAAATTATATCTCTATCAAGTGCTCTTCAATGAAAGTGCCTTTAATGTTTCATCAAAACATATCAATTTTTAGTTCAAGCATGTAGCACACATAAGTGAAAGAAATACAAGCACGAATTCTCATCGAAGCTAAACACATATGTGAGTTGACATAGCCTCTCTTCCATGAAAATGTGAGCTCATTCCTTCTTGATTTACGTTTTATATTCCTCTTGCACATATATGCTAATTTGTGTTGCACATGAAAGCAAGAACATTCATATTTCCTCTCATCATCATCATGCATCATTTAACTCGTTTGAATTTGCATAGCGGGATTCTTTTGATCGTCATTTACTGAACTCATACTCACGTCCATTAAATCTTGTTTCATTCAAATGTTCTCAAGCTGTATTCACCTTTTGATAAGTAGCTAGCACTTCAAACCTTTTGATCTACGAACTGTATTATAGGTATGTGTGATATAAACAATACGTTTGCTCAACAATAACTGATTGGACACGAAATATTGCTGCCAGAAATAGGATTTTACATCAGATTTTATCCAAGTATCAGATCAAAAAAATCGTGCCCATGAATTATCAGAAAAGTCCCTTACAAGCCTTCTTTAGTGCTCCGTCGTCGCTGTCAGATTAAGCTCTATCGAATGTTAGAAAACTTCACGCAATCTCTTGATAATAACAGACGCACACACAGATTACAAGTGCATAATGTATTTTCACTTCGTCTTTGTAAAGTACTAGAGCTATTCATATATGAAAAGCGCCCTATTCAGCATCTCTATGCAAAGTAACGTGCCACATATCATGTGTGTAATTAAAAATATGAATGGAGTTTGCTTCAGAAATGTCACAGAAATCTTTTCTTTAAAAATCCCATGAAATTACCCACAGTTTTGAAGAAGCAAAGCTTATAGACTTTCTCAGATCTATGTCGTACAGCTACTGTTCAGCACACCCTTTGAGACGAATGGGCATAGACAGATGAGCGTAGTCGACAGAAACTAATCATTGACCAAGATGTAATTGTTCAGCACATCTGCTCAGAAATTGAGAACATTGGAGAAGCGTCAAAAACATATGAATTGTGGTATATCTCTTGTGGTTCTCTGTCTTTCACTTTAATTCCTTTTGATCTTCATATGTATCTATCTATTGCATCATCAAGCTCCTCCAGATCTGCGGGCCTCCGATTATCTCTGAACTTCCACTCCGTATCTTCCCTGGATGGCCTTATGCACACGTTGAAAATATGGAGAGACAGGCTGTCAGATGAGCGTGTCAGAAACAATGGTCGGAAGGCAGTAGGTAATCGTCACTCGTGTCGTGTGGTGTAGTGTGGAATTGTTGTTAAATCGTCACTACTGTAGTGTGGTGTAGTGTGGGATGCGAGACAGTCAATAGAATCGTTGTTGAATCGTTGTCCAAATTTCCACGCCAGGCACATGAAGAGTAAACAAATTGTATGGATGGAGCAGTAGATGATTTTGAGAGTTCAGTGTCAGATGATTATCATAGTAGCGTCGGATGGTTGAAGTGATTGTCGAAGCCTCTGTTGCGTCAGGCGTAGTAGTCAGTGCTTGTCCGATGATTCTCCTTCTGTCGTCCTCCTCCCCCTTCTTATCATCAAATGTTCACGTGCTCAATCCGCAGACTGATCGTACTCCCCAAACGATAGATGATGATAAACTAATAAAGAAAATCCTATTGTTTGCCCAATGAAGAGCAAAGTTGCATCGTGAAGACCTCTATCTACCTCCATTTCCGCACGCACTTTGCCATCGTTTTTAATGTACGACTCAGCATGCCTCTCCTTTTTCTTCTTTTTATCTGTCGCCATCCCTTTTTTTCCGTTTGCTTTGAGAAAACACCATCCTTTTCTCTCTCTGATCTTACAGCCAACCATTTCTGTGCATGCCTATTGTGCATCTGAATCTCCCTCGTTCGTGCAAGGAAACTGGAATAAATATGCTCCATACATAGCGACCATAAGGTAAGTTACTATATGCTACGATGCTAGCATGTATTCTTCATTGTTCTACGGCACTCAAATCAATCGAGAGAGTAACCAAAATGTTGGTTTTAGAGGAAATCATCAGTCGCATCTACTAATAGAAAAATACAAGGTGATTTCTTTTTGTTAACAAGTTCATCCATGTATGGAGTACTGAGTTCATCCATATGTAGAGTACTGAACTTCAAAGCGCAACTGTACAGAGCGAATGGGCACCGTGTTTTGCAGAACATAATTCATAAGAAAAAGGAATGGATGAGTATTTACAGCGCATAATCCATGAGACCGCCTCCCCCCTTGAATCTCACAAAGAAGGGGTTGAACTGTGCCTTTTGCTGATCGCCCTGTTATCCTATTTTGATCAATCCAACTTATTGAATAGCAATATAAGATTGGCTCATTCTTTGTTCATAAGATATCCATGGATTTCTTGCTCATCATTTGAGTGAGGAGGGAGAAATCTCTCCGACATCCGCCCCCACCAAACCTGCACATCGTCCTCGATGGTCCGAATAACCTGTTGCTTCAAAATTAAATCATCTCAAATATTAGTTTGCGTGATTTGTTATGTGCATGGGATCAGAAGATAAGTATCTATGCAAGGTCATATAATGTAGCCCTATTGGATGCATACTTTGAAATGCATAGAGAAACAAATAGGGTGCAATCATTAAGGTACAAGGCATCTGACGGTGAAGCTTGTGCGCTCACTCACATACATACTTATGTGAAGATACCATAATCCTTTCAATCACTCTTGTGTACATGGGTAAAACTCAATTTGTGCTTTAATGTAAGGTCATGTAGTGAGACCCTACCATGCATACTCTAAGTGCATGTTCAAACAAGTATGGTGCATAGACAAGGTAAGAGCATTTCATGAAGAGGTTTAGTCTCCCTAAATTAGGCTTTGCTTCCAGATTTCATCATGCATTTTACGATTTAAATTGGTGCAAATGGACGTGCACCTATTGGATATGCAATGGTTGTGCTCATAAATATTATTCATGCATACTTTAGATGCAAACTAAAATCAACATGGTGCAAGAAAATGAGAATAGAGAAGAAGACTACAATGCAAAAAACTCATCACTCAATAATTCTCTCTAATCACTCAAATTTTATGTGCTCTATTCCATGAAGAAAGTCCTTCAAGAATTTATCCTGTTTCATAGAATCATCAAGCATTAGTATCCAAAAATACTTTTTATTACATAGCTTCTCACGACATGTTCTATCATAAGGTCACTAAAACCATTTCTGGCACACGAACCCTTTTATGGATCATCATCAGTACCTATTTGTCATATGCAAGATATTTTCCTACAACAATCTCAAAAACATGGTTATGTATTTTTCATAAACATAAAGCAAAACAAACAAAAACTTTTTTAATCGTCATTAGAAGATGTATGATCTTCACTGTTTGATTCACCCATATTGTTTTCATTTGATGGCGAATTCAGTATTTCTTCTAGGTCTTCATAATTGTTACCTTCACGTTGTTTGAACAATTTGACTCTTTTACCTATAAAAGTAACTTTAAAAATAGTATTATCTTTGTCCATCAAAATAAAGGTTTTATTATCATTCACTTTAAACACTATGTATGGTCCAAACCATCGTTTCATTATTTTTTTCTTGCCTCATATTGGGTATCAAATGAACTCTCATAAACTAACACCCAATCTCCCTCTTGTATCTTCATTGGACATATTCAATGTCTTTTACCAAAAAATATATATATTTTTTTAATTCTTGATGCTTTTAGTTTTTGTACTGATTCATCCAATGTTTGTGTTCCTTACTCTAATTCTTACAATCGTATACTTAACAATTCCTCTCTTGTCATATAAACATTCTAGGGAAGTGATGTCCAAGATAAGGTTTGAGAATAAATTGGAAAAATAGGCTTTTGGCAATACATTAACTCTGTAGGCATGTAAGTTATGGTCCGTGTACAAGTCATCCTATCCACCCAAAGTGCAAATGGTAAGTATCTAGGCCATTTTTAATATCCTCATTGCATGCTTTAGCTAGAGCTTTAATAATAGATGGATGTCCTCTCTCTATTTTACCATTAGCTTCAGGATTCTATAAAGTAGTCAAGGACAAATGTATATCATGATGTTCAAAAAACTCTTTAGCTTCTTTATCATTTAGCTCGCCACGATCGGCAACTACTTTCTCTATATACCCGAATCGACTTATAACATCCACTAACAAAAACTTACAAACATTGTATGTAGTTTTAGTGCGTAGTGCATGGCCTTCTACATGATTGGTTAAATCTTCTCTCGCAAGCTCGATATAATGCATTTTATCAAATCCATTAGGCATGGTTACTAGATGTACTACCCACTTGTAATGTATACAAGGTGGATATGTAGGATGTAGTGGATCCCTATGTTTAACGGAAGAATGAAGTTGATTATCAGAACATGTAGATACATAACTATTAATATCAACATACATTCTAGGCCAAAAATAGTTAGATCTAATTTTCTCATATGTGCCATAAAATCCTTTATGTCCTGCGCATAATGACTCATGCATTGTTTTCATTACTTGTAATTCAAGATTGTTTCTTCCTAGAACTCGTTGTGGAGTTTTGACCTAACCTTTAGCATGTCTCCAAAGATAACCATCTTGTAAGAAGAAATGATAAGCTAATTTTCTAATATTACAGAATTTTTGGGTAGAACAACTTGGTAACGGTTTCAATGTGCTCAAATACTTGCCTATATTTTTCCATTCATCATCATATTCTAACTCATGAAATTGATGATACACATAAACCTATGGATCATAATTACACAAATTCACATTTTCTACTAGTTCATCTTCAAGATTATTTTCATATCTAGCTCTAGATAGCATATCAGCTATTGCATTTGATTTTCCTAAAATATGAACTGACTATAGATTAATATACTTTATATATGAAATCCACCTAAGCATAGCTATATCTGGGGATGAACAATTTGCGATGAGTCTTATGAGAGATAAGCAATAAGTTTCAACTTTAACATTGGCACCTATAAAGTACTCTTTATCAGTCTTTAAAGCCATTACCATACCCCATAGTTCCCTTTTAATTTGAGGATACTTATGTTGAGTTTCATGTAAAGGTTTTCGCACAAATATAGTCGCATATCTATTTCCATCACTATCTTCCTCACTTATGACCCAATCTATACCAATAGAGCTAGTATCAACTATCAATATGATGGATTATTTCCCAAATAATCTACATGCTTAAGAATTGGAGCTACTTGCAACAACTTCTTTAACTTACACATTGCATGAGTATGTTTTTGAGTCCATAAAAATTTGCTTTTCTTTTTGAACAAGTCATAGAGACAATTAGCACATGGCAAAAGGTGGTATCGAGATCACATAAAAGATGCAAGCACCTAAGAATCTACGAACCTCACTCATATTTTAACATGTTTCTGAAATCTTACTAATGACATCAATTTTCTGATGATATGGCTTCCATCCATAATGTCCACAAAGATGACCAACAATAAGAACCTCATTAACACCAAAAATAGATTTCCCTAGAGACAAGGTTCAACCTACTTCAATAAACCACTGAAAGATCTCTTGGCAATCAGGGATATGAGCTTTCACAAATCTACGACATCCATCATTAACCAAAGTGCAATATTTCTCTACTTCCAAGCACCTCTTAATGGGAATATCATCTATAAAGGGCATAGTAATGTGTGGAATGGAATCATGCAAAACCAAATTCATTGCACTCATCATGTGAGCTATAGAATTGATTGCACCTTGTGGTAATGTACACATCCTAACCAATCCAAGAGGTGTTTTCATTGTAGTAATGTCTCTAATTTCTAGTGCCAATTGGAATTGTTCATAACCTGAATAGAGATCTCCCATTGAATAAATAGAATTGCCTATAAAAGCTTCTACAAATTCATCCATAATTGGTCTTGTATCCATATTTCTAATGGTCACTTTATTAATCGGCTGAAGATCTTGGATAAACCGAAGTTTTCCATTTTTCCTGGGCACACTAAACCAATGGTTTGAATAGGGAACTGAAGAAGATTCTAGAATATGCATATTGATTTTTTCTTTAAGCAATCTAATGAGCTTTAGTAAATAGGACGCAAATTCCAAAAAAAAATATGGGGAATAGTAAAAAAATATGAGGTATCGGAATAGGACGCAAATTCCAAAAAAAAATATGGGGAATAGTAAAATAATCATTGGAGAAACTATCCTAGGATCTGCACATCCTATCTCCGTAGGCTTTAAAGAAAATGCTCTTTCGTGTTGCTCAATAATCTTCACAAAATATTTTTTTTGTATTGGAAGAAGGAAACCACTAGCATCTAACTTGATTTGTTTTAATGGTTCTTTATTAAATACATGTTCAATGTTTGTTGGATGTCTAAGGATTGGCTCATGAATTATATTCTTTATAATTTCATCACTAAATCTAGGTAGTGGTTGTGCTATTGGTTTAATAGTTTTACTCATGGTTTTATATTTTCTTTCCACTATAGCTTCATATTCTTTATTAATATTAGAGACATATTCTTGAATTAATGCATACTCATCAAGTGAAGATAGGAGAATACAGGAATTATAATTATTTTGACAACATATTTCTATTTCTTCAACTGTTCAGAAACAATGAGTCGTTTCAATAACATGTTCAATGTTTTCATTAGATAATAGATACCCTTTGTTTTTTAAATGTTTTTCATATGTTTTTATGAGTTTTTTAGGAATTTTTTTGAAATGTAAAAGTTTAAAAGTACAAGATGGAAATTAAATAGGTATCTTATCTAAATTATGTAAAAGAGTTTGCGAGATATCGAACCAAAGTCCACTGTCATCTCCCTCAAGAATGGTATTTACTCAAAATCCTTATCTAAATGTGTCAAAGGGATTTTCCTTGAGGACCTATGATTGCAAGGATGATTAATACAAATTGTTGTGAATTGAATAGATTTTAGGCCATCACGAGAATGAATTCAAGCACAAAGCACTACCATCATCAAGTACTTTGGTTTATATTCTTTGTTCACAGATGAATGGTTGTCCCAAAATAATTGCGTGTGAGGAATCATCATGAACAAAGAAGTTATGCTTCTCTCTAACATCTCCAATAGTGATTGGAATATTTGCACATGCACTAAGTAAATCCAGAAGCGTTATTAGCTGCTTTCATCTTCCAACCATGGTCTCTATCTATAGGCCATTTTCCCTCATTGTACAATTCCCTTAAGACCATATTTATTTCAGATTATGAATCTATTAAAGCTATTTGTGGTTTAGTATTATTTCCAATTTTATCAATGGTTCTAGCCCAATGTTTTTGAGTAAAGTGACTATTTGGGACTCCATTTTCCTTTTCTACATGTCCAATCACTAGTCCCAAATAATTCTTATGCTCAAACAGATCACTATATTCAGATTCATTGATTTGAACGATACTAACTTTAGGTTCATCACTTTCTTTTCTCTCTTCCATTTCTATATCCTTAGGTTTATATTCAATTGGTTCTCTCCATCTTTTTATTATACTCATAACAAAATCTTTAAACATTCGTGCGTGAAAAAGCTAACCATTCTTCTAATGTCATAGTCACTTCCGCTTGATGATTTTCTCATTCGTTACTTTTCGAATGTCTATCTGTTTTTCTATTTGAGATATTAATAAAAAAGTAGGTGGTTTCTTTTTGGCTTTCTCTTCCTTAGCACCTTCCTCATGCATAGGTTGACTTTCATTGGTTTTATCTTGACTTTTATCTTCATTTGTTGCTTTCTTTTCTAGGTTTTCTACCACTTTCATAACTTTTCCTTTGTTTCGAGGTTTCTTATCCTGCTCTTGTTGTTTCGTTTCTTGACTGGGATTTATTCTAGGTGGTTCATTAATTGATTCGTTAGACTCACTCTCCTTTCTAGCCCTAGTAGTGTGTTTGCATTGCCCGTCTTCATTGTGCTTTCTCTTTTGATCTATATTTATCTCATGAGCATAGACAGAGAACATGTCAACTGGTTCATTCCAACATGTCTTTTGCATGGATATCAGAGCTTGTAGCATACAAAGACCCAACTATGAGTTTTCACCTACTAGCCACATTATGTACATGGTACCAAAATTCACAATTTAAATCATCACTTTCAAGCCTACATGCATAAGTGTTTTGAATTGTAGAGGCTTCAAAGAAATTAATCTTCATATGCCCTTTACCATACTTTGTTGTCAAAGGTCTTTTGGTCACATAATCATAGATTTTTTATCAACCTCACTGACCCAATTTCTATCTTTGGCCTCCTTAAGTAGATTACATGTCCAATGTGGGTGGTCAACTTCATCACACTAGAGGCATCTATACGATTGATTAAATGCTCTCCTATTTGGCATTTGAGTCCTAGGATTTTGCTCTAGCTCTCTCGGTCTCTCTTCGTCTCTTAGTCTAATTGTTGGGAGTGATGGTTGGATGCACTCAAGAAATGAGTTGATGCTGCAAAACCTGCTTCACACCTGCCCTCCTTTGGTTCCAGATATGCTTAGTAGACTCCTTGAGCTTTCAAATGGTATCAAGAAACTATATATGTACCTTGGAAATGATTTGTGTAATGATCAAACCAAAACAGATAACTTGGCACTTCAAAAACAAGAAAAACTTTCTATTTCTGTAGTGATACCTGCTCAGTTTTATGCTCAGTGTGACCAGCACACTTAAAATTGGAACAATTCCTTTTGGGAGTATTAAAGTAACTTAACAGGCTACCAATCACAAGTGGAATCACTCAAATTGATAAACTATGCACTGAGAAATAAGTTTAGCAAAATTCTAATTACCCCCGACTTTTTAGGAACTCTGCAGACACAGACCAGTGTGCACTTCGAAGCGGATTTCTCCCAAATGGCTGAATGAAGACTTTTGAGATTCTGTATGCTTGTAGAAGACCTTGAGCTGGTTCCAATGAGCTATAGAACTCTTGATTTGGTTCAGTAGATCTTGAGTTATGCTCTGTTGAAGTTGACAGACTTGGAGAAGATAACACAGAGAACCAGAAATGATGAATGTGTATATATCTATTGATTGATAAGATTGTACAAGCTCAATAGCATGACAAGCATAGCTAATTGAGGTGTGGTGGTGTAGGCTATGGTGTAGCACTAACACACACTCAGTTACAATGACAATATGCCTCGGGGAGTGAGCTGAATGGCAGGACTAACCGCGAGTTTTTTCTTCTTCATTTTATGTGAGTTGAGTGAACATTTGAATTTCAAATTCAAACTTAGGCTCCCTAGAATTTCTCCTCTAAAAGTAGGGAGATATTCTCTCCATTACAACATTCAAATTTCCACGACTTTCTCAAGTAGGTGTGGTTACAAATTCTTCCAAGTCACAATGACTTTTACAAAAGGGTAAAAATGTAAGAACATCTAAGCACATGTTCATATGAACCTTGCTTCAAAATGAAGCCTTGATAAAGCTTTGTCCAAGCTAGCCTTCCATGAGTCCAATGTTCCAAGCCAATGTGTTAAGGCTTGTCTTGCACCAACAGCTCCCCCTCAAGCCAAACACTTTGGCTCGAGTCTTCATCTTCTTTATCTTTAGTCTTCAATCACATCCTGCAATCCAATCATGGATTTAAATCTGCATAGCTTGTTTCCATCCAATGCCTTTGTAAGTAAATCTGCACATTGCATATTAGTAGACACATAAGTCAATTGTATATCTTTACTTAGCAATTTCTCTCTCACATAGTGGTAATGAACCTCTATGTGTTTGGTTCTGGCATGATAAATTGGATTAGCTGCAAGGTGAAGAGAGCTAGTGTTGTCTCCAAAGATAATAGGTGGTCTAGTATATAGACCTAATTCTGTATATAGAAGCTTCAACCAGATAGCTTCTTGAGTAGCATTGGCAAGCCCTCTATACTCTGCCTCAGTGGATGACAATGCCACTGTAGGTTACTTCTTGGCTGACCAAGAAATGGGCTTATCTCCTGCAAAACAAATGTATCCTGAGGTGCTTCTCCTATCATCCTTGCATCCTGCCCAGTCTGCATCTGAGTAGACTTTAATGTCAATATCTGATGTATAAGGAAAATACAAACCATGACTTTGAGTTCCTTTGAGGTACTTCAAGATTTTCTTTGCTGCCTCTAGGTGAGGTATCCTTGGTTTGTGCATGAATTGACTAAGCACACTTACTCCATATGCTATGTCAATTCTTGTCAAGGTAGCATAGTTCAAACTACCTACCATACTTTGGTATCCTGTGATGTCTTTGATTTCTTCTCCTTCATGAGCACTTAGCTTTAGGTTAACCTCCATTGGAGTAGTAGATACCTTAGCATCCTGCAAACCAAACTTCTTGACCATATCCTGTACATACTTCTTTTGAGTGATGTAGATACCTGAATTTGTGTAGACCAATTCAAGGCCTAAGAAATACTTTAATAATCCAAGATCACTGATCTTGAATTCTTTCATCATCTGTCCTTTGATATGTCTAATTCCCTGAACATCATTTCCTGTAATAATGATGTCATCAACATAGACACATAGATATATTACCTCTGTACTACTTCTCTTTATGAATAGAGAAGTGTCTGCTTTGCTCATCACAAATCCTTGGTCTAGGAGGT
Organism: Ceratopteris richardii; assembly: GCA_020310875.1. Classification (NCBI taxonomy): domain Eukaryota; kingdom Viridiplantae; phylum Streptophyta; class Polypodiopsida; order Polypodiales; family Pteridaceae; genus Ceratopteris; species Ceratopteris richardii. The sequence continues at coordinate 28,237,265 of CM035443.1, read as the reverse complement.
AAGTTGTCAATCTGTAATTCCATGCTCTAGGTGCCTGCTTTAAACCATACAGAGCCTTCTTCAATTTACAAACATAATGTACCTTTTTTGGATCTTCATAGCCAGGTGGTTGTGACATGTAGACTTCTTCAGATATCCATCCATTCAAGAATGCATTCTTCACATCCAATTGGTACATGTTCCAATTCTTGGATGCAGCTACACTCAACAATACTCTGATAGTTGGCATCTTGGCCACAGGAGAAAATGTCTCCTCATAATCAATGCCTTGGGTTTGTGCAAAACCCTTGGCTACCAACCTAGCTTTGTACCTGTTTATTGTTCCATCTGAATTCTTCTTTAGTTTGTAGATCCATCTGGATCCTATTACCTTCATAGAGTCTTTCTTGGGTACCAAGTCCCAAGTATCACTTTCCTTGAGAGCTTCCATCTCTTCATCCATGGCTTCTCTCCATTCTGGTTTGGTAATTGCCTCTTCATAGGTAACTGGTTCTTCATTCAACAAGTCTTTTGCAAGATATACAGAATGTTTAGTTACAAGTGATGTGTCATACCCAAATCTGATAGGCTTCTTCTTTTCTCTTTGAGATCTCCTCATTGCTTGAGTTGAAGTTTCTGGCTTATCTTCTAATTGCTTCATCTTCATCTTTCCTTTGGACTTCCAAGCTTTAAACTCTTCAAGGTTTATTGTATCATCATCATCTGAGCTTGAATCTTCTTGCTGAATTGGTTCTTCCTTACTAAGCTTTGGAAAATCTTCTTCCATGTCATAGGGTAGACTCACTTTCCTGCATTCATTCTCATACCAAGAGTCATTCTCATCAAAGATGACATCTCTGCTTACCTTGAACCCTTTGTTTGTTGGATTGTAGAATCTGTATCCCTTTTGGTTCAGATCATAACCAATGAAGATACATTTTTCAGCCTTAGGGTCTAGCTTTCCCCTTTACCTGTGAAGGAATATGCACATATGCTACACAACCAAAGATTTTGCAATGATCCAGAGAAGGTCTCTTACCATGCCAAGCTTCATATGGTGTCATGCCATCAAGTGATTTGGATGGCAACCTATTGATGAGATAAGTGGCAGTGGACACACTCTCTGCCCAAAGATAATTTGGCAACTTCTTCTCATTGAGCATAGACCTAGCTGTTTCCACAATGAGTCTATTCCTTCTTTCAGCTACCCCATTTTGTTCAGGTGAGTACCTTGTAGTAATCTCCCTTTTGATGCCTCTTTCTTGCAAGAAATCTTCAAACTCATTGGAGAAGTATTCTCCTCCACCATCTGATCTTAGCGTCTTCAAGCTTCTTCCTGTTTGATTTTCAACAAGTGCAAGATACCTCTTGAAACAATTAAACACTTCATCTTTATGCTTCATAAAGTATAAAATGGTCCACCTGCTATAATCATCAATGAAGGACACATAATACCTTGAACCAGAAATGGAAGGGTCCTTGCTAGGTCCCCAAACATCTGTGTGTACCAAATCTAGGTAGTCTTCATGCATGAAACCTTTCCTTGAATAGGGTAATCTGTGAGACTTACCAAATTGACATGATCCACACTTGTATATCATGTGTTGCTTGGATACATTAGGTATCCCAAGCACACATTGATCCCTGCACATTTGCTTTAGAGTCCTTTCACCTATGTGCCCTAATCTCTTATGCCATATTTCTAACTCTGAAAGTGTCTGATCCTTATAATTATACAAAGCAATGTTCTTGGTGTCTTCTAGCTCAAATGTAAATAATCTACCTGATTTATCCCCTTTGGCTATCCTTCTGAATCCATGTTTTGGGTCCTACACATATGCTCCATGTTGTGTGAATCTGACCTGCAACCCTTTCTCTACAATTCGACCAACACTCATTAGATTCTTGGTGATGGTTGGTACATAGAGTACCCTGCTCAATAGATTCTGATTACCATCACATGTCTTCACATTTCCAATTTTGACAACAGAGTGTTTAGTGTCATCACCTGTTTGTACCTGATGTTTACCCTTGGGCTCTTCCAAATCAGAAAGTAGTGCCACATTGCCAGCTACATGGTTAGAACATCCTGAGTCAATATAAAATAAATGATCATCATTTGTACCTATCTTGGAGGTCATATTCATGATCAATAGGGAGTCATCTTGCTCCTCTGTGTAGTTGTTGTAGTCTCTTCTATTTCTGAATCCACCTTGGTAGTTACCATTGTGGTTGTTGTTATAGTTGTTGTTGTATTGGTTGTTGTATCCATTGTAGCTTTGATGTTGGTTGAATCTGCCTCTCCCTTGAGAGTATCCACCTCTTGAGTAGCCTCTTCCTCTCTGATTTTTGTAGTTCTTGTAGCATTCATCTGTGGTATGATTGGACAATCCACAAATGTTGCATGGTGATGAGTTGTAGGGTCTCCCCCTACCTGACTTACCTCCTCTGCCTCTTCCTCTAGATGACCTACCTCTCCCTGCATAATTGGCTTGAGAGGTAGAACCTTCTTCATCCTCTTTCTTCCCTTTTCCTTTATCTTTAACTTTCTTATCAGTATAGAGAGCAGAGGGGTTATTACCTTTTGATTGATCTCCAGCCTTTGTAAACTTTGCTTCATGTGTAAATAGCTGGCCCATGAGTGTTGTGAGATCAGGGGTATGCATGTCCATATAGAGGTCCATTGCAGTGGTGAAACTTTCCCACTTATCATCTGCCTTGAGTCCATTTGTTACTTGCCTGACTATTTGCTCTTCTTCAATCTCCTCTCCAATGCTTGCTAGTTGGTCTGCCACATCTTTAATCTTTGTCACATACTCTGAGACTGATTGCTTGGGCTGCTTCCTAAGGGTTGTGAACTCAATCCATAATTGATTCTTCCTAGCCCTTGTGTTGGAAGAAAAGTAGTTTGACAAGGTTTCCCAAGTCTCTTGGGAAGTCTTACAGTTCCTTACATGTGGTAAAAGAAAATCAGATATAGAGTTTAAGAGATAAGACCTTGCCAAAGCATCCTTTGCACACCATTGGTTGAGCCTTTCATGTTCATCCTTTGTGGGTAGTCCTCTAGTCTTGAATGAGGGCAATTCCTCATCTCCTGATATGTATCCAAATAGGCTTCTCCCTTGTAGATAGGTCCTCATTCTCAATGACCAAGCTTGATAATTGTTTCTGTCCAATTTGTCAATGAAGGAAGGGAAACCATCACCCATGATTACCTTCTTTGCTCTGATACCACTGTTGGGAGTGATGGTTGGATGCACTCAAGAAATGAGTTGATGCTGCAAAACCTGCTTCACACCTGCCCTCCTTTGGTTCTAGATATGCTTAGTAGACTCCTTGAGCTTTCAAATGGTATCAAGAAACTATATATGTACCTTGGAAATGATTTGTGTAATGATCAAACCAAAACAGATAACTTGGCACTTCAAAAACAAGAAAAAAATTTCTGTAGTGATACCTGCTCAGTGTTATGCTCAGTGTGACCAGCACACTTAAAATTGGAACAATTCCTTTTGGGAATATTAAAGTAACTTAACAAGCTACCAATCACAAGTGGAATCACTCAAATTGATAAACTATGCACTGAGAAATAAGTTTAGCAAAATTCTAATTACCCCCGACTTTTTAGGAACTCTGCAGACACAGACCAGTGTGCACTTCGAAGCGGATTTCTCCCAAATGGCTGAATGAAGACTTCTGCGATTTTGTATGCTTGTAGAAGACCTTGAGCTGGTTCCAATGAGCTATAGAACTCTTGATTTGGTTCAGTAGATCTTGAGTTATGCTTTGTTGAATGTGTATATATCTATTGATTGATAAGATTGTACAAGCTCAATAGCATGACAAGCATAGCTAATTGAGGTGTGGTGGTGTAGGCTATGGTGTAGCACTAACACACACTCAGTTACAATGACAATATGCCTCGGGGAGTGAGCTGAATGGCAGGACTAACCGCGAGTTTTTTCTTCTTCATTTTATGTGAGTTGAGTGAACATTTGAATTTCAAATTCAAACTTAGGCTCCCTAGAATTTCTCCTCTAAAAGTAGGGAGATATTCTCTCCATTACAACATCCAAATTTCCACGACTTTCTCAAGTAGGTGTGGTTACAAATTATTCCAAGTCACAATGACTTTTACAAAAGGGTAAAAATGTAAGAACATCTAAGCACATGTTCATATGAACCTTGCTTCAAAATGAAGCCTTGATAAAGCTTTGTCCAAGCTAGCCTTCCATGAGTCCAATGTTCCAAGCCAATGTGTTAAGGCTTGTCTTGCACCAACACTAATTTCTTGCATACTTTTCATGGTTGCCATTTCGGTTCCCAAAGTCTCAATATGTTTAGCCATTGATTTAACTGTAGTTTTCAAGATAGCAATTTTCTATTCATTCCTACCAAGGCCTTGTGAAGTATGATCATTTTCTACTTTAACTAGCATATCTCTTTCATTTTCCCTAGGAGTTTTCATTTGATTGCGCTATTGTCTTTGAGCTAGCCTATGGATAGCCGCTCATACATTCTTCCAATTTCGAGTTAACCCACTTATTGGCAGTAGTCTTGGTACACCAGGACTTACGAGACGTGAAAGTCAAAGAAGGGAGTCAGAGCGAAGGGACAGCACAAGCAAACAGGGCAGTCAAAGAAGATCTGGCAAGTAGGCCAATATTTTTTCAAGGCACTAATGCAGATCAAAGAGATGGACATGCAGGGAGGAAGAGCAAGTAGGGAGCTCGAAGATATGTATGGCAGATCACTAGAAGAAATCCCTACAACAACAGTGATTCTTATCACTAACAATCATTGTAAATATCATTTCACATTTTTGCAGCTCCATTTTGTGCAAGCCAAGGAGTCCTTGAGCTTGAGGAGCCTTAGAAGTAGTTGTGTACCAATTTTTGTATTTTTTAGATCTCGTTTGAGCCCCCAAATAAGCCCTGGAAACTAATTTTTAACTAGGCCGGACACTAGGTCTGGACAGGGCCAAAACTAGTCAAAAACTATAAAAAGAGCTAGAGAGCTCATTTTTGAGGTTAGATTGTAATTGAAACAAACTTGTAAGAGCTTTTGAAAGTAATCTAAAGAACTCCATTGATTCTCCCTCTTTGTCTTGCCGTGTGTGCGCGTGTGTGTGTATGTGTGTGCATGCTTGTGTGCTTCTCACTCACGCACTTGTGCCGTCACTTGCTCGAGGTCTTCATACCATCCTCACGTCTTCCCGGATTGACATTAAAGGAGGTGCTACTCATCACTGAGCTACACCAAATTTTGGCGCCGTTGACGGGGAGCGAGCTTTGAGGACGAGCGTGTGATGGTAAGACGTAGAGTTGACGCGTTGGAGTTGTAGGTATTTTCTTCACTCTCATCGATTTTCTTTTACTTTCTTTACCATCTTCATTTCCATCATCATCATCATCACCATCTCCCACCTCCATCTCCATCATCGCGAAAATTTTCAGTTTTTTTACTATATCCCCACCTCCACCTCATTTCCCTCATTTCACTTGTGAGAGAGAGCGAGAGAGCGAATTTGCATGTGCTGTTTTTTGCATGTTTTGTGAGCATTCTGCAGGTACAGGCCGCATCATCGTCCCCAGCACCCTGCGCAGGTACGGAAATCTGAGTAACTGTCTATGTGTCGCCGAGCTCTGTCAATCGCGACCGACAGAAAAATTGCTCTAATTGCTAAACAAAGTGCATATCCATGACCTACAGGCCTAGAGCTTCCCAAAAATGTGTTTAGTTTTTTGAAATTCCACAGATTTCTGTCAATCGTGATCGCTCTGTCAATCGCGATCGACAAACCACGACGGACAGACCTGTCAATCGCGATCGACACGTCAATCGCGATCGACAGCCCACGACGGCTCTGTCAATCGCGACCGACAGAGTCAACGACCGATTGACCGCGACTGACGGATCATACGCGCGACACGTGTCAATCGCGATCGAGTCATCAATCGCGACCGACTCATCAATCGCGATCGACACAGTCAACGACTGATTGACCACGATCGACAGACCCGTGCGACCGACCTGTCAATCGCGATCGACTCATCAATCGCGACCGACAGAGTCAACGACCCTTTGACCACGACTGATTGACTTTTCGTAACCCCTGTCAATCGCGACTGACAGCCACGACGGACCTGTCAATCGCGATCGACACATCGATCGCGACTGACCTGTCAATCACGACCGACAGACTTTGCGAACGCGTTAGAAGGGCAAATTAGGTCAAATTTTCAAGGCAAAATTATTGGTCTAAATTTTGACTAAGTGTGGGACAAACACTAGGGTGTAGTATTGCATCGCAAGGCCGTGCCACAAGCTACTCGAGTATTCCTGTTTGACTGTTAGCTTGTATTGAATCCTGATTTAACCCGCTAAACCCTGAACAGTCCTAACTTTTTCATACGAAATCCAATTTTTGAGCTCTTGGGCTTGTTGGAAAGCTCGTGGCATATACTACATGCCCTCAACTGTTTTTTATAAAGATAATGCGTTGATTTTCAGATAGGGTATTTTGAAGTTGACCATACCCAGGGGGCTCAAAGTTAGGGGTCTTTAGAATTATTTTCCTAAAAGTCACAATGCAAATATGTGTTTATGTTACATGAATGAAAGTGGTGGGTTTTGTCCTTTGAATCTAAGCATTGAGCTAACCGTGGGACTTTTATAGGTCCATTGAGAGCAACAGAGAGCATCCAAAGCAAGGTTTCTTTGCGAGCTTGAGAACCGGGTTCTTGAGCACCATAAAGCAAGGGATCAACAAGTAAGGTTGGACACTTTTAACCCCCTCTGTCAATTCATAGCTTAGGCTAAGAACGACGAGAGGTAGGAGTAAGTCATAGCGACGGTAGGCAGTTATCAAGTTGAAGAGTACCTAAAAACTCAAGTTCAAGCTAAAAACTTAATCTCTGCACTGTCGATAACATAAAGGAAAAGAACCTAACGTGGAACGATCAACCTAAAGTACGGAAAACATTCAAGTGTTCCTGACGACGTGATATCAGACAAGACCATAAACACAATAATTAACTAAAAAGAATCAAGTGACTGGTACCAATTGATCGGCAACGAGGTTGTACTCTGGAGAAAAATTGGGCTAATCAGTTAGGCATATGAACCTTAGATCAGGACGACACCTAGCAAGAGAGAGACAAAGCCTTAGGTCTTCAGAGGCTAGTGTCAATCACACTGCAAGGTCTTGGGCCCAGCAGTTGAGCCACCACTCATACTACCCTAGCTCTGAGACCAGTGAGTCAGAAATGTCTCAAGGCATGGACAGACCTACGGGAAGTTCAGGAGTGCCTTATTTGTACAGGGTAGAAGGCCCTTACAAAACACAGCTGGAATATCTTAGGACCAACCGGCTAGGTGCTAGCATCTATGAGGACGGCCTAGGAAGATCCGTGGTCCAGATTAAAAACCCTGACCAATCCATAGGACTAGAGCACCCAGCTGTCAAGTTTGAAAACGGTGCATACCTGGACAAGGAAGGAACTATATATGTAGTCTTTAGTCACCCGGATAGGACAGATGACTTTGGGAATGTAATCTCAGAAGCGGACCTAGGTGACCTGGAACAAGGGAACATGGGTGCGGAACCTAGAACCCCTCGAGGTAAATCAGTTCTCACTAGGATTATCACGCCTGAGTGGGTACCCCAAGACAACAAGAGCATAGAGTTGCTTATCAATCGAGAAACTGATGAAGCCTTTTGGAGGTATAAATCCAATCAGCCAACTGATATAGGAAATATCATGATCTATGAGTTTAAGGATCCAGATAGCCCAGGTAGAGTGACCTACTTAGATCACACTTCGGAACGGATCTTTGTGGTGACAGAAAATGATAGGCATGCCTACACTTGGAAGGGTGAATTTATTTTCCCCCAACCAAGATCAAATGTATCCTATGGTCACCCTGGGGCTGGAACTTCCCAAGCTCATGGTACGCAAAGAGACAGAAGTAGAGAGAGACCAGAAGTAAGTTTTGCCAACCCAGTGGGCAGAGAAAGAACGAGAACGGAGACGAATAGGGTAGAACCTGAGATGCTTAGAGCCCACAGGAACCAAAGAAATGTAGATGGATTCCCTCTGCCGAGGCCTAGAGAGCACACAAGAACTTTGAGACCCACCGAGCTAGTTAAGTCCATGAAGAATTACTTTGACGGCACAGGAGATCCCTATGATCATGTGGCGGAGTTCAAGCAAGTCTTGAGAGCTGAACAAGTGGAAGATCTGTTCACGCAGTACAATGCCTTCGGTCTAACCCTTAGGAACACAGCACTTACATGGTTTCAGCCATTAGATGAGCGTCAGTTCAGGAGCATAGACCAACTCCTAGAGGCATTTATTGTAGAGTTCTCTAAGAGCGGCATAAGACACAATACCTCCTCATTGATTCATAGCTTCAAACAGACCCCCCAAGAGACTGTCAGATTGGCCGGAAGAAGATTTAGACAATATCTTGAAAGGTGCCCTATTTCGGAGCTACCCACATCCGCTAAACAAGTAGCCTTATTCCTTGATGGATTGCTGAGTACGAAATTGAGATCCTATGTGTATCTAAAGGACCCTAGGACCATAGAAGAATGTGTACGCATGTGCATTGACATTGAAGATAACCTAGGAGAAGAGCTAGAGCTTTCCAAAATCTACAAAGATTCAGATAGTGCATCTAGTCACTCTTCCGCGCAATCCACATCAATTGAGGAACTTGCCGAAAAGGTAGCTCAGAAATTAGGTGTAACTAGCAAACAAATCCCAAGGTTTGCCCCTGTGAAAAGGTGCTATACATGCGGTGGTGACCATATGGCGAACGTCTGTCCCATTATGGCTCAACCCCAAGTTAACCCTAGTAGCTAGTACTGCACTATAGAACGGAAGTACACAAACCACACTGCGCAAGATTGCCCATACAACAAGCAGGCAGTTAGGCAACCCTACCCTCAGCCCTACCAACAAGGCAGATACCAAAACCAGTATCCTCCCCCACCACAATATGCTAGACCCCAACAACCCTACCAACCACAATATCAGGCCCAACAGAGACCCCAACCTGTACTAGCACAACAGCCCCCAAACCCCGCTAACGTGATTCCAGTAAAGTATGCTGTTGCAGAAGAAAACCTGAATAGGGCCATAGTACCAGTAACCCCATTGATCTCAGAAAGTGACCCAAGTGACCATAGCTTTGATTCTACACATGTCGATAGTCCCCAGGCTTACTACATGCAGTCTCCAGAACATGGTGAGTCTTACTATAGTGAAGAACCAAGTGAACCTAGTTGGGAGTCAGATTACACGAACGTCATGTATGCAAACCCCAACCCCAGGCCTCAACCTAGGCAGGTACGACCACCATTCCCTAGAGGTCCATGCTACCGGTGTCAAGGAGATCACCTCATTCGTGATTGTCCCTTGCCTCCACCTACACAACCCCAGCCAGTAACGATCCAAGGTTTTTGCCAAGATTGTGGAAAAGAACATCTCTTACGAGATTGCCCTAAGAATCCTAATAATATGCCAAAAATCACTCCAATCAACGTTATTGGGTTAGTGGTAGATTCCACAGGAAGTGTCACCTCCACTGCTCCCGTACAGGTAGTCACTCGAGCTCAAGCCTTGCAGCAGAATCAAGGGGCAAACCAGGATAAGAACTCAGAGGCTAGTGAAACTGAGAGCGTAACAAAGAAAATGACTAGAGCATGGAAAGATAGTCGGGAAAGAATGAAAAGACAATGGGCTAAAAAGATGAGTGAACTTGAGGAAAGCATAAGAGAAACCAAAGCTAGGATAACGGAAATCACCTCTCAAACCCCCTTTCACACTATCCCATCACCACCACTTCCATCGCCCTCCGACCCGCCACCTTCCAACCCACGTCATACGATTCCACCATCCCCTAGGGTAGGATCAGTATTAGCTGATCCCACTCCTAAAGACATAGACATGATGCTCAAAGCATATCAGGCCAGAATCCAAGAAGGGCCAAACGTCACGGATCATAACAAATGCTATCCTAGAGCTGACCTAGAGATAGAAAGAACCAAACTGTGCGCGAAAATGGTCGCATTGGCTCAGACTATGTTTGAAGCCAGCCGCCTTTTCAATTACTCGGGCTCAGCCAAAACGCAATTACACTTGGATGGATTCCTAGAGAAGTTAGAGGAAATAATTGCAAGATCTGCCAAGGAAGAAAAAAATCAAGAAAAAGATAAAGCAAGCAAAAACATGAAGCAGTCCCCATCAGAAGTGTATGTGGCCAATTCCATTAAACCAAACACCTTCCCCTCCTTAGAAAGAAAAGAGAGGCTAATTGCACAGTCAGAAAAGGAAAGGGCAAGAGAACAGAAAAGCCAGCCTCTTCAGGAAGCCCATGGGCCTCCTCAAGAAGCTTATCTTCCCCCCCAAAAGTCACAGGAGCCTCTCTCGAAAGCTTGTGTACCTCCTCAGGTTGCCTACATCCCTTCTCAGGGAGCGTATGAGCCTGTTCGGAAAAGTAATAGAATAAGTAACCCTCTCCAGGGAGCTTGTGCTCCAGCTATCTATGAGAACGAGGAAAGAGCCCACAATAGAATAAGCCCTCCTTCCCAGGTTGCTTATGCGCCCAATTCTACGGAGCCAGACACTTCTTCTTCTATGAATCGATTTGCACCAGACTTCCTACGAGAGATTCAAGAAGACAAATGGGATAACGAAAGCGAGGTCGCCCCTCCTTTTGAACTTGTGGACGATGCACACGACCAATTCCCACAAGACATCCCATCTATTTACGGGGAACATGAGAGTGCTCAGTCTCACGAGAGATTGGACTTTGAGTCTAATTCCATACAAGAGCTACCCCACTTCACAGGCCCATGGGAAGCAAAATCCACATGTATGAGAGCTCCCACAATCATGGTAAGGAACGACGACTCAGTCATACCTAGGAACACAGAGGTAGTGAAGAACACTAACGTGCAGTGTAATCTCAAGTTAGAAGAGCTACTCAAGGTTAGACCTGAATTATGGAAACATGTAGCCAAACAAGTACCAGAGATAGCAAAACCCCGTTCCCAGGCAGGATCCCATAGGACAGTGCCAGAAATTCCCTTGGATAAGATAGGAGATATGTGTGAAGGTGAAGAAGGGAACACCTATCTGCCCATCACCTACCAGGAGTACACCACCAAGGCAATTTTGGACTCAGGTGCAGGAGTTGCAATTGCCACCACCTCCTTATGGAAGCGTTGGGGCAAGCCGGCACTCAGGCCAACGAGAATGAAATTGCAGATGGCCGATGGTCACATAGAGAAACCCCTAGGATTGCTAGAAGGAATAACTCTCACCACTTGTGGTGTCGAGTTTGAGCATAGTTTTGCTATATGTGACTTCAGCAAAAATCATGCTTATGAGATGATTTTGGGAAGACCATTTATGCGACAGTTGCAAGTGGTACATGATTGGGGAACCAACTCCTTGTACCTGCAACACTTAGGTGTCACGACCAAAGTCAATCTCAAGGATTATTCTCATAGAGATGTCCCTCCTATCCAATGGAATCCCATCCATAGAGCCAAAGAGGATACAGAATCGGTGCATTCCATAGGGTCTGGATCCTCATGGATGCATGAAGACACTCACTTATGGATGTGCAAGGTAGCAGTAGAAGAAGAGAAGAGAGAGAAAGCCAGAGAGGTAGGTGCGAAAGAAACTCATAGACCCATTCAAGACCCAGCCTATGCACCAGTAGTTTTCCCAGACGAGGAATTCGAACCCCATGGCTAGGCGGAAATTTTAGCAACCATGGACGTAGCCATCAATGAAGAACAATGGACACCTCACTGTGATGAGGATGGCTATGACATTTCAGTCTTCTCCATAGAGCCAATCATGGGAGAGGCAGTTTTAGAAGAATGTGAACCTAGCCCTGATGCATTTGAGGATGCAAGTGACTCCGATCTAGAGTCAATCATTATGGACCCACCATTTGCATCAGATGAAGAATACTTCCATGAAGTAGAATTTCAACCCCAGAGGCATGGAGAGCTTACAAATGAGGTAAGATTAGCAACACACGTGAGCCCAGAGGAAGAAGGAAAGAAACGAACGAAGAGAGAAGTCTCACCAGAAGAGGAAGAATCTTTGTTTGAGGTCCCGGAAAATTTTAAGAAGTATGAGATAGACGACAGAAGAGTCATGATTAGAATGCCCAAACGAGAGGCACAATCAGGAGAGGCCTATGATAACAAAGAAACTACCAAGAAAATAGTAGTGGCCATAGAAGATGGAGAGGAGAGATGCACGTACATAGGCCATGACCTGATAGAAGAAGAAGAGTACGAATTGATTGCCTTGCTAAGAGAATACAGAGATGTATTCGCTTGGAGTTACAAGGACTTGAAAGGTGTTGACCCTGACATATGCTCACACACTATCCCCATGACCCCAGATGCCAAACCCTCTAAGCAAAAGCCTTATACATATAACGATAATTACGCTGCTAAAATCAAGGAAGAGATAGATAGACTGGTCGAAGCTGGATTTATCTATGAAATTGAGCACACTGAGTGGGTATCACCCATCGTAGTGGTGCCCAAGAAGAATGGCAAACTGCGCGTGTGCATTAACTTGAAAAAGGTTAATGCAGCCACAATTCGAGATAACTATCCACTTCCCATCATAGAACATCTCTTAGAAAGAGTGGCAGGCAAGGAAGTGTATAGCTTCCTTGATGGATTTTCGGGCTACAATCAAGTAGCCATAGCTCCAGAGGATCAGCATAAGACAGCCTTTGCCACAAAATGGGGCATTTTTGCTTTTAGAGTAATGCCATTTGGGCTTACCAATGCACCAGCTACCTTCCAGAGGTTGATGTGCCATGTGTTTAAGGAGTTCCTGAGGAAGAGTTTAGATGTCTATGTTGATGACCTTTGTGCTCATTCCAATGTTAGACAAACCCATATTCCTGAACTCAGACAAATCTTTGACAAATGTAGAGAATATCAAGTCTGCCTGAACCCAGAAAAATGCGTTTTTATGGTCAGGCAAGGCAAGATTCTAGGACACATAGTGTCAAAGAATGGCATATCTACCGACGAAGAAAAAGTGAGAGCCATAGCAGAGCTACCTAGGCCAAAGAATGTCAAAGAAGTACAAGCTTTCATGGGGCACTGTGGTTATTATCGACGATTTATACACATGTATGCTGTCATTGCAAAGCCCATGTACGGACTCCTGACTAACTTTAAGTGGACGGATGAATGTGAGAATTCCTTCCAGGAGCTTAAACGAAGATTATGTTCAGCACCAATCTTGACCACGCCAGATTGGAATAAGCCATTCCATGTTCACGTGGATGCATCCAATTATGCTATTGGATGTGTGCTTGCACAACCTACTGGTGAAGGTAATATGGATCTTCCAATTGCCTATGCCAGTAGACAGTTGAATGCGGCTGAACGGAATTACACCACTACAGAGCGAGAAGGATTAGGCATGGTATATGCAGTTAAGAAATTTAGACACTATTTGCTTGCAAATAAGTTTAATTTTTTACTGACCATCAGGCATTACTATATCTCGTAAATAAGCCATGCAATACAGGAAGATTAGTGAGATGGTTTCTCTTGCTCATGGAATATGACTTTGAGGTTGTGGTAAGAAAAGGGAGGACTCATTTGAGAGCAGATCACCTCTCTAGGCTCACATCGGGAGAAGCCCCACAAGGAGTGTCAGATGACCTTCCTGATGCTTACTTGTTTAATTTGGAAGTGGTGCCGCAGTGGGCTAAGCCATTGGTACCAGTCTTGACATACGGGCCTAACCATCCAGTGGTAAACACACGGAATAGAGAGGTTGTAAAAGCCCAAAAGTACCACATCATGGCAGGAAGCATGTACAAGCACACAGATCAAGGGATCTTGGCTTGTTGCGTAGAAGAGGATGAGTACGCTAAATGGTTGCAATTAGCACATGTAGGTGCGTTAGAGCAACACCTTTCAAAGCAACGAACTTTACAGACTCTAAAGAGATTCGGAGTGCATTGGCCAACTATGGAAGCGGATGTCCAAAAGTTGTGCAAGGAATGCCCAATCTGTTGTACTAGACCACCTGTGGAACACGCTACTCTTTATCAAGTATCCATAGTGCCAGATTGGAGTGAACCTCTAGTATCATTCTTGAGGACAAACACATTCCCTCCAGACATGACTCTAGCTAGGAAAAGGAGTTTAGAACAAGAAGCCCAGGAGTATTCACTCATTGGTGATAATCTATATAAGCGTGGTAAAGATGGTTACCTGAGGCTATGTGTCCATGAAAGTGAGTATCTTAAGATCTTAGAAACTGCTCACCAAGGTGTAGCAGGAGGACACTTTGGACCAAATCGGGTGATCAAGGCTATACTATTTGCGGGCTTCTGGTGGCCTACCCTTCACATGGATGCACATACCTATGTGAAACGGTGTGATGTCTGTCAGAGGACTCAGTATCCCATACGCAAAGATGAGATGCCACTGAAACCTATGATGGGTGGACGTGCATTCTCTAAGTGGGGAATAGACTTCGTAGGTCCTATTAATCCCCCAGCTAAGGGTTCTCATGCGGAATACATCATTGTTGCGACAGATTATCTCACCAAGTGGGTAGAGGTAAAAGCTACGACAAAGAACGATGCTCAAACAACTGCCAAATTCTTGTTTGAGAATGTATTCACGAGATACGGGCTACCTATAGAGCTTGTAAGTGATAGAGGCACTCATTTCTTGAACGAAGTGATTGAAAATCTACTCCAAGAATTCTTGGTCATACACAAGAAATCTGCCCCTTATCACCCTCAAGCTAATGGGCAAGCTGAGAGCACTAATAAGATCTTATGCAATGTACTGACAAAATTAGTGAACACTAAACGCTCTGATTGGGACAAACAGCTACACCATGCTGTTTGGGCATATCGAGTTGCCTACAAAACGGTACTCCAAGCCACCCCCTTTCAGATGGTGTTTGGGCAAAACGCTGTGCTACCCTTGGACTTCCTGATTCCTACATTAAGAGTAGCACAGGAGCACGAATGGACAGGTCATGAGCTCTCCTCTAGGATCTTTGACCTTGAATGATTAGGGGAAACAAGACTGAGAGCCGCCGCAGGAATATATGCAGCCAAGAAGAGACAGAAGGCATACTTCGATGCCCATGTGAAGGATAAAGGCTTGAAAGCGGGAGATCTAGTCTTAGTCTATACACTGAAACAACATGCGAGGAAGCTAGAAAAGAGAGGCTACGGACCTATGATTATCAATAGGATCTCCACGAGTGGAGCAGTACAATTAGCCACGTTAGAGGGTGATGTTCTCCCTAACTATATTAGCGGATGCAGAGTCAAGTTGTATCAGGAACCCCTCACGGAGGAAATGCTGAGCCGACTCAACACTGCTAAGAAACGCAAAGAGGAAGAAAAGAGAATTAGAGAAGAAGCTCAAGCAGAAGCTTTAGAACGCATCAGAAGGATGAAATTACGAAGGCAAGGTAGAGAGCAGCCTAGGACAAATGACTATGCAGATCAAGGATATCATATGGCAATGTGTGAAGTCGCAGGAACCAGCTCACATAGGATAACTGATCGACGTCCTTTCGTAACCCTAGAGGTAAGACAAGGGAAGAGTGCAAGGACAGTAAGAGCCTTGATTGACTCAGGTGCAGCCACTAGTGCTGTTAGAGTGTCTTACTGTCAAGAGTTGCAGTTAACGGTCAATCCTGTGGAAGCATATCTCATAGGATTGGGAGGCGTGGAAACCCCTTGCATGGGCGAGGTGGAACTTCCCCTCTACATTCATGATGAGGCAATGACAGTTAAAGTACTGGTGTGTTAGGATGAGGATCTCACTGAACCTCTTATCTTGGGTCAAGATTGGATCTATGACCAAGCAGTCAATTTAAACCTAAGAAGCGGACTTCTCCAGGTTTGGATCAATCATAGCCGAGTTACAGTAGAATTAGACAATGGAGCACTCAAGGAACTAGGAAAGGCACAGACTCCTGGTCCTTCCAGGGGTACACATGAAGATGACCATGCTGTTCTTGTTCAAAACCCTGTGTTGCAGAGGAATGATGTTTGCAAAAAAGGAGTCAGGGATGCAACGAAACTCCCTTCTTTTCCAAAGGCCAGAAGGAGGCAGCAACCCAAGGTGGATCAAAGGCAGAAAAAGCAAAGTACTACCTATGTCCGAGATCAAAAGTACCTGCTCAGCAGAAGGTCTCAGAAAATAAACCATGTGTGGGTACGGAAAGGCGAACAACCGGTTGCACATCCGTCAACTACACGGGCGAAGTTTCTTATTAATAACCGACAACATGACACTAATAAGAAGTCTTTCGGAAATTCTTCTGCTAACATGAAATATATTTGGGTGCCCAAGAAGTCGATGAAGGCTAGCCCACAATCAAGACAAATTTGGGTGCCTAAGGCTTGCTTGATGGCACAAGTAACTACGCTGAGGCCACTACCTAAACAGCATAACGCAGCTACGCATACTGCCAGTATTCACTCGTTCTCAACGCTCAAGAACACACCAAGACCCAAGAGCGTGTATGTAATCAATTGTAAATGGGTCCCTAAAAGGCCTCATTTTCAAACCGCGACACCGAGAAAGCTCTCTAGAGTCTCTCCGAAACCGAAAGCAAAGCCCATTCACTGCATTTGGCAGCCTAGGGCGTGTAATAAACCCCCCGACCCCAATTTGTAAATTCATACCCACTTACTAACTGCATTAGTCTCCTAGGACAACCCAAGCACTAACTACACACACTGTCTTTGTGTACTTACTAACCACTAACTCACCATCTACCTCATGTTAATGTTGTAACGGGGACAACAACGGATTTATTCTGTCCATTACGATAATAACACTCGGTTCTATATTCTCACAGAACCAACCAGCAAACAGGGCCATGGCAGAAGCAGGTACCAGTTCTCAAGCCGGATTTGGTGCCCAGATTGTGGACATAGAGACACTTCTCCTTGAGCCACGTCTGACCGCAAGGCCGCAAGAATGTCAAGCCGTGCATGTGCTCCCCATTCAGGATCCTCCTCAAGGGCACACTTCTCAAGTAGGTAAGCATGCGCATTGGTTCAGTGATGTTGCTGGACCACTGGGCGATGGAACCTATTTCTGGGAAGCAGAATTGGAATTTAATGGCAAATGGGGTCGATACCACTTTTTCACGCGCGAGTTTGAAAGCTATCAAAACGCCAAAGTCATGAGATCAGTTTGGATCAAAGCGGGTGTGGACAGTTATTTCAGGGCCCACTTACCAAAGCCGGATTTCTTATGATGTTCATATCTGATCAGTACCATCACGCCAAGCAGGGCCAAGGGAGGCGACAGCACCTTTGTGTTGCCATCACTGCTGCCGGGTCATGAGCTTAAAAGATTCAAGTTGACCCTCACTTTGGTAAGAGAAGCATTGGGTATGTATGGCATGCACATCCCAACAGAAAAGGAAACCATGGTTCCAGGTCGAATGAAGCACAAAGATCTTAATAAGTTGAAGGATATGGTAGCGATGACACCTACCATTGCGCTTCACCTGCGAACCATCATGCAACATTTTGCTTTCCCCGCTCAGGAATGATCCACAATGCCCCCGAAAAAAATATGGTTCAGCTTATATCTAGCAGAGACAGAAAGCCTTCCCATCAATGTGCCACACTGGATCATAGATCAGATCCACCTAGCCCATCAAAGGTGGAACAAGAAACAGAAGAATGTGCTCCACGGGTGTTGTGCTCTGACCAGAGTAATCTATAGATGCTTGGCTTATGACGTGCCTGTTCAGCGGGCACTCGTATGGTCCCGAGTCCAAGAATTCCAGAGAAGACTATCAGCAGCAGGTCCCCCATCAAAGAAGATGAGGGGGGGAGTCCAATTACCCTGTGCTCAACCAAGGGGAGCTACCACTACACCAGAAATCACCCCTCCCCAGACACGACGAGTTAGGCCATTCACAATCCGGCTACCAAGACCAAGCACAGAGGGGCCTAATCTGGTGTTTCCACCCATTCCATCAGATTTGGAATTTCCACAGGGATTTACTCTTGAGGACCTCACGGATGAAGAAATTGCCAGATTGATCTATGACTCTAATCTCGAAGCTGAAGCAGAGCGAGCTCAGGAACCACAACCCCAAACAACAACATCGGCCCCTACCCAACCACAACTTGTAGAAGTCGATGTAGATGAACAAGAGGCAGGAGGAGACGAAGAAGAAGCCGACGAAGAACAACATCAAGAATATGACGAACTCACCGAGTTAGCAAGTGCCCCAGCATATTCGGCACAAATCAAGAGACTATATCGAACCATGCGACTGGTTCAGGAACAACATAAGATGTCACTAGAATCGGGCAAGAGACTCATGAACGACTTGCTAGCTGAGGAAGGTGTGGACGAGTTGTTCATTGAGTCCATGAACCTTCATGCCGACGCTGTAGGACTGGATGAGGCCATTCATGAGGCAATGGCCTACATTCATAGATTGGAGAAGAGGGTTCCTGTTCATCCCAGGAGGTCCGGGAAGCAAATTCACATCAATGTATCAGCACCAGGCGAGACAGCGCAAGCAGAAGAATATCAGGAAGCACCGTTGTCACCACCATCCCCACCTCGCACTACACAATTCACTCCACCACAGGACACTAGCACTACCACGTCCACTACCACCACCATTGTCATGGGCATCCCACTCTCTCCGGGAATCCAATTCGGGGGAGTTACCATGCCCACCTTCACCACCCTGTTCACCGACGTCACATCCACTCCACCCACGATCCCCATCTACACCGTCACTCAAACAATTGACACGATGGAAACATCACCTGCCACAGCACCGCTCCCTCCCCCCATGCCACCTTCATCGCCCATACCCCCTCCACCCACCTCTCCACTTGCATCCACATCATTCACATCTCCCATTCCCGCCCCCATTCCCCCTGCATCTTCACCCCTCCCAGCATTATTTAATGTAAATAGCATATTTTTAGCATTAAATCAATGTGTATACCAGCTCCAGAATGAGTACAGAGCTCTGGACGACCGGTATCAACAACTGGCAACGCACCATCAGAACTTACAAAGACAATTTCACATTCTACAAACAGAAAATGCAGAACTGAATCAACGCTACACAACGCTTGAGCAGGCTCACCAAACATTATTGGAGGCACCCCAACCATCGATAGACTCAGGTGTCAAACAACTAGAAGCTTTGCTCGAAGTATACCAAGCCGATAATCTCAAAGTCCGGCGTAACCTGGCACTTCTCAGGAAACACATGGCGGCCACCCTTGAAGAGAACAAGAGACTGCAGCAGCAAAATGAAGCAAATCTAGAAGCAGCAATGGAAGGCTCTCCCCACGAAATTGATCCAGAGCAGTTTAAAGCTGTACCCTCAGAGACAATGAAGACCATCTTGGACAGCTATGCAGATCTATTAGAAGCTCATGATGACTTGGAAAGGGAACGTGATGCGCTGCGCAATCAACTCCAAGAGCAACAGACAGCACCCAGAGTCACAGAAACGACCACGACTTCAGAGGAAGTCAAGACATTGAAAGAGCAGGTGGCCGAATTACAGGAAAGATTACTCACACACGAAAGGCAGCCCTCTCCAGTTGTCGAACCAGAACCCGAGGATTTGGTACCCATCGAGGTAGATGAGACGTATGAGGAACCATGCGTTCCTATGCCAATGCCAGGTGGTGAGCAAACCGCAGAAGGAATGGATACGTTAGAAATTGAAGTACCTGAGTGGCTCCAGACACTAGAGAAAACAGCATCAACTCATGAAGATCGAGTGGCAGTTCAAATCCAATCTATGGCAAAGATAGAGGACACTATTATTAAATCAGAATACTTCCGCAGCATGTCCCACCATAGATGGATCGGAACCAATGATGATCAATACGTGCCATATTGTATACTCCTGGCGGACTACAATGTAGAAATCCAACAAAGATGTGGCAAACCTCCAACGTTTGCTACACAATTTGGGCCAGATGACATCCCCGAGAGCGCTCAAAAAGGATCCATTCATCAACCCACCTGGAGGATCCGACTCCTCGAAACCTACCCGGAGATGGTTCGCACCTGGACGAATATGCCTCTTTTTATTAAATATAACCCTTGTTATGTTCCTGTATTCCGCAGACGCACATGGCCAGAGTTTACCCTTGCAGTCAAGAATATCAAGGGCTGCGCCAAATGGTTAAACTACGTCTATCTAGCACCCCCTCAAGGACCTCCCACCGTCAATTATATGATTTCCACCATACGGCACTGGAGCATCCGATTAAGGAATACCCCTGATGTGATGGCCCAGATGTGCATGAAAATTTTTGAATTAATGCTTATTACATTCAGGACATTCAAGAATATCAAGGACCCACACTTCTCAGGCGTCGGATTCCTTACAGGAAACCAAGATTTAGTTTATGACATGAGCACCACTCCTTCCATAGAGGTGATATATGCTTGGCACGCCAGAATAAAATACCTCCCAGCCTGCTTTAAACAAACATTCGAGGAGATGTTCATAACAGGGTTCTGGGAATACCACTCAGAAATATTTGTACCCAGACCCTCACATCTCCTCCATTTATTTGCTGTGGAACGAACCATTCACTCAGAACAATTACGGGTGCCACATCCAGATGTCCCAGGGCCAGTCAATTGGGATGCATTGCTGACAGATCTAGCAAGGGGACTCAGGTTAGAAGAACACCACCTCGCCGCGGATGTTGTCCAATATTACGTACAAAAAGCAGCTAGACAGGGGTCTGTCAGGGGCGACAGACGCGAGAGTGGGGGGGGTGTTGGCAGTAGTCTTGGTACACCAGGACTTACGAGACGTGAAAGTCAAAGAAGGGAGTCAGAGCGAAGGGACAGCACAAGCAAACAGGGCAGTCAAAGAAGATCTGGCAAGTAGGCCAATATTTTTTCAAGACACTAATAAAGATCAAAGAGATGGACATGCAGGGAGGAAGAGCAAGTAGGGAGCTCGAAGATATGTATGGCAGATCACTAGAAGAAATCCCTACAACAACAGTGATTCTTATCACTAACAATCATTGTAAATATCATTTCACATTTTTGCAGCTCCATTTTGTGCAAGCCAAGGAGTCCTTGAGCTTGAGGAGCCTTAGAAGTAGTTGCGTACCAATTTTCGTATTTTTTAGATCTCGTTTGAGCCCCCAAATAAGCCCTGGAACCTAATTTTTAACTAGGCCGGACACTAGGTCTGGACAGGGCCAAAACTAGTCAAAAACTATAAAAAGAGCTAGAGAGCTCATTTTTGAGGTTAGATTGTAATTGAAACAAACTTGTAAGAGCTTTTGAAAGTAATCTAAAGAACTCCATTGATTCTCCCTCTTTGTCTTGCCGTGTGTGCGCGTGTGTGTGTATGTGTGTGCATGCTTGTGTGCTTCTCACTCACGCACTTGTGCCGTCACTTGCTCGAGGTCTTCATACCATCCTCACGTCTTCTCGGATTGACATTAAAGGAGGTGCTACTCATCACTGAACTACACCACTAGCAGTCATTCCGTCCTCGAGCATGGGTTCAAGCTCATGTCTAAGAGAGATGTCTAGCATACTTAGAAAACTACGTAATTTATCTGGCTCTAAGGTTGTATGGTCCATTTTAGGCATTTGTTTTCATTCAACATCAAATTTAGTTAAACCTTGAGTTATATATCAACTTTAGTAGTTCCTACTCATCTCATAAATGTAGCCCTATTGTTCTTATTATAGTCCTCATGTGAGAACTCGATAATCAATTGAGTTTTAAAGTTTACCGAGGTCATATTAGGTGTGACTACCTAAGTTGAATTCTTTCTCTGGTAAACCCGTGGAAAATGTGTATAAATGTATCCTTTTTATGATCCTAAGGTAGACCATATTGTTTAGTAAGCTTCTTGTAATACCTAAGGTATGCAGTAGCATTAGTCCCATTGAATTCTCCCTGATCCATTTTGATTGAATCAATTATTTTCCATATTCCTTGCTCTTCAAATTGATTAGCCATATTAGATAAGTCTAAAGTTATTGAAAGCGGTGAAATATATGTATGTAATTCACGTAGAAGTTTGTTTATGTCTTCTTCTTGTTTGGTTGCAGTGGTAAAAATAATTTCCAAATAGAAATTATAGAAGTATACATGTGTAAACTTGTTGAAGAGGTTCTTTGTGATCCTTCTTGTGCGAATTTCTTTATATTTGAGTTGATCAAATGAATCCTAATACATCAGTTCTTGTACATGAATGTGCAACCGTAGCTTCACCAAATGTTAATGGACAAAGGTAGCACGAAGAGGATGCTCCTACTTGTCAATCTCGGTGGAGGTGCTCAAATCACATTGACTAACCCTCAACACTCAAGAGATTTCAAGGTTTGAGAATATGATTCTGCTTTCAAGGATGTTGATGCAACTGCTACAATTATTGATTCTCATACATGCATATGCAGAGCACAAGAAAAATGTATACCTGTATACCTGAGATGCCATGCCGATTCTTCACGTCAGATTTAAAGGTGTTAGAAGTAAATGGATGCTCGGTTGGTGGATCAAGCCAATCGCCAAATCGATCAGCACAGGCTGGGTGCTTAGAGCAAGTTCATGTACAGTGGAGACTCAAAGACATAAATACTCATGAAAATTAATCAGTTAAAAATTAGAAGATTTGTCATATAATTAAGACTTCTTAAAAAAACTTGTCATATCTTGAAAGACATTTCAATAAGCTTTAGCAATTAAATAATATCTCTATAAAGTGTCCTTCAATGAAAGTGCCTTTATATTTTATCAAAACATATCAATTTTTAGTTCAAGCATGTAGCACACATAAGTGAAAGAAATACAAGCATGACTTTTCATCGAAGCTAAACACATATATTAGTTGACATAGCCTTTTTTCCATGAAAATGTGTGCTCATTCTCTTCTTGATTTCAGTTTTATATTCCTCTTGCACATATATGTTAATTGCATTGAATGATTTACGATCATCATCTTGTTCCAGTACCACATATGTTGGCATACAAGTTAGATGAAGAGCATACCAGCACAACAGAGCAGTCATGCACAATACGGCAACAAGGCCTAATCATTTTTTCCATGGACCATTCACAACTCAAGTGATTTTAATCACTACACAAACATTGTAAATTCCATTTTTGGTAGAATAGACTCCATTTTGTTCAAGCCGAGGAGTCCTCGAGCTTGAGGAGTATTAGAATTAGCTACATACCAATTTTCATAATTTTTAGACTCCGTTTGAGCCCGTCAAATAGGCTCTAGAACCTAATTTTTAACTAGGTCGGACACTAGGTCTGGACAAGGCCAAAGCTAGTGAGAAAAGTATAAAAAGAGCTAGAAAGCTCATTTTTGGGGGGAGATTGTTTGTGAATTGAGCTTATGTAAGAGAATTTTTGACTAATGCAAAGAACTCCATTGTTCCTCTCCTTGTTCTTGCCTTGTGTGCGCATGTGTGTGTATGTGTGTGCATGCTTGTGTGCTTCTCACTGACACACTTGTGCCTTCACTTGCTCATAGTCTTCATACTAGTCCTCACGTCTCCACGGATTGACAATTATGAGATAGAAAAACTTGATATTTTGTGAATGCGTGTTTGGCACGATAACCTACACCATTAGAGCACTCCAAATCACTTGAAGTTTCTCAAAAATTTGCATTTTTTCAGTCTATCACGACAGACCCCGTCTATCGCGACAGACACCCGTCTATCGCGACAGACAGAGACCCACGATAGACCCCGTCTATCGCGACAGACCACTCTATCGCGACAGACACCCGTCTATCGCGACAGACCAAATTCCACGAGAGACGATAGACATCATCTATCGCGACAGACCAGTCTATCGCGACAGACACCCTCTATCGCGACAGACCACTCTATCGCGATAGACACCCTCTATCGTGACAGACCACTCTATCGTGACAAACCAAAACCACGACAGACGATAGACATCATCTATCGCGACAGACCAATCTATCGCGACAGACACCCTCTAACGCAATAGAACACTCTATCGTGACAGACACCATCTATCGCGACAGACCACTCTATCGCGACAGACACCGTCTATCGCGACAGACCAAAACCACGACAGACGATAGACACCCGTCTATCGCGATAGACCTATCTATCACAACAGACACCATCTATCGCGACAGACCAGTCTATCGCGACAGACACCGTCTATCGTGACAGACACCGTCTATCGCGACAGACCAGTCTATCGCGACAGACACCGTCTATCGAGACAGACACCGTCTATCGAGACAGATACCGTCTATCGCGACAGACAGACATTTTTGGCAAAAAATTAAGGGGTATTTTTTTTGGAAATTTTGGGCATATTTGCATACTCAAATACTCATACACTTACAAAGGCCTTAGAAAAATGCATGAAAACTCCTGGAAGGTTCTGTTTGTTTGTTTAACCTCCTAAACCCTGAACGGTCATAACTTTTTCATACGAAATCCATTTTTTGAGCTCTAGGGCTTGTCGGAAAGCTCGTGGCGTTGATTTTCAGATATGATATTTTGAAGTTGACACACTGAGGGGTAGGTACACCAAGGGAGCTCTAGAGGATTTTTTCTTTTTTAGCAATACAAAAGGGGGAACAAGGGTCATTAAAAAGTGTCTGAAATAAATTGTTTGTCAATTGAAGGATCAAATTGAAGCTAAACTTGGGGTTCTTAGAGGATCATCGAGAGCTTTTGGAGAAAGCAAAGTAAGTGCCAGGGCGAACAAGCTTGGGAACGTGCTTCTTCGGTAGACAAGCATCGCCAAGAGGAGCGACTTGAGGTTGGAACATCTCTTAACCCCCTCAGTCTATTCTTAGCATAGGCTAAGTGCGAGTAGTTGTCCTGATTGACTAGGGGTACGATAGGAACACTCAAGTTTGAAGAGCCTTTAATTTCTCAAGTGCAAGGATAGGCTAAATTACAGTCAAGGGATAACTTAAAGGAAAAGAACTTAAACTAAGCGAACGTAGAACATCAAGTACGACACACTAAAGTGCTCCTAACGACGCTTAATTAAAAACAAGAAAACACATCCAAAGGAACTTAAAAGGAACAAGTGACTGGTACCAAAGAATCAGCAACGTACAAAGGGCATATGAACCTGAGATCCGGTAGACACCTAGGGAGAGACCGTCAAAGTGTTAGATCATCCGAGGCTAGCGTCAACCATACAGCCAGATCTTGGGCCCAACAATTTGAGTGATTACCCCTACGCTCTAGACTCAGAAACTAGTGACTCTGACATGTCGTATAGCATGGAAAGACCTGTAGGTAGCTCAGGAATGGCATACCTAGAAAGACCTGAAGGTCCCTACAAGACTCAATTGGAATAAAACCAGACCAACCGCCTAGGTGCACGTATCTATGAGGATGTTCTGCGAAGATCTGTTGTCCTAATTAAAAATCCGAATCAGCCCATTGGACTAGAACACCCTGTAGTCAAGTTTGAAAATGGTTCATACATAGATAAAGAAGGAACAATGTATGTGGTCACCAGCCAACCTGAAAGGACAGATGAGTTTGGCAACATAATCTCTGAACCTGAATTAGGTGACATAGAGCAAGGGAACTAGGAAAGGAGCCGAAAACCCCTCGAGGCAAATCGGTCCTAACAAGAATAATCACTCCAGAGTTAGTTCCCCCGGATAATAGGAGCATAGAATTGCTCTGGAACTAAGAGACGGATGAGGCTTTTTGGAGGTACAAGCTTGAAAAGCCTAATGAAGTGGGAGCTCTTGCCATCTATGAATTCAAAGGTCCTGATAGCCCAGGCAAGGTGACCTACTTAGATGATGCTTCTGAGAGAATCTTTGTGGTCTCTGAGCATGGAAGACACGCAGACACTTGGAAGGGAGAATTTGTTTTTCCCCAACCTCGATCCAATGTGTCTTATGGTCACCAAGGAGCTGGGACATCTCAAGCTCATGGGACTTAAAGAGAAAGGAGTACAGAGAGACCTGAGGTAAGCTTTGCCAACCCTTGGGGAAGAGAAAGGACGAGAACGGAAAGAAATAGACTAGAACCTGAGGGACATAGAGCCCCAAGGAAACGAAGAAATGCCAATGATTTCCCTTTGCCAAGACCGAGAGAGCACACGAGGACCTTGAGACGACCCAGCTAGTTAAGTCCATAAAAAACTACTTCGATGGCACTAGAGACCCCTACAATCATGTGGCTGAGTTTAGGCAAGTCCTGAGAGCTGAACAAGTTGAAGATCTATTCACGCAGTACAATGCCTTTGGTCTAACCCTTAGGAACACCGCCCTGACATGGTTTCAACCACTAAACGAGAGACAGTTTAGGAGCATAGACCAACTTCTTGAAGCATTCATCACTGAATTCTCCAAAAGTGGTATTAGGCATAACACATCCTCCCTGATATACAGCTTCAAGCAAACACCTCAAGAGACAGTAAGGCTCGCAGGAAGAAGGTTTAGGCAATACCTAGAGAGATGCCCAGCTCCAGAGTTACCCACTCCAGCCAAGCAAGTGGCCTTATTTTTAGATGGATTGTTAAGCACCAAACTGAGATCATATGTGTACTTGAAGGACCCTAGATCCATAGAAGAATGTGTACGCATGTGCATAGACATTGAGAATAATCTAGGGGAGGGATTAGATCTCTCGAAAATCTATAAAGATTCAGATAGTTCTAGTAGCCTCATTTCCTCACAATCCACATCAATTGAGGATCTAGCAGAAAAGGTAGCTCTGAAATTAGGTGTCTCTAGCAAACAGATTCCTAGATTTGCCCTCGGAAAACGATGCTATACCTGTGGAGGAGACCATATGGCTAATGTGTGTCCTATCATGGCCCAACCCCAGGTGAACCCTAACAGCCAATACTGCACCATAGAAAGGCGATACACCAATCACACTGCACAAGACTGCCCATACAACAAACAAGCTGTTAGACAAAATTATCCTCAACCATATCCACAACCAGGAAAGTACTCTAATCAGTACCCACAACAACAGTATGCTAGACCTCAACAAACGTATCAACCACCCTACCAAGTGTTGGGAGAAATGGTTGGATGCACTCAGAAGATTTGGTTGGTACTGCTAATCCTGCTTTGCACCAGCCCTCTTTGACTCCACATATGCTTATTAGACTCCTTGAGCTTCCAAATGATACAAAAATATGCTATATGTACTTTGGAAATGATTTGAATAATGATTAGATCAAAACAGATGAGTTTGCACTTCACTAGACTTGAAAACTTTCTATTTTGATCTTGATACCTGCTCAGACTTTCACTCAGTATGACCAGCACACTCACAATTGGAAAACTTCCTCTTAGAGTTATTCAATTAGCTTAACAAGCTACCATTTTCAAGTGGAATCATTCAAATTGATAAACTATGCTCAGAGAAATAACTTTAGCAAGTTTATGGTCACTCCCGACTTTTTAGGAAATGTGCAGACAAATACCAGAGACTGCTTCGAAGGCGATTTAGTTGCAAGGTGAAGAGAACTTGTGTTGTCACGAAAGATAATTGGTGGCCTTGTATATAGGCCTAACTCTGTATACAAAAGTTTTAACCAAATAGCTTCTTGAGTGGCATTGGCTAGCCCTCTATACTCTGCTTTAGTAGATGACAAAGCTACTGTAGGTTGTTTCTTGGCTGACCAAGAAATAGGTTTATCACCTGCAAAACATATGTATCCTGATGTGCTCCTCCTATCATCCTTGCATCCTGCCCAATCTGCATCTGAATATATTTTAATGTCAATATCTGATGTATAAGGAAAGTACAAACCATGGTTCTAAGTTCCCTTTAGATACTTCAAGATCTTCTTTGCTGCCTTTAGGTGAGGTACCCTTGGTTTGTGCATGAATTGGCTTAGCACACTAACTCCATATGCTATGTCAATTCTGGTTAAGGTAGCATAATTCAAACTACCTACCATACTTTGATATCCTGTAATGTCTTGGACTTCATCACCTTCATGAGCACTAAGCTTTAGGTTGACCTCCATTGGAGTACTTGAGACTTTAGCATCCTGCAAATTAAACTTCTTCACAATGTCCTGTACATACTTCTTTTGAGTGATATATATACCTGAATTAGTGTAGACTAACTCAAGACCTAAGAAGTATTTCAATGATCCAAGATCATTGATCTTGAACTCCTTCATCATCTGTCCTTTGATGCTTCTAATACCATTGACATCATTGCCTGTAATGATGATGTCATCAACATAAACACACAAGTAGATTACCTCTGTACTATTCCTCTTTATGAATAGAG
Source organism: Ceratopteris richardii (assembly GCA_020310875.1). NCBI lineage: Eukaryota > Viridiplantae > Streptophyta > Polypodiopsida > Polypodiales > Pteridaceae > Ceratopteris > Ceratopteris richardii. The sequence goes on along the minus strand of CM035443.1, from coordinate 28,208,938 downwards.
AAGTGTCTGCTTTACTCATCACAAATCCTTGGTCTTGGAGATATGTTGTCAACCTGTAATTCCATGCTCTAGGTGCCTGCTTCAATCCATATAGAGCCTTCTTCAATTTACAAACATAATTCACCTTCTTGGGATCTTCATAGCCAGGTGGTTGTGACATGTAAACTTCTTCAGATATCCATCCATTCAAGAAAGCATTCTTGACATCTAATTGGTACATGTTCCAATTCTTAGATGCAGCTATACTCACTAGTACTCTGATTGTTGGCATTTAGCCACAGGAGAAAATGTCTCCTCATAATCAATGCCTTCGGTTTGTGCAAAACCCTTGGCTACCAACCTAGCTTTGTACCTGTTGATTGTTCCATCTGAGTTTCTCTTTAGTTTGTAGATCCATCTGGATCCTATCACCTTCATAGAGTCCTTCTTGGGTACCAAGTCCCATGTGTCACTCTCCTTGAGAGCTTCTATTTCTTCATCCATAGCTCCTTTCCATTCATGTTTGGTGATTGCCTCTTCATATGCACCTGGTTCTTCATTCAACAAATCCTTTGCAAGATATATAGAATGCTTGGTTACAAGAGAAGTATCATACCCATATCTGATAGGCTTCTTACTTTCTCTCTGAGATCTCCTCATTGCTTGAGTTGAGGATTCTGGTATATCCTCTAGCTTCTTCATTTTCATCTTCCCATTGGACTTCCATGCCTTAAATTCCTCAAGGTTAATTGTGTCATCATCATCTGAGCTTGAGTCTTCTTTTTGGATTGGTTCCTTCTTGGTGAGCTTTGGGAAATCTTCTTCCATATCATAGGTTAGACTAACCTTCCTGCATTCATTCTCATACCATGAGTCATTTTCATCAAAGATGACATCTCTGCTTACCTTGAAGCCTTTGTTTGTTGGGTTGTAGAATCTGTACCCTTTTTGGTTCAAATCATAACCGATGAAGATACATTTTTCAGCTTTAGGGTCTAGCTTTCCCCTTACCTGTGAGGGAATATGCACATATGCAATACAACCAAAGATTTTGCAATGATCCAATGATGGTCTCTTACCATGCCAAGCTTCATATGGTGTCATTCCATCAAGTGTCTTTGATGGCAACCTGTTAATGAGATAGGTGGCAGTAGATACACTCTCTGCCCAAAGATAATTTGGCAACTTCTTTTCATTAAGCATAGACCTAGCTGTTTCAACAATAAGCCTATTCCTTCTTTCAGCTACCCCATTTTGTTCAGGTGAGTACCTTGTAGTTATCTCCCTTTTGATGCCTCTTTCCTGCAAGAAATCTTCAAACTCATTGGAGAAGTACTCTCCTCCTCCATCTGACCTTAGCCTCTTCAAGTTTCTTCATATTTGGTTTTCAACAAGTGCAAGATACCTCTTGAAACAATTAAACACTTCATCTTTATGCTTCATAAAGTATAAGACAGTCCAACTGCTATAATCATCAATGAAGGACACATAGTACCTTGATCCTAAAATGGAGGGATCCTTGCTAGGTCCCCAAACATCTGTGTGTACCAAGTCTAGGTAGTCTTCATGCATGAAACCTTTCCTTGAGTAGGGCAACCTGTGAGACTTACCAAACTGACAAGCACTACACTTGTAAATCATGTGTTGCTTGGACACATTAGGTATCCCAAGCACACATTGATCCCTGCACATTTGCTTTAGGGTTCTTTCACCTATGTGACCTAACCTCTTGTGCCATATTTCTAACTCTGAAAGTGTTTGATCCTTGTAATTGTATAAAGCAATGTTTTTGGTGTCTTCTAGCTCAAAAGTAAATAATCTACCTGATTTCTCTCCCTTGCCTATCCTTCTGAATCCATGTCTTGGGTCCTCCACATATGCTCCATGTTGAGTGAATCTGACCTGCAAACCTTTCTCCAGAATCTGACCAACACTCATTAGGTTCTTGGTAATGGTTGGTACATAAAGTACCCTGCTCAATAGGTTCTGGTTCCCATCACAAGTTTTCACATTTCCAATCTTTACAACAGAATGTTTAGTATCATCACCTGTCTGTACCTGATGTTTGCCCTTGGGTTCTTCCAAATCAGAGAGTAGTGCCACATTACAAGCTACATGGTTAGAACACCCTGAATCAATATAAAATAAATGATCATCATTTGTACCTGCCTTGGAGGTCATATTCATGATCAATAGGGAGTCATCTTGCTCCTCTGTGTAGTTGTTGTAATCCCTTCTATTTCTGAATCCACCTTGGTAGTTACCATTGTGGTTGTGGTTGTAATTGTTGTTGTATTGATTGTTGTATCCATTGTAGCCTTGGTGTTGGTTGAATTTACCTCTACCTTGAGAGTATCCACCTCTTTGATAGCCTCTTCCTCTCTGATTCTCATAATTTCTGTAGCACTCATCTGTGGTATGGTTAGACAATCCACAAATGTTGCATGGTGATGAGTTGTAGGGTCTCCCCCTACCTTGCTTACCTCCTCTGCCCCTGCCTCTTGAAGATCTACCTCTCCCTGCATAGTTAGCTTGGGAGGTAGAGCCTTCTTCTTCTTGCTTCTTCCCTTTACCTTTATCCTTAACTTTCTTATCAGTATATAGAGCAGAGGGGTTATTACCTTTTGATTGATCTCCAGCCTTTGTAAACTTTGCTTCATGTGTGAATAGTTGGCCCATGAGAGTTGTGAGATCTGGGGTATGCATGTCCATGTAGAGATCCATTGCAGTGGTGAAGCTCTCCCACTTATCATCTGCCTTTAGTCCATTGATTACTTGCCTTACTATTTGTTCCTCTTCAATCTCCTCTCCAATGCTTGCTAATTGGTCTACCACATCCTTGATCTTGGTCACAAATTCTGAGACTGATTGCTTTGGTTGCTTCGTAAGGGTTGTGAATTCAATCCACAATTGATTCTTTCTGGCTCTTGTGTTAGAAGAAAAGTATGATGACAAGGTTTCCCAAGTCTCTTGGGAAGTCTTACAATTCTTGATGTGAGGTAAAAGGAAATCAGATATAGAGTTAAGAAGATAAGACCTTGCCAATGCATCTTTTGCACACCATGTGTTGAGCCTCTCTTGTTCATCCTTGGTGGGTACTCCCCTAGCCTTGAATGAGGGCAATTCCTCATCTCCTGAGATGAATCCAAATAAGCTTCTTCCTTGTAGATAGGTCTTCATCCTTAGAGACCAAGCTTGGTAATTGTTCCTGTCCAATTTGTCAATGAATGAAGGAAAACCATCTCCCATGTTACCTTATTTGCTCTGATACCATTGTTGGGAGAAATGGTTGGATGCACTCAGAAGATTTGGTTGGTACTGCTAATCCTGCTTTGCACCAGCCCTCTTTGACTCCAGATATGCTTAGTAGACTCCTTCAGCTTCCAAATGATACCAAAATATGCTATATGTACTTTGGAAATGATTTGAATAATGATTAGATCAAAACAGATGAGTTTGCACTTCACTAGACTTGAAAACTTTCTATTTTGATCTTGATACCTGCTCAGTCTTTCACTCAGTATGACCAGCACACTTACAATTGGAAAAATTCCTCTTATAGTTATTCAATTAGCTTAACAAGCTACCATTTGCAAGTGGAATCATTCAAATTGATAAACTATGCTCAGAGAAATAACTTTAGCAAGTTTATGGTCACTCCCGACTTTTTAGGAAATGTGCAGACAAATACCAGAGACTTCTTCGAAGGCGATTTCTCGAAAATGGCTAAATCAAACTTCTTCAAACTTTGTAGTCTTGTAGAATGCTTTGAGCTGGATCTACCAAGCTTTGAATCACCTGATTTGGTTCAGTATGCACTGAGATATGCCTCTTGGAAGTTTACTGACTTGGAGAAGATAACTCAGAGAACACAGAAGTAATGAATGTAACTCTTTCTATTAATTCACATGAATGTACAATCGCATTGGCTTGATAGATGTAGCCTAATGAGTTTGAGATGTGTAGGCTATGGTGTAGCACTTACACACTCAATGATCACAGATGTTAGCCTCGGGAATGGTGCATCTATCCGCGACTTTTCAAACACTACTTATATATTAAGTGAGTGAGAGTTTGAATTCAAATTTGAATTCTTGGCTCCCTTCAATCACTCCTCTAAAAGTAGGGAGATATTCTCTCAATCACAAGTTCTAATTTTCCACGAATCTATCAAGTAGGTGTATCCATAAGATTCCAAGTGATTTAGACTTTTACAAGAAGTAAAAAAGTAAGAACTTATAAGCATAAGTTCACATGGTCCTTTCTTCAAGTGAATTAAGCTTCCAAGGTTTCAACACCAAATTTCCAAGGTTCCAAGCCAAGTGTGAAGGCTTGAATTGCACCAACACCAAGGGCAACAAAGACCGCAACCAGTCCTAGCACAGCAACCCCCTTCCCCCACCAACGTGATTCTAGTGAAGTATGCAGCGGCAGAAGAAAATCTAAATAGAGCTTTAGTGCCAATGACATCCTCGCTTTCAGAAAGTGATCCAAGTGATCATAGTTTTGACTTCACCTATGTTGAGAGCCCCCAGGCCTACTACATGCAATCACCGGAGCATAGTGAGTCATATTATTATGAAGAACCGAGTGAATGTAGTTGGGAGCTAGAATACGCAAATGTCATGTACGCAAACCCCAATGCGAGATCCCAACCTAGGTGGATGAGACCTCCTTTTCCTAGAGGGCCATGCTATCGCTGTCAAGGAGATCACCTCATTCGTGATTGCCCTCTACCTGCACCTACACAAACCCAATCCGTGACAATTCAAGGCTTCTGTCCGGATTGTGGAAAGGAGCATTTGTTAGGAGAGTGTCCCAAGAATCCTGCCAATATGCCAAAAATTGCTCCTATCAATGTCATCGGGCTAGTGGTGGACTCCACGGGAAGTGTGACTTCCACGGCTCCAGTACAAGTCATCACGAGAGCTCAGGCACTTAAGCAAAACCAAGACTTAGGCGAGGAGAAGAATGAGGAGGCTAGTGAGACTAAGAGCCAGAATAAGAAGAGAACAAGAGCTTGGAGAGATAGTCGTGAACGCATGAAGAGGCAATGGGCAAAAAAGATGAGCGAACTAGAGGAAAGTCTGCGAGAGAACAAAGCCAAGATCATAGAAATCACCTCTCAAACGCACTCTCACACATCACTCCCAGTACCATCCCCACCACCTTCCATCCCTCAACCTTCTAATTCACCAAATGTAACCCAACCACCACCCCGGGTAGGATCAGTCTTAGCAGATCCCACTCCCAAAGATATAGACATGATGCTTAAAGCATATCAGGCTAGGATCCACGAAGGGCCAAATGTAACGGATCATGAAAGATGTTACCCTAGAGCTGACCTAGAGCTTGAACGAACTAAGTTGTGTGCGAAGATGGTGGAATTGGCTCAAGCCATGTTTGAGACCAGTTGCCTTTTCACTTGCTCTAGCCCCACTAGAACACCATTGCATTTTGATGGTCTGCTACACAGATTGGAGATGTTAATTGCAAAGTCTGGAAAAGGAGCCAACTCCCAGGCTAAGGAGAAAGCAAGTGATAGAATAAGCATTCCTCACAAGGAAGCTTATGTGCCTAACTCCACTGAACCAGACACCTCTTCTTCTATGAATCGATACATACTAGAATTCTTGCGAGAGATTCAACAAGAGAAATGGGATAAAGAGAGTGAAGTTCCTCCCCCCATTGAAATTGTGGATGACACACACGATCAATTCCCACAAGACCTTCCCTCCATTTATGGAGAGCAGGAGAGTGCCCAATCTCAAGAGAGATTTGACCTCGAGTCCAATTCCTTACAGGAGCTACCCCATTTCATAGGTCCATGGGAAGCTAAGTCTACTTGTATGAGAGCACCGACCGTCATGGTAAGAAAGGAAGATTCAGTCATACCTAGGAACAAAGAGGTAGTGAAGAACACCAAAGTGCAGTGCAATCTCACTTTGGAAGAGCTGCTTAAGGTTAGACCAGAAATGTGGAAACATGTAGCCAATCAAGTGCCCGAAGTAGCAAAACCGCATTCCCAGGTAGGATCTCAAAGAACAGTGCCAGAAATACCCTTGGACAAGATAGGAGACATGAGCGAAGGAGAAGAAGGAAACACCTATCTCCCCATCACTCATCAGGGCTACACAACCAAGGCCATTTTGGAATCAGGTGCAGGAGTTGCAATTGCTACCACTTCCTTATGGAAACGTTGGGGCAAGCAAGCACTGAGGCCAACGAGAATGAAATTGCAGATGGCCGATGGTCACATTGAGAGACCCTTAGGACTACTAGAGGAATAACTCTCACCACTTGTGGTGTAGAGTTTGATCATACTTTTGCTATATGTGACTTTAGCAAGAATCATGCCTATGAAATGATTATGGGAAGACCCTTCTTGAGGCAATTGCAGATAGTGCAGGATTAGGGGACAAATTCCTTGTATCTGCAACACTTGGGTGTCACAACCAAAGTAAATCTCAAAGATTTCTCTCATAGAGACGTACCCCCCATTCAATGGAATCCCAGTCATAGAGCCAAAGATGACACTGAGTCAGTGCATTCCATAGGATCAGGATCCTCATGGATGCATGAAGACACCCACTTATGGATGTGTAAAATAGCAGTAGAAGAAGAGAAGAGGGAAAAAGCCAGAGAGGTAGGTGCAAGAGATACCCATAGATCAATTCAAGACCTAGCCTATGCACCTGTAGTATTTCCTGACGAAGAGTTTGAACCTCATGGATGGGCTGAAATTTTAGCAACAATGGATGTAGCCATCAATGAAGAGCAGTGGACACCCCACTGTGATGAGGATGGCTATGACATTTCAGTCTTCTCAATAGAGCCAATCATGGGAGATGCAGTTTTAGAGGAATGCGAACCTAGCCCTGATACAGTTGAGGATGCAAGTGACTCTGACTTAGAGTCAATCATTATGGACCCACCTTTTGCATCAAATGAAGAATACTTCTATGAAGTTGAAGCTTACCCACAGAGATACGGAGAAATCACGAATGAGGTGAGGTTAGCCGCACAAGTAGTCACTAAGAGTGGATGAAAGAAAAGAAAGAAGAAGGAAGTCACTCCGGAGGCAGAAGAGTCCTTGTTTGAGGTCCCTAAAAACTTTAAAAAATATGAGATAGAAGATAGGAGAGTCATGATAAGAATGCCTAAACGTGAGGCACAAGCAGGAGAGGCCTATGATAGCAAGGAAACTACCAAGAAGATAGTTGTCGCCATAGAAGAGGGAGAAGAAAGATGCACATACATAGGGCATGACCTAACGGAAGAAGAAGATCAAGAGTTGGTAGCCTTGCTAAGAGAGTACAGAAATGTATTCTCTTGGAGCTACAAGGACCTGAAAGGTGTAGACCCTGAGATATGCTCACATACGATACCCATGACTTCAGAGGCTAGGCCCTCTAAGCAAAAGCCATACACATACAATGACAACTATGCGGCCAAGATCAAGGAAGAGATAGATTGCTTGGTTGAAGCTGGATTTATCTATGAAATTGAGCATACTGAATGGGTATCCCCCATTGTAGTGGTGCCCAAAAAGAATGGCAAATTACGTGTATGCATTAACTTGAAGAAGGTTAACGCAGCCACTATCAGGGATAGTTATCCGCTTCCTACCACCAAGCATTTATTAGAAAGGGTAGCCAGCAAGGAAGTGTACAGCTTCCTAGATGGGTTCTCTGGCTACAATCAAGTAACCATTGCACCAGAAGATCAGCATAAGACGGCTTTTGCCACAGAGTGGGGCATATTTGCCTTTCGGGTAATGCCATTCGGGCTTACCAATGCACATGCTACCTTTCAAAGATTGATGTGTCACATGTTTAAAGAGTTCTTGAGGAAGAATTTGGAAGTCTATGTTGATGATCTTTGCGCTCATTCCAACATTAAACAGACCCACATACCTGAACTTAGACAAATCTTTGATAAATGCAAAGAATATCAAGTCTGCCTGAACCCAGAAAAGTGTGTTTTCATGGTCAGGCAAGGCAAAATTCTAGGACACATAGTGTCTAAGAACGGCATATCCACTGACAAAGAGAAAGTGAGAGCCATCGCAGAACTACCTAGGCCAAAGAAGGTCAAGGAAGTACAGACTTTCATGGGGCATTGTGGTTACTACCGCCGGTTCATTCACATGTATGTTGTCATTGCAAAGCCCATGTACGGACTTCTAACTGACTTTGAGTGGACTGATGAATGTGAGAATTCCTTAAATGAGCTTAAACGGCGATTATGTTCAGCACCAATCTTGACCACACCAGATTGGAATAAGCCTTTTCATGTTCATGTAGATGCATCCAATTATGCTATTGGGTGTGTACTCGCACAACCTACGGGCGAAGGTAATATGGACCTTCCAATTGCCTATGCTAGTAGACAGTTAAATGCAGCTGAACGAAACTATACCACCACCGAACGAGAAGGATTAGGCATGATATATGCGGTTAAAAAGTTTAGACACTATGTGCCTGCAAATAAGTTCAAATTTTTTACTGATCACCAAGCTCTACTGTACCTAGTAAACAAGCCATGTAATACAGGCAGATTAGTAAGATGGTTTCTCTTACTAATGGAATATGACTTTGAGGTAGTAGTGAGGAAAGGCAGGACTCATTTGAGGGCAGACCATCTCTCTAGGCTCACATCTGGAGAGGCCCCACAGGGAGTGTCAGATGACCTACCTGACGCTTACTTGTTTAATTTAGAAGTTGTACCGCAGTGGGCTAAGCCATTAGTGCCAGTATTGACATACGGTCCTAATCACCCGGTAATGCACACAGAAGATAGAGAGATAGTAAGAGCTCAAAAGTATCATATCTTGGTAGGAAGTATGTACAAACATACGGAGCAAGGAGTATTGGCCTGTTGTGTGGAAGAGGACGAGTACGCTAAGTGGTTGCAATTAGCACATGTAGGTGCATTAGAGCAACACTACTCAAAACAACAAACCCTATAGACCCTGAGGAGACTAGGAGTGCATTGACCAACCATGGAAGTTGATGTCCATAGAATGTGCAAAGAATGCCCAATCTGCTACACTAAACCACCAGTGGAACACGCCACTCTTTATCGAGTGTCTTTAGGGCCAGATTGGAGTGAACCATTAGTAGCCTTCTTGAGGACGAAAACATTCCCTCAAGATATGACTTTGGCCAGAAAAAGAAGTTTGGAACAAGAAGCCTTGGATTACACCATCATTGGTGATAATTTATACAAACGGGGTAAACATGGTTACCTAAGACTGTGTGTTCATGAGAGCGAATACCTCAAGATATTAGAGACTGCTCACCAAGGTGTAGCAGGAGGACACTTCGGTCCAGATAGGGTGATCAAGGCAATTCTATTTGCAGGATTTTGGTGGCCCACCCTTCACATGGATGCACATACCTATGTGAAGAGGTGTGAGGTTTGTCAGCAAACCCAGTATCCCATACGCAAGGATGAGATGCCATTGAAGCCTATGATGGGTGGACGTGCATTCTCTAAGTGGGGAATAGACTTTGTGGGTCCTATTAATCCCCCAGCTAAGGGTTCACATGCTGAGTATATCATCGTGGCCACAGACTATCTAACCAAGTGGGTAGAAGTGAAAGCCACTACAAAAAATGATGCTCAAACAACAGCAAAGTTCTTATTTGAAAATGTGTTCACGAGGTACGGATTGCCAATAGAATTGGTGAGTGATAGAGGCACACACTTCTTGAATGAAGTCATAGAAAACCTCCTCCAAGAATTCTTGGTGATCCATAAGAAGTCTGCCCCCTATCACCCACAAGCTAATGGACAATCCGAAAGCACAAATAAGATTCTATGCAATGTGCTAACAAAATTAGTGAGTAACAAATGCTCTGACTGGGACAAACAGCTACACCATTCTGTTTGGGCATACAGAGTTGCCTATAAAATGGTACTCCAAGCCACGCCCTTTTAGATGGTTTTCGGCAAAAATGCAGTGCTACCATTGGATTTTTTGATACCAACCTTGAAAGTAGCACAAGAGCATGATTGGACTGGCCATGAGTTGTCCTCTAGAATCTTTGATCTTGAACGATTAGGTGAAACACGATTGAGCACTGCAGCAGGAATTTATGCAACCAAGAAGAGGCAAAAGGCATATTTTGATGCACACGTGAAGGATAAGGGCTTGAAAGCAGGACACCTAGTCCTAGTCTACACATTGAAGCAACATGCACGGAAGTTAGAAAAGAGAGGTTATGGGCCAATGATTATCAATAGGATCTCCACAAGTGGAGCAGTTCAACTAGCCACTCTAGAGGGTAATATTCTACCAAGTTACATAAGTGGATGTAGAGTCAAGTTATATGAAGAACCCCTCACTGAAGACATGCTAAATCGACTCAACACTGCCAAGAAAGGTAAAGAAGAAGAGAAACGAATTCGAGAAGAAGCACAGGCAGAAGCTTTAGAACGCATCCGACAAATGAAATTGAGGAGACAAGGCAGAGACCAGCCTATGCTTGACACTCAAGAATCTCTAGGCTATCCCATGGCCATGTGCGAGGCTTCAAGTGGACATTCCCATAGAATAATCGATCGACGGCCTTTTGTAACCCTAGAAGTAGGACAAGGAGAGAGTGTAAGAACAGTGAGAGCTTTGATTGACTCAGGGGCAGCCACTAGTGCAGTTCCACTTTCTTACTGCCAAGAGCGGCAATTACAAATCAATCCTATAGAGGCATATCTCATAGGATTGGGAGGTGTGGAAACCCCTTGCATTGGCGAGGTGAAGCTTCCCCTCTACATTCAAGAGGTGCTAATGGCAGTCAAGGTGCTAGTGTGTGAAGACGAGGATCTTATCGAACCTCTTGTCCTAGGCCAAGACTGGATCTATGATCATGCAGTCAGCCTCAACCTAAGAAGTGGACTTGTTCAGGCATGGGTAGGCCAAAACCACATAACGATTGAATTAGAAAATCAAGCACATAGGCCACTAGAAGAGGCACCGAATCCTGGTCCTTCCAGGAGTCCACCTGAAATGAACCATGCCACTCTTGACGAAAGTTCTATGGTGCAAAAGATTGCCACTCATGACGAAGGTACAAAAGTCAAAAAGGAGTTCCCTTCTTTTCCAAAGAGAATTCGAGGAAAGCAAGCCGAAAAATGCACGACACAGAGGAGCCCGAGGAGCAAGAAGAAGGAACACCAACCGTACAATACAGAGTACTCCATGGCATGAAGCAGATCTGGATATGCAAAGGTGAACAACCCTCGAATTTGGAGACAGGATTCCAAAGAAGCATCAAGCAAGCTACACTGTCGAGGACTACAGCGAAGGAGTACCCTAGGCATCAATCTAGACAAGCCATTTCTATTTGGGTTCCAAAGCAGTCAATGAAGGCTATCCCAAAGGCTAGACAAATATGGGTGCCCAAGACCTGCTTACTAGCTCAAATAACTTCACCTCCAATCACTAGATCAAACCAACACTCACGAGTCCTATTGGCTCCCACGCAAAGGCAAACATCTACACTCCACACCACCACATTCTCGGTCATGCCTCGGAATGTTTGGAAATGGGTACCCAAAAGGTCCCAAACCCAACACACTCCAGTACGCAAACCTTCACACATCATCGCCAATAAAAGCAACGATTCTAGCATCAAAGTTTGGAGACCTAAACCCCATGTCAAACCCCTTGACCCACCTCTGTAAATCCTTCCCCTTTGATGTAGGTGCATTCTAAGAACATTGCACAACCAAAGTATGCATCTAGAGTAAACCCCAACCTACTAACCCACATGTACACACATCACGAACACTTCACCCACTAATCTCTATCCACTCGGAATGTCATGTTGGTATTGTGGAGGGAACACCATAACATCCTGTTTCCAATGCCATGCTAATGTGCCTCTCTCTTCTTCTAGCAGATAAGCATCAGCAACTACAAGCACTCTCATGGCAGAAGTAACCGGTCCGAGCTCACAGGCAGGAATAAGTACTGCAGGAATTGATGTGGATAGTCTACATGTTGATGTGCCACCAACTAAACAACCTGTGGAGCTGCAACACCTTCAGTAGATCCCGGTACCGGATCCACCCACAGGGATCACAGAGAGAGTCCATGCCAATTCTCATTGGTTCAATGGCATGCCAGGTCCATTAGGAGAGGCCAAGTATATATGGGAGTCTAAGTGCAAGTATGAAAGATCATGGGTCCGCTTCCAATGTTTCTCCAAGGAGTTTGAGACTCTACAGAACAGAGAAGATCTCCAGACCATATGGCAACGTGCAGGGCTAGCCGAATACTTTGAAGCACCACTACCTAAGCCGGATCTTCTCCGATGCTATTATTTGGTCTCCACATTACAAGCTAACGAAGAAAAGGACAAACCAGGAACATTCGTACTTCCTTCTTTGCTGGGCAACAACGAGTTGAAAAGGTTTGAACTTACACTCGAATTGGTGAGCGCTACTTTGAATATGCACGGTACACATGTACCTTCTGAGAAGGATGCTCTCCTTCCTACTAACATGAAGGATAGGAAACTACTCAAGCTTAAAGATATGGCAGCACTCACACCAAACGTGTCCATCCCTCTCCGTATGTGCATGCAACATTTTTCTTTCCCCGATCAAGACCGCTTCACACAACCGCACAAAAGAATTTGGTTCGCTCTTTACTTAGCGGAGACAGGTGCGTTACCAATTAAGCTTCCTATATGGATTATAGAGCAGTTGTATGAAGCAAATAAAATAGCACATAGGAAGCTAGTGGTGAATGGGTGTTGTGCAATCACGCGCATCATCTACAAGTGCTTAGCATATGATGTACCTGTTGAACGTGCTTTAACATGGGCACAACTACAAATGTTCAAGAGACTCAAGGCCGCCACACATCAATCCAAACGCATGAGGGGTTCGATGCCTTGTGTCCAGAAACGTGAAGTTCTAACTACTCCAGAAGTCTCGCCACGAGGGGAGGCCACTGTACCCCCCTTTACCATTAGAATACCCAGGTCTGGATCTAAAACTACAACACAAGCTGCCCCTTCGGCTCCTCCTGCTTTGAATTTTCTATGACTGGAGATACTGAAGGGATGGGTCCCGTTGACTTCGAAGCATTCTTAAAAGGTACACAACTCTCTGATGTAGAGTTTTATTCAGATACAGAAGAACAGGGCACATCTTCACAAAGAAGTAGAAAATCCACAGAAGGTCGCCATGTACATTGGGGTGACGATCTACAAGATCAACAACAAGGACACCTAGAAGAAGGAGCAGACGAAGAGGAGACCACTGAAGCCCCCGCTTATACAGCAGAACTCCAAAGGCTGTACCAAATCATGGAACGGGTGCGATCACAACAACAGCTCACCGAACAAAGCAGTAGGGTACTCATGACTCAGCTTTTGGAAGAAGAAGGAGTTGACTCAGAATACAGTGAAGGTCTCTTATTGATGGCAGAAACCTATGGGGTAGTAGAAGCAGTTCGAACCGCGATTTGGAGGTCTCGAGTTCAATATGATCCACGAAGATTCCAAACACGACCGCGGTCAGGCAAAAACATCCAGATCCCCGTTACGAGAGCAGAAGGGCCTATTATTACATCAGAACCCATTAAGACAACCTCCCAAGCAGCTGTAACTTCAGGCCAAGAGCACTCAGTCACCCACGATGAATCAACCGGGCCACTACCACCCACACCCCCACCATCGCCTCCGAGAACAGAAGCTGTGGAGATCACCTCGACCACTCAACCCACCGAACAAACCTTCATCTTCCGTACTCCCACCTCTAGTTCAAACCGATTCTCCACCCGTGAAAACCCAATCTATGAAGCTACCACCATCACTACACAATCCACTGAATCGCTCATAGAACCTACCTTAGGACATCCATCCCCCATGCCCTCAGCCATAGGCCATCCCGATTCTAGATCCATATTCTTGGGATTCCCTGCTACCACGTCACCTTTTATGCCCCTGCCTTCAGAATCTCACCTCCCAAACCCATCCCTCCAATTCTCCAACCCCTCCACTCCTTTCTTTCAAAAACATTTCAACCCCGGTCTCACTCATTTCCTCTATTTTCAGTTCCCCCACCCTCTTCTCACTTATTCACCACTTTCACACACACCACCTACCATTCCAATGTATATGGTAGATACCACACTCGCATCCACTCCTGAAAGTATGGACATTTCACCACCCACGGCACCTCCCCCTCCCCCCACACTTCCACCTCCTCACATTCCCCCTGACCTTCCTCCCGAAGTACAAAAAGGCAAAATTTGTCAACCAACATGGTGGCAGAAACTTCTTGAGACATATCCTGAAATGCTGCGGACATGGAACAATGTGCCTTTACATCTCCTATACAATCCATGCTACGGTCCAGTTCCACGGTGCAGGTCTTGGAAAGCATTCAACATTAAAGTTCAGAACAATGCACAATGCAAGGAATGGCTAAACTACCCGTACATAGTGCCAGCGCAGGGACCACCATCGATAGCGTACATGATGGCCACAATTCAACATTGGATGCCTCGATTAAAGCCCATGCCAGATGTGGCAGCTCAAATGATGCTTAATATTTTAGATATGATGGAGGTAGTACTGAAAACCTTTAGAAATGCAGCAACACCACAGGTACGTCTACCGGGGTTTACGAATGGAAATTACGATTTGGTGTATGACATGAGCACCACCCCCAGTATTCGTGTGGCTTATGCCTGGCATGCATGCATCAAATACCTCCCTGCATGTTACAAACAGACATTCGAAGAAATGTTCAGATCAGATCAGGTTTCTAGGAGTATCACTCGGAGGTCTTCGCACCAAAGCCAACACACCTGCTCCATCTCTTTGCTTGTGAACAAGCCATGTACTCCGAGTACTACACCACACCGCAACCAGAGGTCCCCGGTGCAATAAACTAGGATGCATTGGAAGCAGACCTAGCAAGAGGCTTAAGGATAGGAGAACATGAATTAGCCACCAATGTCATCCAATACTATATCGACCACCCTATAGAGCAGAGGTCTGTCAGGGGCGACAAACACTAGGAAGGGAGGAGTGCTGGCATACAAGTCAGATGAAGAGCATACTAGCACAACAGAGCGGTCATGCACAATATGGCAACAAGGCCTAATCATTTTTTCCATGGACCATTCACAACTCAAGTGATTTTAATCACTACACAAAAATTGTAAATTCCGTTTTTGGTAGAATAGACTCCATTTTGTTCAAGCCGAGGAGTCCTCGAGCTTGAGGAGTATTAGAATTAGCTACATACCAATTTTCATAATTTTTAGACTCCGTTTTAGCCCTCAAATAGGCTCTAGAACCTAATTTTTAACTAGGTCGGACACTAGGTCTGGACAAGGCCAAAGCTAGTGAGAAAACTATAAAAAGAGCTAGAAAGCTCATTTTTTGGGGGGAGATTGTTTGTGAATTGAGCTCATGTAAGAGACTTTTTGACTAATGCAAAGAACTCCATTGTTCCTCTCCTTGTTCTTGCCTTGTGTGCGCATGTGTGTGTATGTGTGTGCATGCTTGTGTGCTTCTCACTCACACACTTGTGCCTTCACTTGCTCATAGTCTTCATACTAGTCCTCACGTCTCCACGGATTGACAATTATGAGGTGAATCTTCTCACGTTGGTACTCACCATTGTGCTAGAGTGACAGCATATCAAGAAGTTTACAAAGACCAAGATCTATGAAGATTCTGGTCCTATCAGATCTCACAATGAGAGGATCACTCCTCATAGAACCCATCGGTTGAGGGGAAGGTGATGTGATGGACACAAGAAACCATCCTAAACCTCAGATTCCATGTGACTTTCTATATATCATGATTGGTTCATATTTTGGAGAAACTAATGCTTTCATTGTGTCCCAAAATATGTGAAAACCCTAAGATCAACTATCTCCTTTCTTGATTTTGATATCCAAAGGCCATGTTTTGAACTGATGACATCACGATGATATCATCTTTTTGTAACTACCCTACAACCACCCTTGGAAACCTATATAAGTAGATGTTGGCTATCACAAGGAAGGAGATAAGGAAGAGAGTTAACACACACACACTCACAATCAAAGAGGAGCACACACATAGATTAAGGCAAAGGAAGAATGATCTTCTTTTTCTTCTTCAATAACATGAAAGGAATGTAAAAGAATGACCTAAAAATAAGAATACAACAAGTGATATATATAAAGAATAGTACATAAGGAAAAAAACCCAATGTACATGAATGAATGAGCTAGAAAGAAACAAATGTGCCATCACTCACGATAGATAAATCTAATAAAGCTTAATGAAGTGTCCCTAACATATATCGGCATGACCATTATACATATCAAAGAAATTAAAAATTGATACATATCCTCGATCATCACATGTTGAGCTTGATATCTCAACACTCCCCCTCAAGCTCAATATCATGTCCTTTAATCCAAGCATTTTCTTGAAACTTCTTGAGCTTCTCTGCTCCAATTGAGTAACTAAAAATATAAACAACATGTTCATTGCTTCTCCCATAAAAAAGATCAATATCACCTACTAATACCTTGTTTTTGATGAAGTGATAATGCACCTCGACTTGCTTTGTTCTAGCATGAAAAATAGGCTTCTGTGCTAATTGTATGCTGCTGAGATTATCACAATAGATGGTGATAGGCTTTTGCACTTCCACACCTTAATTTGAAAGTAGCATCTCTAGCCATGGTGCCTCAGATGCTTCCATTGTAGCACCTCTACACTCAGTCTCTATACTCGACAAAGCAACAAGGGTTTTCTTGTTAGTGCTCCATGTAATAGTTGCACTCCCAAGTGATAATAGAAAGCCACTAGTAGATCTTCTATTTGGAATGCTACCAACACAATCTGCATCAGTGTATCCATGAACGTGCAAATCTACACCAGCTTCATAAAACAATACATAATCCAAACTAGCACTCACATAACATAGAGTCTGCCTCAAAGCATCCAAATGTGGATTCCTAGGAACCTACATAAATTGACTTTCAAGCCCAATGGTGTAGCTAAGATCATGCCGTGTAATTATGAGATATATCAAACATCCCATAATTTTCCTATACATGGTAGCATTTTCCAATGCTTCACTTGATGTAGTGCCCAATTTCAGATTCTGATTTAGTGGCATGGAAATTGGCTTACAATCATCCATATCATACTTTTGCAACATACTCAAGGAATATTGCCTTTGTTGCATTCATATACGTGTTTCTGTATGTATACACTCAATGCCCAAGAAATAGTGCAGCACACCAAGATCTTTCATGTCAAATTCTTCGACTAGAAGTTGCTTTACCTCTTTAAAGTTGTCCTCATTATCATGAACCACAATTAAAACATCAAGATAAATAGCCATAATTGTGATGCCATCATCACCCTTCCTTTCATATAGTGAATGATGTACATCACACATAGAAAACTCAATGGTGGTTAAGTAATCAACAATCCTTGGATGCCATGCATGAGGAGCTTGCTTCATTCCATAGAAAGCCTTTTGCAAACTGCAAACATATTCTAGGTGCTTTGAATCTTCATGTCCTTGTGGCTGGTCCATATATACTTCTTCTTGTAACACACCATGTAGGAAAGCAATGTTCACATCCATCTGATGCAATGGCCATCCTTTTGTTGTAGCTAATGCAACAAGTAGTCTGATAGTGGACCTTTTAGCTACAGAGCTGAATGTTTCCTCATAATCAATGCCAAAAGTTTGTTCATATCCTTTTGCTACCAGACATGGTTTGGACGTACTTATGCTACCATCAACATTGTGCTTTACCTTGTAAACCAACTTGCAACCTATGGGTTACTTTCCTTGCGGCAATGGAACTAGCTTCCATGGTTCATTTTCATTAAGTGCAGCCATCTCCTCATCCATAGATTTTTCCCAATCTGCATTTCCAATTGCATTTTCAAAACAAGAAGCTTCAGCATCTTGTGTTACCTTGGTCATGCAGGACAATGACGAGCCATATAACTATCATAAATCAATCATTCCACTGAATTCCACATCCTCCTAGATCTTCTTGGTCTTGCTTCACTTCTCCTTGTATCATCAACATGTGCCTTTCTTACTCGTGGATTCTTCACAGAGGGCAATCCAAGTTCCTCATCAAGACTCTTTTCTAAATTGCCTCAATCTCCATCAATATCTTCAAAACCTGCACATGTTTTACTACCAACAAAAAGCTTCCCTTTACCTTTCTTGGATGTATTTGATAAATTTACTAGACTGAAATTTCCATGCAATCTTCCACTCCATGGATTTGAGTTGGAACTATTGCTTGGTGATGCATCTCGTCCACTCAAAACTTGTGATTCTACACTTGATGTTTCTGCATTTTCTTGGTCATTTGGTTCATGATGCAGTCCTTCTTTGAAATTTGCATAGAAGCTTGACATTTCATCAAATACCATATCTTTTCTTACCTTCACCTGTCAAGTGAGTGGGTTATAACATTTATACCCCTTTTGTTGAAGGGAGTACCCACTGAAGATACATTTCTTTTGCTTTTGGATCAAGCTTTGTCCTCAACTCGTTTGGAACATGTAGATATGCAATACAACCAAATACTTTCATATGTCATAAGTTTGACTTTTTACCTGTAAACTTCTCTTTCAGTGTAACTTGATATACAACAGCAATCAAAGTTTTGTTCATGATGTATACAATAATATGCATAGCTTTTGCCTAATAACAATGAGGCATATTCTTCTCAGCCATCAAAGATCTTGCTATTTCTGCAATATGTCTATTTTTGCATTCAGCAATGCCATTTTATTGCGGTGTGTACCTGCATGAAAACTGTCATCAAATTCCATGATTTTTAAGAAAGTTGTTGAACTCATTTGACATGTATTCAGATCCTCCATCAAAACTTTATGTTTGAATATACTTTCCTATCTTCTTTTCCACCATGGCCTTAAAATTCTAGAAGTGAGTGAACACCTCACTCTTCTCTTTCATTAAATATACCCATACTTTTCGTGTATGCTAATCAATGAAAGTAACATAAAACCTACAATCACACGTAGATGTGGTCTTTGTAAGACCCCAAACACCTGTATGTATGATTTGCAACACATCCTCACTAACATGCTTATCATGAAGAAATGATGATCTTGACTCTTTACCAAATTGACATGCTACACATACCTTTTGCATCTCTCCAACCTTGAAAATTGGTATTCCATGGACAATTTCCTTTGATTGCATCAATTCAACCTTTGTAGCTTTGCATTTCCAATTTGTTTGTGCCAGATCTCTATATGAGCAATAAATCTTGCACCTTTTGCGAACATGATTGCATTCATTTCAGGAATTTTCACATTTAAGGTGAACATTCTACCCACTTTGTTTCCTTTGGAAATCAATCGTTCACCCTATTTGCACTCGTCTACATATAAACCATCAACATTGAATCTGACTTGTAATCCCTAGTCAACCATTAGTCCAATATAAACTAGATTCTTTTTTATATTTGGAACATGCAACACATCAGCAAAGTTTTTTACCTTCCCATCCTCCATAGATAGTGTTATATTTGTTGTATGCTCCATAGGGTGTGATGTGTCATCACCTATTTCAACATATCCAAGAACTTACAATTTCTCCAAACGACTAAACCATTCCCCACAATTGTTCATGTGATTTGAAGCACCTGAATCAACATACTAGACATTCCCATTTGATTTTGAATTATCAACAGACATCATATTCATCGTATGATGTTGAACCATGAACAACTTCTCAGAATCATCTCCACTTGTGGATGCATAACTGTTTTACTACATTTTGTTATTTTGATTCTTCAACCTGCAATCACATTTAGAGTGTCCAGGTTTACCATAATTCCAACATCGTTTACTGTGAGTACCTAAATCATTTCTTTGGAAATTTATGTAACTTCTTTGGCTCCCCCTACCTTGAAATTGTCCTCTTCCTCCATGATTTTGATGTTGACGTTGGTCCTGGTTATTGTGTCCTCTTCTACGTCTGAAGCCTTTGCCTCTGACTCTTCCTCTTCCAAATTAGAATACCTTCTCATAACTAGTTTTTCCTTGGGAGTTTCAATTCTCACCAAGATTCTTTTCTTCAATAATCAACATAGATACCAAATGAGTTAAATTCAGAATATTTTCTTTGATATGTATAAAGTTTTGAACTACTTATACGTAGCTCTTAAACCGTGAAGGCACACTTTTGTCTTATCATCATCATCTACATTCATGCCAATAGATGCAAGTGACTCACACATGCTTTTGATTTTCAAGGTGTAGTCACTTATTGACATACTCTTTTTGTCCAATGTATACAGCTCGTTCTTGAGTTGCAATTTTTATGCCTTTGTATTGGTCTCGTACAATGTGACCAAACTGTTCCAAACCTCTTTTAGAGTCTTGGAATCCTGTATGTGCCCAATCATGCTATCCTATATGCTAACGGATAGCCAATACATTACCTTTCCTACTCCTTTCTCCACGAGCTCTCTATAGCCACATTGGCTCTAACACCATGTCACAAGGAATGAGATAAGGAAGATAGCTCACAAACACTCTCTCACAATCAAAGAGGAGCTCATACACAGACTGAATCAAAGGAAGAATGATCTTTGTCTTCTTCTATTAATAAAAGGAATGTACAAGAATGACCTAAAAACAAGAATACAACAAGTGCAATATATAAAGAATAGTACATAAGGAAAAAGCTTAATGTTCGTGAATGAGTGAGCTAGTAAGAAACAAATATGCCATCACTCTCAGTAGATAAATCCAATAAAGCTCAATGAAGTGTCCCTAACATATATCCGCATGACCACTATACATGTTAGACAAATGAAAAACTGATACGTGTCATCTTGGATTATCACATGTTGAGCTTGATATCTCAATATTGGCCACATATATACTAAATCTTGTGGATGCCAGCCTTAGGAGCTCTAGGATCATGATCTCCAAGTAAGTACATTTCAATTTTGAGTTTGAGTTCTAGTCTTGATCTTTGTTCTAGTATTTTCTTATCTACTATACTAGACATCTTTCCTTGTCCTATTGTGATCTTGTAGTATGAGATCATTTCCATTTTCTCCTTGTATCTAGTTCATCTCCTTGAAGGGAGTTCTTGCGCCTAGATATCTTGCTTCATACCTATGGTCCTAGGTTGTGGGATCTCCTATATCATCTCTAGTCGAGTCATCCATACCTATCAGTCCCGCATTGTGGAGATGATCATAATCCACATGGATCTGGTCTAGTTGTGGCACACATAAAGTATGAAGCTATTGAGTGTTGGAAGGTTATGTGATCAAAATTTTAAGGTGAAGGTGAAGTTGGGTTTGGAGAGGAGAGATGTGATGATTTGATTATGGGAATGGGAATGTATGAATGCAAGATAAATCCATGGATATGAAATGAGAACAAAAGAAATCTATACATGTGAATCAATTTTGAAAGAAAGAATGGTCCAAAAAAGGAACTTCTTATACATTGTCAAAATTTAATGCATATGAAGGGATTCTTGTGGATGGTATGTATGCATACGGGTCATGATTTATGACTATCATGAGAACAAATGAGAACCATACACATGAATTGATTTTGAAAGGAGGAATGATGCAAAAAAAGAGCTTTTTATACACTTTCAAAATTGATACATATCCATGGGTGTTTGTGTGTAGTATGCATGCATCTAGGTCATGATTTATGAACATAAAGTAAGCTTATCCTCACAATCTCAGTAGATAATCCAGGCAATTTCCACACAAGATTGCATAGCCTTCTCACACATATAAGAAAGACTTAAAAGGAGACATGTAAAAAGCACTTAAGAGACAAGGTGTCATGAATTAAAAGATATTGTAATAAATACATGTGCATGAAAATCATGATCAAGCTAGGAAATTTAATGGTCAAAGGCAGTGGGAATGATCCTCCCACCATGACAACTCAATTGAATGTTAGAAATAAGAGGATAGGAACCACTTCATTGATGTTATATCTTTCTAAGGGCACAACGTCTATCTAAAGAATTCCAAGAACAATAAATACAAATCTAACTAACTTACACACTCCACTGAGGGTGACCAAAGATAGAGAAATGATTAGGTTTGTGAGCCTATCCTAGTTTGGAGTTTTATCTTATAACTGATTCTAGGAACTATACTCTTAGTAGCTCTCCTTGAATCCTCATATACTCAATTGAGGGTGATCATCTCAAGGAAACCAGGTGCTAGAAAGGCCCTATGGATACAAAACATTGATCTCCATGAAATTGGAGGGGGCTTTATATAGATTTCTGAATGAATTTGGGTCCTTGGATCTCAAGAAATCAGCTCTGAACCCTAAGATCAATGACTTTTGATTATGGCCATTGGATTGATCAAATGAATTGCTTGGATTGAATCTTCTTATTAAATCTAGGGAAAAGGAGGAAAAAATAGGCACCTCCATTTTCCACGTTTCCATCTAGGGAAGGTCAAGTCTTTTGTATCAATGTTGACATTGATTTGGATAAGATTAGTTGTAATCTTTGGAAGAAATTTGCATTATTGATTTTTGGGCATCAAATTAAGCTTATCAAATGAAAAAAGCCATCAAACTTCCTTGCTTTAAGCTTTGGTGCATCTCTATCCTTGAATGTGAGCTCATCCTCACCATACAACATGGTTCAATCACTTTTTGCCATGTGGTAACCCTTCAAGCCTTCAATTTGTTTAATCTAGAAAACTATTCTTACTTTGAAAACTGGATTTTGTGCTCTTTGATCGTCCAAATATCCTTTCATGAAGATGAAAATTTGTAGGGCTAAGTTTTGAAAGATTTCCTCTAAGAATATGCAGAAAAAATGTCCATCTGAATCTCCCTTATACACGTTTGAGTAGATTTGAAAGTTTGGAAGGTGGCATTAAAGCGTGTAGGAAACTATGATAGCCTTGAAAACTTGTACACATGTGTAGCCACATATGGTTTTATACATGTCATGCCATGTGGCTTACAAAAATTCATATACAACATTTTGTAGGGTCTAAGTGAAAAAATTACATTTTTACAAAATTGATGCGGCATATCAATGTGGTTGAATATCCATTTATAGGTGTAATTCAGGATAGGGATTGCCTTTGAGAGGTTGTACATGTACATGAATTTTCAGTTGATTTGGTGACAATGAAATTTTTGCTCCAATTTCCAAAATTTGATATGCTTTGTTGGCTACAATGGATTTTCTTAATTTCCTCCAAACCTTGCATGTGAACTCACTTTGACATCATTAATGCATCTTGAACTTGTTAGGGAATTATGGCTACCTTCACTAAATGTGTTTCCTATAAGACTTCACAAGTGACGGAGGAGAGAAAATATCGAAGACTTTCACCCCCACTAAATGTGCGCTCCCTTGACACATACATATATGCATACATGCATACATACATACATACATACATACATACATACACACATACATACACACATAATAAATAAATACATGCAAGCATGCATATTTGCATACACACATGCGCACACACATAGACACACACACATGCATATATATATATATATATATATATATATATATATATATATATATATATATATATATATATATATATATATATATATGTATATATATATATAAATATATATATATATGTGTGTGTGTGTGTGTGTTGTTATGCATAGAATCAAAAGAGCAATCTATCAGGAGAGTGTATTAGTGTCATCTTAGATTGTTCCTCATTGTTGCATACCATACATGCAAGATTTTGATATGGCCTACATAGGTAGTGAGTAAGAACATAAAACTAAGGATTACTGATTTCTTTGAGAGGATCAAGACATGACTCATCCCTAGTGCCCAAGAGATTACTCTCGAGGAGGTAAATACTCGGAGGGCTAGGAGACATTCATGTGTCCGTGAATATAGAAGACCAAGACTCTACAAACATGAGTTATTGAGGATCCAACAAGTTCATGCGTAGTAGATGGAATGGAGATGACTATTCACACCCTTGCATGCTATTGTTTAGCTCACAGTAATGTATCATATCCTCCTTCCACTCCCCCCATACTACATTAATAGGTTTATTCATTCGGATTGCTTCCAATGTGACCCACACACATGGTAACATTGTACTTCTCTCTTGCACTACATGATCATTTTCTCTCGTGCCCTAACGACATCACTATCTGCACACTCATAAGCATTCATTTACGTTCAATTAAGATGTTCTTACTCTACTTTGTTTATAGATACTTGGTGTATCATTGATAGATATGAAGTCTCATAGTGCATTTTTGGCCTTTACAAGATGTTAATATAACGTTGTTTTTTGTTCTTTCTCTTTGTGCTTATTCGCACTCTCTCTCTCTCTAATGTGTTTGATTTGCACCTTGGTCGGTCTCGATAGAATGCTATCGAGAGAAACCATTGCATAATAACATCATTAGGTAGATTTGCATGGGCTCGTGGCAATTGTCGTAAATGTGTGTCGAATAAATTATTCTAGTCGTGCATGCTCTAATGTGTTTTCTACCTATTGTTCTTTAAATAATAAAAAATCTCTAAGGCATTCTTCTTCAATTTGAAATATTGTAAAAATGCATTCTTCATGTCATCGTACCATAAAAAATGTTTAAGATCATATTCTGTAAGCCATCATGCTACTTCATTAATGAGAGTGGACTAAAAAATGATGGCCTTATACATTGGGTCCTCTGAATTGTTCAACACTGTGTAATTAACTTTGAATGTTTGCACATCCATGTCCGAGTCATAATCCGGAAACCCACCAAAGTTGACATACATGACCCTGGTAGTTGATTTTCTGGGTTGATCTCTGTGTTGTCATTGTTGTTGCTTATCTTGTATATCTACCATGGGTTCTACACTTGGGTATGTTGATTGTTCTGATTCACAAGGATCAACTCCTTCTACTCGTTGTCTAGGCTCACAAGTATCTATTGTCTTTGGCCTTTTGTTAAGAAACAAACTTGTCAAAAATTTGAGGTTTAATTACTCTTTTGTATCCCACTCCTTAGATATGAAATTGGAATAAAGAGCCTTTCTTTCGCTCCAAAACTTTGCGAATTCTTCTTTAATGGGTTCTTCAATTGGTTAACTAGCCTTTAACTTCTCTCTAGGGGTTTATTAATATCTTCACCAACTTTTTCTATTATTTTGGTGGACACCAAACTATTACCGAACATAATGCCAAGACTCGACACCAACCCACCACTGGAAGGCATCAAATTATCACCGAAACTAGTATGGCTAGCACTACTAGAAGGAACTGAACTACCACTGGGTTTGGTGTCAATATCAAGCATCCAATTATTACCCAAGTATACCAGACTGAGTTTTAATATACTTTGCAATTCGAAAATTGGGAAATGTTGTGGCTGTACTCCATTGGTGCATAATATGCCCTCCCCTTTAGAGGTGCTTCATTCTGTATTACTACACGATGGTGTCCCTAACAA
Source organism: Ceratopteris richardii (assembly GCA_020310875.1). Classification (NCBI taxonomy): domain Eukaryota; kingdom Viridiplantae; phylum Streptophyta; class Polypodiopsida; order Polypodiales; family Pteridaceae; genus Ceratopteris; species Ceratopteris richardii. Next base: position 28,183,460 of record CM035443.1, on the reverse strand, counting down.
ACTGTTTACTCTCATAGGATGTTTGTCATTTCAATATTTAGCATAGGTCTCTCTAGAACGTGTATACGACATGTAGGAAATGAACTCTTCTTAGGGGATATACTCTAAGCATCTTGTGGGAACTGAATTCCACTTCCCATAGATGAAACTAGTGTTAAACCTCTGTTCTAACCGACTGTATTAGATATGACTGCAATAAACAAGGTAACTTGTAGGGTTCTTGGGATGGATAGGGGTTTGTAAATAGATGCCCTATAATATTTTCCCACACCATAGGCTAATCAAATACTATAATAACCTACTGGAACAATGAACTATCGCTCATGTCTTAGCACCTTAGAATTCTCCTCATTATATTCATAACTTTAATCACCAATCAAGACACTGCTCTCAACATCACTTTACTCAGAAGTGGCTATCCTTACTTACTATTCACGTGTATAATGTAGTACCAAATTCACTTATTATGAACTTTATACAACAATCGTTGAATACTTGATTAGCAATGAGATTGTAGAACTATATCACATTAACCCTTAACCAAAACTTCTTAACAATTAATAATCACAAACAAATATTAATAACTTATATGAAAATTAGCACCACCATACAAAACATCACAAAACAACAATTTTAGTGAAAATGTGGTTTGCACATGCTCGCTCCACCACACACAGTCTGATGGACTCACCATTCACCTCCTGTGGAATGACATGAGTACAACCCCTTTTGTATTAATATTGGAAAAAGGTTACAACGGTTAGGTCATTATGGTGCTTCACAAAACTATATGCAAAATTACAATATGAAAAATTACAAATATTAATCTCGCAACCTAACACATCACTCCGACATGCATTCAAGAAAATTAAAAATCTTCTTCAAAAGTGGTGGTCTCTAATCTCTTATAAACATGTTTTATGTGATTTGCTAAATTGATTGACCTCTCTCTTGAGTACTTGTAGTTCGAAGAAGATGGAGATGTGTAGTGATCAGAAACCTCCAATTGAATCTTTCTTTGCACCTTCGACATAATTTCCATTTGCATATTTATTTGAACTCTACATTTTAATGTATATGTGATCACAATGTGAGTTAGTGTAAGTGCATATATATGTGTGTATGTAGGTGAGAATTTATATGAGTATGTATGTACGGTTATGTGCTTATGGTAAATCCTATGAGAATATCTACCATTTGGGACAAGCCCTAACTGTGAGCTCTAGTCTATGTGTGAGAACCCTATGTACTGAGGAACTTTAAGTATGTTGATAACCCTAAATGATATGTGATTATGACTAATAATCTAAAGTATACGTGAGTGTATGTGTGAGTGGATATGAGAATGAGCCTATGTGCTTGACCATGATTGTGTCTACCCCTAGGTATTTCTAAACGTGATTGTAGGTGTGAGTGGATATGAGAATGAGCCTATGTGTTTGACCATGATTGTGTCCACTCATACATACAATCACGTATTTTTGTATACATGAGTGTATGTGTGAGTGGATATGAGAATGAGCATATGTGTCTGACCATGATTGTTTCTACCCCTAAGTATTTTTTAACCTAAGTGTATGTGTGACTAACCTTATATGTGCATATGTATTACTACGTTTTACCCTATGTGTTTGCCCATACGTATTTAAAAGGAACCCTAGAGTATATCTTTCATAGACAAAGGAAACCACCCTGAATCTTAGATTCCATGTGAATCCTATATCTCATGATTGGTTCATAATTTGGGGAAGCTAGTGCTTCCATTGCGTCTGGAACATGCCAAAACCCTAAGATCGACTGTCTTCTTGCCTGGTTCTGACATCCAAAGACCATGCTTCGAATTGATGACATCATCAATTCGTAACTGCCCTAGAACCGCCCTTGGAAAACCTATATAAGGAGGGGTTGGCCACATTCATAATCAGTCTTGCCAATACCATTCTTGGGAGCTCAAGGAGTCATGACCGCCAAGTAAGTACTCTTCAAGTTCTAGTTCTAGTTCTTGTCTTGTTCCTTGTTCTAGTTTAGTTCTTGGACATCCTATCTTGTCCTCTTGTAATCTGGTAGTACGAGATTCTGTCAAGTTATTCCTTGTATCTAGTTCATCTCCCAGAAGGGAGTTCTTGTAATTTAGATATCTTGTCTCATACTTACGATCCCGGGTTGTGGGATCTCCTGTATCATCTCTAGTCGAGTTTTCCATACCTATAGGTCCCGGGTTGTGGGACGTCTTGTATTGATCATATATTCTTGTATCATTTTCCCTGCGTGGGTGTTAGTGTAACTAGAAGTGTATTTCCAAAATCTTGTCTACTATAGTCAGAGAGCACGATCTAGTGCTCCCCTGACATTTTGGCAAGACTCACTTCTATCCAAGACCAGGCATCATGGAGAACGCTTATGAATAGATCGTAGCATCACTTCCGAGTCTCCAACAACAAGTCGAAGACCTAAGTCATCGATAGACACAAGTCGAGATGGGACATCCAATGCATGTAGGTGCACTCCTCCAAGAATTACAAGAAGGAATCGGGAGTCTTCAAGAAAATCAAGGGAGTATTCAAATGAATCAACAGCCTAGTACATCATTTATGAAGGAACCCAAGATTTGCATTCCAGAAAAGTTCGATGGGGATCGCACAAAGTTTCATGGATTTCTCCAGCAAGTTAAATTATACATCCATATGCAACCTGATAGATACCCTGAGGAGGCATCCAAGGTCGGGTTTATTGGAACCTTGCTCTGTGGCCAAGCATTATCATGGTTTGCCCCAATCTTGGAGAAGACCATGGCAGTACTTCAAGACTATGAGGGGTTTCTTCGAGAACTCTCCACCACATTTGGAGATGCAGATACAAGTCGAGTAGTAGAAACAAAACTTCGGAAGTTACGTCAAGGTAACCGCCCTGCCTCTACCTATGCATCTGAATTTAGGCAGTTGATATGTGATCTCACTTGGCATGAAGACTATTTCATAAGTCAATTCAGATGGGGTTTAAGAGATCATGTGAAGGACCTTTTGCTCACGATGCCAGAGGTTAAAACATTGAATGAATATATCATGCAAGCTATTCAATGTGATAACCAAATTTTCGAAAGGAAACAAGAAAAACAAGTAGAAGGAAGACCTCGCCAGTGGAAACCTTTTCAACCCACTACTAAAGATGAGTCCATGCCCGAACCTATGCAAATAGATGTAACTAGGTTTCAACCTCTAAGACTAGAAGAGAAACAGAGAAGGAGAGTTAATAAGTTATGTCTCTACTGTGGAAACCTTGGACATATTGCAATTAATTGTCCGAACAAGAGAACAAACTCTAGAGTCACAGCCACCCTTGTAGAGCAGGGAAACGAGGAAGTCCACTTGTAAAGGAGACCCTGCAACCGGACCATGATATAAGAAAGGGTCTCATAATTCTAGCTACACCCATAGAAACATGTCTTGCACCCATCAAGTTAATCATGCCCAAGAAGACCCTTTCCCTTACAGCCCTAGTAGATTCAGGAGCCTCCTCATGTTTCATCGATGAAGGATTGGTTAAGAAACATGGAATTCCTATACTTCGGAAGAACAAACCAGTAATAGCTGAAGTAGTAGATGGACGACCTCTAGCATCTGGGCATATAACCATAGAAACCACACCATTAAGAGTACACCTTGGTGACCATGAATCTCACATATGTTTCAATGTAATATCAAGCCATGTACATCTAGTTATCATTGGAATGCCCTGGTTAAAGAAGCATAATCTAGACATTAATTGGGAAAAGAATTAAATCACCCGTCGAGATATCCAAAAGAACCCAATATATGTTGGAGCCAAAGCCTTCATACATGCAGTAAAGAAGGAACCTACATATATGATCTATGCCATACCAGCTCAAGAATCCAAGAAAGATGACCTAGTACAACTACCCGATCAATACAAAGGCTTTGAAGATGTTTTTGAAAAGAAGAATACAAATATCCTCCTAGAGCATAGACCTTATGATTGCCCCATAGATCTTCAAGAAGGAGCACAGCCACCCTTTGGACCAATCTACTGACTATCCCTAGAGGAACTTACAAAACTATGCAAGAACATTGATGAGAATCTAGCAAAGGGGTTTATCAAACACTCGAAGTCTCCAGCAGGAGCCCCTATTCTATTTGTAAAGAAGAAGGATGGGACTCTCCGGATGTGTGTAGACTATCGTGGACTGAACAAAGTCACTATAAAAAACAGATACCCTCCACCACTTATATCAGAGCTCTTGGAACGCCTTGGAAAAGCAAAATTCTTCACGAAAATTGATCTTCGAGGAGCTTACAACCTTCTCAGGATCAGAGAAGGAGACGAATGGAAGACAACGTTTCGAACAAGGTATGGGCATTTTGAATATGTAGTTATGCCATTCGGTCTTACAAATGCTCCACCTGTCTTCCAACATATGATGAATGATATCTTTCGAGAATATTTAGATGATTTTGTTGTAATATACCTTGATGATATCTTGATATTCTCCAAAAATCTAGAGGATCATGAAGGTCATGTAAAGATAGTCCTAGAGAAACTAAGATAAAAAGGATTATATGTGAAATTGGAAAAGTGCTCTTTCCATAAGATAGAAGTGGAATTTTTAGGGTACATTGTATCAGATAAAGGAATTTTTATGGACCCTAAGAAGATTCAGACAATCCTTGATTGGCAACCACCTTCATGTGTTCGAGATGTACAATGTTTTCTAGAATTTACCAACTTCTATAGGATATTCATCAAAGATTACTCCAAGATAGTGACACCTCTTACCAAGATTACAGGGAACTCCAAACTCTCATGGACCGAAGAAGCACAAAAAGCATTTAAGACCTTGAAATCAGCATTCACTATTGCTCCAATTCTAGTTCATCCTGATTCTACTAAGCCCTTCTTCGTAGAGACAGATGCATCAGACTTTGCCCTAGGGGACATTCTCTCACAATATGGAGATGATGGACACCTACATCGAGTTGTATATAATTCAAGGAAGTTTTCTCCTCCAGAAATTAATTATGAAATTCATGATAAAGAACTTCTTGCAATAGTGGACACATTTGATACTTGGCATCACCATCTAGAAGGAGCAACTAATACAATTATCATGTATACAGATCACAAGAACCTAGAGTATTTTATGACCACCCGCATCCTCAATAGAAGGCAATCTCGATGGAGTAACTCTTTATCGAGGTTCGACTTTGTCATCACATATCGTCCAGGACAGCAACAGTGTCAGTCAGATGCCTTGTCAAGAAGATCTTACCTTGCACCAAAGAAGGGTGAAGAGGCCTTCGATCAACAAGAGAGTGTATTACTCAAGCTTGAGCATCTCCAGTTAGTAGCTATCTCTTCAACCCATCCTGAAGATTCAACCTTGAATCATTTGATTCGTGAGAATCTACCACAAGATGAATTATTTTGTAATGTTAAGCAAAGAACTCAAGAAGGAAAAGTCCAAGAAGTAAATGAATTCCAAGAAAAGGATGGGTTACTATTCTATAAGAACCTATTGTATGTCCCTCCAGGAAAGCCCAGGATCCAAGTACTTCAACAACGTCATGACAACCTTGCAGCAGGACACTTTGGAGTAAATAAAACCATAGAACTCATATCCAGGGACTTTTGGTGGACTCAATTGTGGAAGGAAGTCAAAGAATATATCCGAACTTGTGACACTTGCAATAGATCTAAGGTACCACGACATAAGCCTCATGGCCTCTTGCAACCTTTACCTACTCCAGAAAGGCCATGGGCTTCATTATCTATGGATTTTATCACAGATCTACCAAAGTCAGATAAGTATGATGCCATTCTTGTTATTGTGGATACATTCACAAAGATGGCACACTTCATTCCAACTACAAAGTCAATCACAGGTGCAACCACTCCTAGACTCTTTCTCAGATACATCTTTAGGCTTCATGGATTGCCTCATGATATTGTCAGTGATTGAGGTCCACAGTTCATATCTAGCTTTTGGAACAGTCTTTGCAAGCTCCTTGGTGTTCAAGTTAAACTATCTACAGCAAATCATCCACAAACTGATGGACAAACAGAACGGGTGAATCAAGTCCTAGAGCAATATCTCCGTTGCACTAGCAACTATCACCAAAATGACTGGTTTGAGTTGTTACCCTTTGTAGAGTTTTCCTATAATAATAGTGTTCATGCATCTACTAAGCAAACTCCCTTATTTGCAAACTATGGACAACATCCAAGGATGGATATACAACTCTCAAATCATGTCAAGAACCCAACTACCAGAGACAAGGCCCAATACCTGATGGACATTCACAAAGAACTCAAGTAAGAGATCCATAAAGATCAACAACAATATAAGTACTATGCAGATCAACATCGTGTCCAAAATTCATCGTATCAAATTGGGGATAAAGTATGGTTACTCTGAAACAATTTGCAAACTTCAAGGCCTTGTGCAAAGTTAGATCATCAAAGACTTGGTCCATTTACCATCTTGGCCAAGATTAATCCAGTCACCTTCAAGCTCCAGTTACCAAGTACCATGAGAATACATCCAGTTTTCCATGTATCCATGTTGGAACCATATCAGATTTCAGCATTGAGGGGGGAGAGACCTAGTCCTTCACCACCTATCGAGATTGATGATCATGAAGAATTTGAAGTCGAGCATGTCCTAGATTCGAGAATATCCCAAGGAAGATTAGAGTACCTTATTCATTGGAAAGGATATGACATCAGTGATCGTACTTGGGAACCTGCAGAAAACCTTCAAAGAGCACCAATCAAGGTTCGAGAATTCCATAAGAGAAATCCATTGAATCCGAGACCAGAGAACGTGACCGCTCCTTGTGGAACTCATCACTTAAG